>CAMTDV010000002.1:63112808-63712808 GCA_947069175.1 Scalesia atractyloides | reverse complement strand
CTGAGAAGATTACGAGTAGAAACCCTGGATCTCAAGTCGAAACCTGCAAAACAAGGATTAGATCAAGACAGCTCCGCAATCCCGCAAAAACAGCAACTTCCAAAATTCAAAGATTATCAAAATCTTTGAATTCTCCAAACAGATTGGCCGAAGAAACAGAAAAACAACTTTCCTTGAATCAACCAAACCAAAACAGCAATAATATTATGAATCCCGAAGAACAACTGATGAACACTTCAAAACAAAACCTGCGAAAATTCTTGAACCTGCTGAACACTTTGTAAAAACCGGATCAGTAACAAAAATCTTGAATCTGAATGATATCTTAACCGAACCAAGAAGAAGGTTTCTTGGCTCTGATACCAATTGTAAAACCCAAGAGGGATCGTTCAATGATATCAAACAACCTTGTGAGAGTGCGGATATCAAACACAAGGTGATTCAAGAATGTATATAAACGAAACACAATAAAATATGATCAAAGTACTTGCATTCACCCGAATGATGACTGATACAAGACTTGTATGTTTGGTTTCGGCTCACCCTTCTCTTGTGTGTTTGATCAACATTAAACCTAAACTAGGAATGAGCTTATATACTAATATAAGACTCGAAACCCCAAGGCCCAATCGAAACCAATACACATTGACCCAAATTGCATTTCGATCCAAAATACTACGAAACTCTATTACAAGTTCAACTCTATCTTATGCATAAACCTTTATGTTCTAACAGAAGCAAAAGAAGGATCTTGAGGCTGCTCAAGAAACCCTTGGTAAGGAGTGATACCAAGTGACTGCACGTGAGGCTATGGTGTTGGAAAAGGAGACTGCCATCACCAATAACCAGCGGGTTGAGGAATGGTCCATGATGGGTTGGAGAAAGCAGGCCGAAACTTTGGAAAGTAAACTTGCTGATGAGCGTAAGTTGTGGAAGGAGGCATGTGAGAGATACAACAGGGTGAATAGATCCCTGACGCATGAGGTGGCCCGGTTGCGCGCCAATATGGCGTGCGAGAAAGGCGAGAAGGAGGCGGCGGCTGCCGCGGCTGCACAAGCTAGAGTGCAGCGTGAGCACAGTGAACAGAGAGAGGTACTCCCTTTGTCCTTGTGTTTTATTTTTTTTATTGAGCGATAAAGTTAGGATACTAACCTTGTTATGAACAATCAGGTCGAAGCTTGCGCTGCTTTAGAGAGCCCGAAAAAAGACCTCCAAGCAGCCTTAGTGGAGAAGGCTAAGCTTCAGCGCCGACTGCGGCTAGCGGAGTCGAAGGTGGTCGCGGGCGAGAAAAAATTGGAGGATTCTGAAGCCTTCCGCGCCGTCTCTGAGTCGTTGGTTGACTCTTTGGCCAACAACTTGCTGTGGTTTCAACAACATGGAATTGTTCATGTAAGTGCTTCGCCTGTTTTTTATTATGTTTTTCCTTCATGAAATTGACCTGAATGTCTCTTTAACTTTGTAGATAGCCCGTTCCATTGTGAATTCTGCGGAATTGGATGCCGCAGTAGCCAAGCTAGTGGTTGCTGCGCGCCATGATGGACACGCGTAAAGTTACGTGGAGTGTGGGCAATAAGTTACCCATGTTTTGGGGACTCCATGGGATTCCAGCCATGCTTCTACTTTTAGGGTTAATACCGGGGCTGCTTTCGAAAAGGCGCAGCAGGAGTACAATCGTCTTGATATCCTGGTGTTGGAGTTGGCGAGTGAGGCACTTACTCATGATGACTTCGTCGACCGCTTGAAATATATCTTTCCCACGGAAGCTGAGCCTCCTGCTGATGAAGAGGAGTAGTTGTAGGATCCTTTATGTAATAGTTTTGTAGGATCATTGGCTATGCTGCGCGTTGCGCAATTTTGTAAATATTTTTATCTTTCAACGAAATGTTCCTTTCGTGTTACAATATTTGCGTGAAGTAGACCATCTTTGTATAGGTATAGTGAATGAGACTAGTAATGAACTCGTGTATGGACCCATCAGCTCCTAGGCGTGCTCGCATAGGTAGTGGCTTAAGATTCGCGAGTCATTGTGCACGAAGGTGTTTTCGCGTATACCCGAAGTGGTTCGCGCATTTGTAATAGAGCATTGAGATAAAAATGAATCAAGTACTGTTGTCTTTATTACATAGTTTGGCGCAAGAGCCGTAGTAAGAAATAGACAAAAGATGATGAACTTATAAGTTACATCTAGGACCGTCTTAGTTGTTGCGCATTCCATGTCCTGGGTATATTTGTCCCATCTAGGCGCTTAAGGGTGTATGCGCCCTTCCCCAGGGCTTCGTGAATAACATAAGGACCTTCCATTTGGGTGCCAATTTTCCAGGTCGTTCGGCATTGGACGCCTCATTTGTCACACCTCGACCCGCAGCGGAAAAAGGTGATCGGGGCATGATTGGGTTTTCATCAAAGCTCATGACATTTATTATAATGTTCATATTTATTATTACAATTTAAAGGAGATCATACAATCAGATCATACAAGTACAACATGTTCTATACATCTTTCTAGACTTCATTATTTTTCTTCTAAGTATCATGTGTAAAAATGGTTTTTGGGTCAACAAAAAGTTGGCGAGTGAATCCTATGAAAACATTTAAACGTGTTTATTGTATTGATTATAAAATAAAGTGCATAACCACATATGAGTAAATGTAGATGTAAATTTATTCACAAAACACATAATATTAAATATTGCACACACATACAACAATTGATTGTTTTGAGGCACGCGTTGTTCAACTCGTCTCCCACGAGGAACTGATGGGCCTAATGAATGAGTTTTGAGGCACGCGTTGTTCAACGAACTGATGGGCCTAATGAATGAGTTTTGAGGCACGCGTTGTTCAACTCGTCTCCCATGAGGAACTGATGGGCCTAATAAATAATTTGCATACAACTTGACAATGTGTAATACATCACAACAAACAATATTTACATTCTAAGTTTAGATCATATAATGGTATAGCACGAGTCTGAATAAGCGACTTAATTTAAGCGACACATGATACACCCCAAAACATGAATAAAAAGGGGAATTTGTAAGAATTCACTCACAGTGGTTGCGTTTTCTTGGATTGATGATGAATGCGCACGAATTTGGATTTAGCCACGATAGAAACGAACCTAAATAATAACATAATAGTTCGGTAAATAAATGGATTTTATTTGAGATTAATAATTTTAATTCATAACCTTAATAGGATTTCTAGATTTATTTTTGTGAGTTTAAGGACGTTTTCTAACTTTAAAAATATTATTTTTAAGTATTTTTAAATAATTTTCTGATTAAATAAATAAATAAAAAAATGTTGACTGTTGACTTTGACCGTTGACCGGTCTGATTGTGTTTATTATGTGCGCTGAGTGAGGTTCGAACTCGTGACCTCCCGTACGCGTGCACGCAGCTCTACCAACTGAGCTACGTGTCTAACCCGAAATAATCTCGTTTTTAATTATATATATATACAAATTAGATTAATTCATTTATGTCTTTATTTAAAAACTTGATAATTTCCAGAACCGGTTACAGAAGCAGGATTCGAACTCGGGACCTGTGGTTTAACTTTGCACACAGTCCACCGCTGGACTGTGTGTCTAACCTGGTTAGAATACTGGTTTTTATTAAACTTAAATACTAACCGGAAGGTGTTCTGGGCCTTTCAAAAAATTGAGATTTATCACAGGAAACCGATTAAATGCACGAATCGAACTCGGGAAGTGTGGTTTAAAATTTCACACAGTTCACCACTGGACTGTTTGTCTAACCTGTTTAAAAATCTGTTTTAAATTAAACTTATATATTAACAGTGCTTCATCTTCTTCAGTTTATGAAACCAGAGAATCAACACGACTGTTTAATCGAAATTTTTTATTGAATTAGTTGATTGATCAATACTGTTAACGAAATAATTTAAACAGAACGGATTAAAGGTGCTGTACCGAACAGTTGTGATTTCCGACGAAGTTCCGGCGGCTGAGGTTAACTCCGGCGAGTTTTATCTTGCGACAGAGGCTCTACAGGAAGTTTGAGGTGAGTGTGGTGCTTTCTGTCTGAGCTCTAGAAGTCTTGTTTTAGAGTAAGGCAGAAGAGATGAAATAGATTCGGTTTTCCGGCGACTTGCAGAGAATTCCGGCGAGGTGTTTCTTGATGAATAGCGACTTGTAGAGAGAGTGAAAGTGGTGTGAGTGTGAGCAGGTTTTTGAGAGAATACACATGGTATTTATAGATTGACAGAACTGCCCGATTTCAGTTTTCAAAACCGAGTATTCAAGATTTTCCGGCGGTTACGACTATAATTGGGGCTAACCGATGTCGTCGACGGTTACAGCGTTTTAGTCAAGAGGAGAATGGCTGAACTTGCGGATTGCCGGATTTTCCGGTGATTGCGAGTTTCGCCGCGCTGATACCTGTTTTTTTGAATTTGAGTTTTGATTTAAGTATTAATTGTTTTAGTATATTAACCAAAGGCAGCGTGTGGCGGAGTGGTGTTGTGATTGTTTGGTGAACTAGCTGACCCGGGTTCGAAACCCGACAGCTTGTTATTATTTTTTTGCACTAAATTTTTTAATTTTTAATAATTATAGTTTTTAAATTCTAAAATGTTTATTAATTATGTATTGTTTAAAATTAGTTTGAGCTTTAAACATGCAACGAAAATTTTAACTGGATGTTCGGTTAATAAACGAAGCGGGTTTTGGAAACCCGTTTTTTGACGGATGTTACATCATTGTCGCGTAGAACAAAGTCACCAGGTAGGAAGGTACAAATGCGGACTCGCGCGTTGTAATACTTTTCGAGCTTGGACTTGTATTTTGCTTCATTGATGGCGGCACTTTCACGCCTTTCTTCTAGTAAGTCCAAGTCGAGTCTGCGCTCTTCTTCATTATTTTGTTTGTGCGCAGCTAGCATGCGCGGTGATGGGAGGCCTATCTCTGCAGTAATCACTGCCTCCGACCCATACACAAGGCTAAAAGGTGTCTCGCCCATGCTGGTTTTAGGCATGGTTCGATGAGCCCATAAGATGCTTGGCAACTCGTCTACCCAGCCTCTGCGCGTTGTTCTCAATCTTGCCTTGATCCCCTCGACTATGCTTTTGTTGATTCGTTCCACTTGGCCGTTCCCTTGGGGATGCGAGACCAAAGTGAAAACGTGTTCAATATGCATTTCTTTCATCCACTGTTGTAGTTTTTCAGAGGCGAAATTGGGCCCGTTGTTACTGACTATGCGCAGGGGTAACCCGAAGCGGCATATGATGTGTTCCCATATGAATTTTCGAACTACAGTGGTCGTGGTGGACGCTAAGGGTTTGGTCTCTACCCATTTAGTGAAATAATCGACTGTGACGATTATGAATTTCACCGCTCCTGGAGCATCTGGGAACGGCCCCACCATGTCGATTACCCATTATTAGAAAGGCCCTGCTGTCGTTACTGGGATCAGGGGTTGTTTGGGCGCAATGTCTTGGGAGCATGGCGCTGGCATGATGCGCACTTTCTTAATGTTTTAACTGCATCAAGGTGCATGCCAGGCTAGTAGTAGACGGTGTTCGTGATCTTTGCCACGACCATGCATGGACCAGCGTGAATTCCGCATAACCCTTCGTGTATCTCGCGAACCAAGTATTGTGCATCTTGCGGGTCGACGCAGCGGAGGAGTGGTCCAAGGTATGACTTTCGGTATAGGATACCATCCGCTATTTCATAGTTGAGAGCCTTGTTTTGGACCTTCCTTGCTTCCGCTTTGTTGCGCGGAAGACTCTCGTGTTGTAAGAACATGATTATGGGAGACATCCAACATGGATTTCCCACTTCAACAATGTTGACTTGCCGCAAAGGGTAGAAGGGTTTTTGAGTACCTCAATGCGCACCTCGCGCGCACGATGCTTGAAGCTTGGAACAGCTAACTTGATGAGAGCATCGGCGTGTTTGTTTTCGCTTCGGTTGACATGAGTTATCTTGAAATGTGTGAATTTGGTGATCAAGGCTTGTGCCTATTCTAGATACAGGGACAGTACTTCGCCTTTTGCATCGTACAAGCCGTTGACCTGTCCGGCGACCAAAAGTGAGTTGACGTGGGCCTCCAAATTATGCGCACCCATTTTTATTGCTAAGCGAAGGCCTGCTAGGAATGCTTCATATCCAGCTTCATTGTTTGTGCTTTTAAAATCCAATCTGATGGCATAGGTGAATTCTTGATCATTGGGGCTTATTAAACGAAGACCTGCCCCTGCGCCATCGTCGTTGGATGCGCCGTCGGTGTGAAGTATCCATGCGCAGTTATCCGTAACGATGCTAGATTCTGTACCTCCTCACACTCCTGCACTTTATTTTGCAGGACTTCCGCGATGAAATCGGCCAGTATCTGGCCTTTTATTGCCGGTCGTGGCTTAAACAACATTGTATCCGCCAAGCTCGATCGCCCATTTTGCTAGGCGACCGGAGATACCCGGGTTTTGACAAAATTTGGCCTAGATGGTAGTTCGAGAGAACTGTTATTTCGTGGCCTGAAAAGTATCAGCACAACCGCCGGATGCATGGACCAAAGCTAGAGCAAGCTTTTCCATCATGGGATATCAAGTTTCTGGGTCAGTAAGCATTTTGCTGACGTAGTAGATCGGAGTTTGGTCTCATGCGCGCTCTACTAGCAGGACTACTCCCAGGGCGATATCTGATGCGGAAAGGTAAAGTATCAGTGGGTCGTTTTTCTTCGGCGTGGTGAGCGTCGGTAGTTGAATCAAGCATTCCTTCATTTGGGTGAAGGCCTTTTCAGCGTCCGGAGTCCACTGAAACTTGTTCTTCTTCACACAATTCCATAGAGTGCTAATGAATGGGAAGGATTTCGTTGCGTGGTTGGCTAAGAACCTATTCAGTGCATCCAGCCTTCCCGCCAATTGTTCCATTTCCTTGATAATTGAGGGTGATGGCATACGCTGAATTGCTTCCACTTTGTCTGGATTAACTTTGAAACCATCGCACGTCACGATGAATCCCAAAAACTTGCCTTCTTCCATTCCGAAAGAGCACTTGCTGCGGTTTAGCTTTAGGTTTGCCTTGCGCAAGGAGGCAAACGTTTTTTGAATGCTCGCCAACATCTTCTCCTCATCCGAGCTCATGATGACTAGGTCATCGATGTATACTTCCACGGTCTCACTGATGTCGTCCCCGAAGACATAGTCCATTAGTTGTTGGTAGGTGGCCCCAGTGTTGCGCAGTCCGGATGACATTTTGTGTTACATAAAATGCCCCTTTCCGTTTGGAAGGCTGTCTTGTCTTCGTCTTACGTTTTCATTTGGATCTGGTGGTAGCCCTTGTAGAAATCAAGGAAGCATTTCCACCGGAATGAAGCAAGAGAATCCACCTTTTTTGTCGATTTCTGGTTAGGTGTAGCAGTCTTTAGGGCACACCTTGTTGAGGTCTTTGAAATCGATGCACATGCGCCAACTGCCGTTGGACTTTTGGACCATGATTGGGTTGGCTACCCATGTCTGATATCGTACCTCTCGGATGAGTCCTGCTTGGAGAAGCTCTTCAACTTGCTCATTTAGTGCGCGGGTCTTTTCAGGCCCGAAGCTGCGCTTTTTCTGAACGATGGGCTGGACCGAAGGGAATGTGTGCAAAGCATGCTCAGCGATTTCCTTGGCACCCTGGTCATATCAGCTGGTGACCAGGCGAAAATGTCCAGATTTCGGAACAACAACTGTTTCAACCGCGCCTTGACTACGGGGGTCATGGCGGGTCCTAGGAGCACGGTATGTTCCGGGTACTTGTTGTTGAGTACCCATTTTTCTGGCTCGCTGCTGCGCAATGACTTGGGCTGCATTATTGGTGGTTCTTCGTCAACAGACATGATTTCCTTTTTCGCATATAGGATGGCCATTCCGGTTTCCGTGGGAAAACCGCAAGCAGCGTGGGGGATGGAAGTAACCATGCTGAAGTCCCGTTGGGCGCGCCATCCTAACAGTACGTCATGGTGCGAAGTGGCAGGCATGACCATGAAATTTACCTGGACGGTGCGAGTGTGGCACCCGTTGGAAAGAGTCACCGGAAAAGAGATCTGGCCCAAAGGAAAAACAGCCTCGTTGCAGAAACCAGTGAGTGGGAAATCCACTGGCTCCAGACGTGCTTTGTCCTCTAGGTTAAGTTGCTGGAAGCACTATTCGTAAAATAATGTCCATAGAGCTCCTAGGGTCTATGAACATGTAGTCGGTGCGGTAGTGACCAAATATGCCGGTTATCACCACTGGTCGATCTTCCTGAGGGCCACCGGGAACCACAGGGAAGATAACTTGTTGTTCACGCCAATGAGACGTGCAGCTCCTTTGGTGGCTCCGCTTATGCGAAGGCCCACCCTGAATCATGTGAACATACTTCATTTTTTTGTTACTCGGGCCCTCGCTGCCTCGAGTGATTTGGCGTACCTCCTTGCGCATGTTTTGAAGTAAATGGGTGAGTTTCCTACTTTTTAGTGCTTTTCAATCTCCATGCGCAGGGAGATGCAATTATCGGTTGTGTGCCCCGTGTCTTTGTGGTAATCGCAGAAAAGGTTGGGGTCTTGACCTTCTTTTATTCCGCTTTGGTGGTGGCTGTTTGAACTGGTTGTCCTCCGTGCTGAGAACCTCCGCCATGACTTCGTCAGTGGGGTCCATTGACGGTCGCGATTGTCTTGTTTCGTTGCTCGCTGGGTGGCGAGCTTATTGATGGTCGCTCGGGCGTCGACCTCTGTGTGTGGAGGGTTCTGGCTATGGTCCTCCACCCTTTATTCTTCTTCCCAAAACTCCTGCTCAAGTCTTGTAGGCGGTGATGAGGTAGGGGAGGCCTACTATTGTTGAGGTTACACTCTGTTTGCGCGTAGACCTTTGCCGCAGCCACAAGTTTCTCCCACTTTTGGGGAGGCATGTTGTTCCTGACAACACTTTGATCATCTCGTCACAGCGTACGGCGTATTTGAACTGTGCGCGAATCAGGTCTTCGTGCACGTCCCCTATCTCTAGCACCTCTTTATTATAGCGGGTGATGAAATCTTCGAGGCTCTCTTCATCACGCCGCCACATTTTCATTAAGTCAGAGGAATCTCTGACGAATCGTCTTTGCTGGCTAAAGTGTGTCAGGAACTTGTCTTTCAAGTCGTTCCATGACGCCAGCTTGCCTGTGGGCAGATTGTCAAACCACAGTCGCGCGGGACCTGTGAGGGTTTGAAAGAACAGGTGAGACCACATGGGTAGTGTCCATCCACCAATGAGACATGCGGCGGTGAAGAGACGTAGGTGGTCATCCGGGTCTGTCAACCCGTTGTATTTCCCGACATTAGAGGGAAGTTTCGCTCGCTCCAACGGTGCGAGCGTTATCTCCTTGATAAACTTGGAGTGTTCGGCTGCATCTGTCGGCCGATAAATCAAGTTGTAGTCGTGCTCCGGTTTGGTCGGAGGTTGCGTGAACTCCGTCTCTTTTGGGTGGAGATTGTGTGGCACGCTTGCTCCAGTTGGCGAGTTGTAACTCAGTATCCTAGGCGAGGCGTGTGCTTGAACAGCGAGCTGCACTGGGGCAGCATGAGTGTTGGTTTGAGCGCATAACTGCACGTAGACGACATTGTGGGCCGTCTGGGACTTAATGTACCAGGACGTCGGGGTCTCGCCCGGGGGCAGGACCGATGTGACTGGTACGAACGGGGTTTCTAGATGAGCCCCGGGAGTGACAGGGATGTTTACATGGCAAGAGCCATGTTGGGTTCTGACCTCCTCGGAAGAGTCTTCCCTTACTTGTTCGTCGATTTGAGAG
The DNA here is from genome assembly GCA_947069175.1 of Scalesia atractyloides. Taxonomy (NCBI): domain Eukaryota; kingdom Viridiplantae; phylum Streptophyta; class Magnoliopsida; order Asterales; family Asteraceae; genus Scalesia; species Scalesia atractyloides. The sequence goes on along the minus strand of CAMTDV010000002.1, from coordinate 63,703,036 downwards.
GTTTGAACTGGGTTCTTACCTTCGCCTCGAGGACCTCGTGGGGTGTTCGATGTGAAATCAGCCATATGGGAGTAAAGTTTGTGAAAGTGGAATGTAGGGGAGTGTTTATGTGAAAAGAGAAGAGTCCCACAGATGGCGGCAATGAAGATGCACCGGTTAAACTTAGGGATATCCGGGGATATATGAGTCACAACCAGGGTGATTCTGCATAAGGGTTTCCCGTTCACTCCACTTCACAGGGTTATTCACTCTAGCTGACCTGCAAAACTAGCAACGCCGTAAGTCTCGCCACAGGAAAAAGGGTGGTATTCTCCGTGACCACACTCCAGCGTGAGAATAAGTATCTGAGGATGGTAAGCAAGTAAATTGCAAGTATTAGTGTAGGTATGAGAACGTGTGTTTTACCTCGAGGTCCGATACATACTTATAGCCGAAAAGGTATGTTCAGGAGATACGCTGGTGGGCCTTGGGCCCAACCCATACGGCCAGAGACATCCGTTTTGTCCTGCATGTTAGACATTAAATGCTCCCTGTAGGAGGATTAATGTCTACTGTTAGGAGGCATGTCTTGTCGGATGTTGAGTGGTGCCACGTGTAAAGGCATACGTCTCTAGTGTCAGGTCTGTTGCCAGCCGAAAGTGGAGCAGGTAGAACAATCACTGGCAGAGATATGGTTGGTGTGTAGCTTATCGTCTGAGACACTGACAAACGCAACCTACCGAGCAACCCTTGGTCACGGCCCTGCCACTTTGTACCCTTGGGAATGGTCAACACCTCTTAGTGCTTGCCCTCTCTGCGAGGCTGTCAGGGGTTTATCCTTTTGTTCCAAGACTATGAGATGCTTCTCATGTGTGTCTTGTCCTTGGAAGGCTTTTAGTATTTAAGGCTAAGAGGGTTTGTGATTTGCGCAGGGTGTGGAAACCTGCGCGCATAAGTCTAACTTGCCGCTGTGCCAAGTACACGAGGCTCGTTGTTTGACTTATGTTATCTGGTCTAACTTGTCGTTGCGCTGAGTGCGCAAGACTCGTTGTTTGACCAAATGATGTTGGTCTAATTTACTGTTGCGCTGAGTGTGCAAGGCTCATTGTATGACCTAATGTTGTTGGTCTAATTCGTCGTTGCTCTAAGTGCGCAAGGCTCATTGTATGACCTGAAGTTGTTGGTCTAATTCGCCGTTGCTCTAAGTGCGCAAGGCTCATTGTGTGACATAGTATTGTTAGTCTAATTCACCGTTGCGCTGATTGCGCAAGGCTCATTGTGTGACCTAGTATTGTTAGTCTAGTTCACCGTTGCGCTGATTGCGCAAGGCTCATTGTGTGACCTAGTATTGAAGGACGCGCGACATTGCATGTTGCATGCAAGGCTATCCTTGTAAAATGTAGTCAAGGGTATGACCGTTCATGATCATACCTCCTCACGTACACACACATACAATCAATCTTATGCAAACATTCAATTGTTTAACATGCTTATTTTATATACTAATTTATTATGCATGCTTGAACATTCTTATGCTTAGCTAATATCATTAAACTTGTAAGTCTCCCTTAACATGCATAGTGTTATAGGATTAGCACACCGCCCGTTTTGTGGTCATTGTTAGGTATTATTTACGGTCTTATTACCTTGGTGATAAGGTTACGCTAGTGTTGACATTTAATCTCTGCATGCTAGTATGATATATATAGTAAACTTTAAACATGTGGATTTGAGATTTTATTAATACTTATGTTATGTAGACAAATTAGTATGATGCCATGTAGGCAAATTAGTATGCTCACTTACATAATTTGTGTTAATGGATATTTTATACATGTTGCTTGAAACATCTGATGATGCGAATTCAAGAAAACTACTTAGAGTGGATTAGTTACTCACGGAATTTTTTTAATGTTTTTGATGCTTTAGTCATGAAATGGCAAATGTTATACTTCTTTCTTTGAACAATGCAACGTTTCTTTTGGATGATATGCAATGAAATCTGAATCTTAGTTTATTATCGCAAAATAGTGTTATGTTTTTTTAAGCAATCTATTACATCTCGTCTCGATGTTTTTGTCATCGTTGAGGTGTGACACAAAGCTTCACTTATCGAACTCAAACTGGCTTGTAAGCTTAAAAGAGCCCATTATTTATATAATTTTATTAATATATTAAACATATATTTGAATAACAATAATAATTATTTATAAAATTATGAAAGAATAACTAAATTACGTATATATGCTATGTTATATGTAAATTTATATAAAAAATAATAATTACCATTAATATAAATTAATTTTTACTTAATAAATAATAATAAGTGAGTCAAGCCTGAGCTTAAAAAATACCCACAAGCCGAGATCAAGCTTTAGAAACAAAGCTCGAATTGAGCAAACTTCGAGCTTGATCAACATCTACTCAAACCAAAAAGTAGAAAATTATTTTTTAAAGTTTTAATTTTAGAAAACATAAAACGAAAGCGATATAGGATAGTTGATTAAAATAAGTCAAAAGAGAAGATCACTTGGGTTAACTCCTCCTTAATGACAAGATTAACCCCGTTTAATTATAGATTTCCAAAGATCATTATATGAAGGTAGAAATGGCTCCTAGTCTAGTTACCAAATCATACGCCTCTTCACAAAGTTGCCACGATCACTAGTCACATGCAACCACCTAAAGTCGTTCTATGAAGAAAATGAATATGTGTGTGTTAATGCCATAAGGTGGTTGGACCTCATTTGGCGGGTGACATTACCTCAACAATAACAATATTGGAAAGAAGCATCAAGGCGACCATCCGCAATGTCGAATCAAACGTGTAACAATGGAAATAAGTATCGCGAAAATCTTTTAACGCAACAGATACTCATTTTAAGGTTAAAGTATTAAGTAAAAACCACTCCTAAAGGATCTTAGTTCACCAACCATTGTGGACCTTTTGCTTGGTTTTGTTGATGTGAGAGTAATGGATATGAACTAGACCAAGCCCTCAACGCTTAAATTTTGCCACCACGCTAAGGTAAGAATTACCAAGCCCAAAATCCCAAACCAAAACTTCTAACCCTCTTACAAAACTTCTAACCCTCTTCCAAATGATAAACATGTTATTGACTATATAGACATAAAAAAGTGAATGTTTGACTTAACAAACACAAGGTTATTGATTTATTTTTAAGATTTTAACAAAATTCACTTTTAACATGGTGATTAGTTGCTTGAAGTTATTAACATACACCTTAATATTATAAAAAAAACATACGAGAATAAAGAGCCAATAAGGGCTCATTTCTCCAAGTGATGCAAGAGCTTAGCCAAGCATGCTTATATAAAAAGAAACATTATCAAAGTTGATGGCTTAAAAGTAAATATACATATACATGAATGATTGTTAAAAAAGTTCTCACAAAATCTGACTAATTGAAACCAAATTTAAACTATGAAAAGATGGTGATATGGTGGGTGAATGGTGTAGAAAAGGGTTGTGGTGAGTGGGTGATGGTGGAATGGCGAGAGTGATAGTGGGTTCTTGAGTATGTACAAGGGATGTTTTGAAATGGGAGGCAAGAAGTTCTATTTATAGGTTATCACTCCACGGTCTTGTGCCATTGACTTTTTATCATTTCTTTTGTGACAGCTGTAGAGTTGGCATTTTGCTTGAGGCACGGCCCCGTGCCTAGGTGAGGCACGAGCATGGTCAACGCTTATGGGGTCTACCTTGGCTTTGTCATCACTTGGGGTCTTGGTACAAGGGCGTTTGATCAGAAATAGCCACATGCCTTGGTGTCTTCTTTGTCTTTTCTACCAAGGTTGAAGCATGGGGTTGTGCTTGATGAGACACGGCTCCGTGTTTTAAATCCTGATTTGTCTTTTCTATAATGGTATTGAACCTAACCAAACCTCTGATACAGGCCTAACAACATTGACACCAATATGGTTTTTGGTTTCAATACAAGTTGGTTACGGTATCTTCAAGTACTTCTGCATTATCGGTACCGTTGTTTTACCCGAGATTTTTGTTTTTTTAACATTCCGACATAAGTTTATTGAAAGGTGATTGTATTTAAAATGAAGATTACTTTACCATAAACTATATTATCAAGCATACTAAATAGAACCAATCTATCTATTCTAATATATTGAAGTGATTTTAACTTACGTGTAGGAATGTCAATAGGCCGAGTATTGGTAATCCCAAGCTCGTTTCAGGTTGTAAATTTTTGGCCCAAACCTAGCCCGTAACCCGTTGGGTATTTGTCTGGTAATTATCCATCGGGCATCGGGTATACCGTTAATTTGTTAAAAATTAAGACTCCCATGTGTGTTTTTTACTTTGATGTTTATATAATTAACTATTTTAATAACTATAATAATACATACATATCATACTCAAAATATTTGAAACATATACTTACATAATTAACTAATTATGGGACTGCTACTTTGGAACATATAATGTCAGTTTATATTTTTTTGCATTTAATCGAACACATAATGAAAAATAGTAGCATTAATGTAGGTTTATATTTCTTCCACTTAATCCAACACCAGACATAAAAAATAGTAGCGTTAATCAGGACCATGTAATCTCCCTAACAATTTGAAATGTATTTAGAAAATATCAAACCTAACACACATCTTTAATTTGCATAGAAACAATATAACTAAATATAAAATCTTGTATGTGGATATTAAAGGCTTGAAGACCACAAAATCTATGAATAATGAATAAATGCATGTAGAAAGTTTATATAAATGAAAATTAAATTTAAATTAATATGTTTTTTCGGGTATAATTGGGATAATTGAGCCGGGTATTGGGCGGGTATCCCTAAATCCCATACACGTATCCGGTTTTTTTATATCTTTAATCCTATACTCGCCTATACCCATCGGACTTCAAGTATACCCAGCCCATATCTTTCAGATTTCAAGTATATCCATCGGACTTGGACTTGTTTGCCATCCTTACTTCTGGGTCATCTATACTTCCACCCTATTATTTTGACAAGTGGCATTCTTCTGTTTCATTATTTAAATAAAATTACACCTGGCAATTTATCTGTTCTACATCATGTCTTTGTTATAAAATGAAAAGATACCTCACTCTTAACACGGCGGTATTCGTTCGGTTTTACCCATTTTGAAAACCCTAATCTCTTAACAGTTCAATACTTCGTCTCCTACGATCATGTAACACCTAAAGTATCTAAACCCTAATTCTTCCCTACCACTGTGTTCTTTCTCCATTGAAGAATTGATCACAAGAGCATTCTAATTCACGCGGCCGATATTTTCATCAGGATCCCACGAATCGTTCAAACCCTATTCACTTCTACAACCGCTTCATACGTTCCCAATCGCTCTTCTGTGTTCTCTCTGTAACAAGTCGTTCTTCACATCGGTTTTCTTTTTTCAATCCGCTTGGAATCGGAGGATTATATTGGTTGTGGAACATAATCGTATTGATCAGTTAGGAACCCCTTTCTCATAATCATATTGATGAAGTTGTATTACTTTAGATTCAATCGATTCGATCATGGATAAAATCAGGTTTTGGTAGCCAATTTGAAACCCTGTTCTGTGTGAAATTCTTTGATGTTGCAAATATTGGTCTTTATATTGTGCTTACTGTATGCGAGTTAAACTTCAATTGCTCATTAACATGAATTGTTGTATTTGCCAATTTAGGATTAGCCATTCAAAAATGGATTCAATTTTGATGCACTCTTTTTTTTTTTTTTAATTTCAGGGCTGAATCTGTTACTATGTTGGTCATCTCATATAGATAAATCTTTTAATTTAAATGAAAATTATTGTTTATGTTCTTGGTTTCCTTTGATTCCCTTTTGCATCTTTAATTTGTTTTTATATGGGTATTCACATCTCGCTAAGGTTTTCTTTAGGATGGCACCAGAGGTTTTGCAACAATTACATAGATACGACTTTAGTAGTGGTGATACATATATATGTATAGTCGTTACTGTTCTACGCTTTTTCTTTCATTAAATAATTTTTTAATCCTATATGCTTATACAGTTATAAGCTAAAGAAAATTAATAGATATATAAATCAGTTTTTGAAATTAACTAATTTTTTAAATAAAAAACATAATTTTAGGTCCCAACTCACATCAACTTTAACCGGTTGTGCTTGATCTTTAATGTGTCATATCACCCGTATTCCATTGTAATAGATCTTGAATTATCGAATGTTTGTATTTTTTCAGGTCACAACTCATATTAACAAGCTTAAAAGAGAGGGTCTTCACGGTGAGTCAATTCTATTCAACTTGGTTGTGCTTACCTTGTTCCGTACACAGATCCTAAATATGGGACTTGGCTGTACTTCAAAGTTACTCTTAATGATCAAATTCATGTTATATTTTACCAAATATATATTATCCATATGTGGAGAAACGAGGATGCAGCTTGAAAGAGAGGGTCTTTACGTCGCTTTGTCCAGAGTTAAAAGCAGAGATGAACTCAAACTCGTAATTGTTGATAAAGATGGTAAACTTACGAATATGACATTGAATGTTGTATATAAAGAAGATTTTAGAGATTTGTAATTTGTATTTATATTTGAGATTTCTTGGTTGTGAATGTAAATTTGATATTTAATTATAAATAAAGAATTTACAAATACGATATGTATAAAGTTGTTATAATTTTTAATTTATTTCAATTTTTTTGTTACCCACCCCTGTGTACCACATGGGTTTTAACCTAGTACTTATATACGTTTTAATAGTTTTTAACTAATTAACCGCACTGTGGTTTTTGGTTAAATAAGACAACTTTTGTGAGTTAAACCTAAAATCATTATAAATAAATATTTTTATTTTCTAGTAAATGTCATTGCGTAGGTGAATCTCGACTGCTTGATTCTAAAATTGAAATTTATAGAGGTCCTGAAGATGAGGATCATTTGTGAAAGAACTTTCGTTTTAATCATTGATGTATGGAAAAATAATATACTAAGATGACATGCTATAGACTATAGTTAATTTACTCAATCAATGATGTAATATTTTTAATTTTAAATGCAATGTCTAATTTATGAATTAAATAACTTTCTTTTACAAAACATAAAAAACTGAATACTATACAGATAATGATTAGTAACGGAATCTTCTATATAGTAAAGTGGTAAACTACATAAACCGACCCTTTGGGCTTTGATATTAAAGAAGATTTTGGAAATATCGGAACAATCTTCTTCGTTAGAATTGATGTCTTAACAACTTTCAGGTAAAGATCGTCAGTTACAATATATTACAAGGTACAAGGAGAGTTACCTGTAAATATATTTTTCTATATAATAGTCTCGTATTCTTATATTGTTCATTCACCTATAAACCAGTGACTACTTTGCGTCAAACTCCATTCAAAATGGTTGTCCTTACTGAAATATCAGAACAATCTTCTTCTTTATCAAATTACGATTATGATGTATTTTTAAGCTTTAGAGGTACTGACACTCGTAATAGTTTCACTTATCATCTCTTCAAAGCAATGCTGGAAGCCAATATCGACACATTTTGCGATGAAACTGAGATTCAAGTAGGAGAGTTTTTAAAACCGGAATTGGAGGGTGCAATTAAGGCATCTCGCTCTTCTATTATCGTGTTGTCCAAGGATTCCACATGGTGCCTTGATGAACTGGCATTCATCATGGAGCAACGAAGGACCTCCAAACATATTGTTTTCACCATCTTCTATCACGTCAAGCCTTCCGATGTAAGGAAGCAGCAACACAGCTTCGGAGATGCAATGAAAAAGCATAAACAGAGGATGGAGGCAGAGTTAAATGCAGAGCAAAGAAGTCATTTGGCTGAGAAGATTGAGAAATGGGAGAAAGCACTAATGGAAGTTGCTAATATAAAAGGGGAGGAAGCCAATGGCAGGTATTTAAAACACTTTCTTCCTGGTATTTCTAAGTCGGGTATTCAAAAAAATCCGTATCCGAAACCAAATCTGAAATATCCGAATTCCGAATCCGAATTTTCGGATATCCAAAAATTTCCGCGATTCGGATAGCGATTATGAAATTTTCGGATATTTCCGATATCCGAAATCTTATATACTATTTTTTCATTTTTAAGTATATATATATAACTAGAAATAGCACCCGCCGCATTGCGGTCGGAGCCACATGTATTACCCGCCACGTTTGGCAAACAAAACACCATTTTTTATTAACCCATAAGCCAGAGGCTCGCCAGAGTATACCAAGGGAAGCAAAACGTAAAACGAACATAATAAACTAAATCATACAACAGTAACATCCTTCAAAGCCATTTCAGCACAACATCCAAGTGAAATGAAAGTCACCTAAGTTGTTTCTTCTTCCTGCCATAACTGATGATACGCAAGCTTTGTCTTAATATGTCAACCTCGTGCTCCCTCCTTGACTGTTGTTGCTCTATTAAAGCTATGTGTGATTGTAAAAGCTGAATTGTTTAATCCTTTGCTCTCACCACACCCATATTTAAAGCTTTCATAAGCACCAGACCCATATCAAACTTCTTAACCTGCTTCGATACACCAGCATTAAAACTTTTACGTTCAAATCCAAAAAAAAAAAAATAATAATTTAACATCCCTAAACAAATGTTGAGTTGTTAGTTATTGGTGACTCGCTGGTCACCAGTTGACTCCGATCCACCATAATGATTACTATTATTTTCAAAATCATAATTTGTTTTAGAATTGGACCAATTAGGTTCGGTATTTATTGTTCCATCTCTAGTGTCAATTACCCCACCAAAGTCTACCTAAAACATACCTGGTTCACGAGACCCTGTCCTTAAAAATAATATTTTTCCCCAATTTCAATAACGCGTTTCATCAAACTCCGTATCCCGTCTCGACCCACAACAATTCTTCGAGTCATAGGATTATATAAATGATACGCCCCCAAACCTTTTTCGCTTCCAAGATAAATTAAACGAGTCAAACTATCGTCTAATTTTGGTAGATGTCCACCAACTTTTTTCAGATACTCCACATCTAAAAACTTTAATAAATTGAAGATCCGGTTTTTTTCGTTTTAACATCTCGTACGGTGTTTTGTCTTCGTTTAACACCCGTGTTGGAGTTTTATTTATTAAATTGGTTGAGTGCCTCACCGCCTCTTCCAACATAAAATTAGGAACCTGTCGCGCTTTTAATATACTTCGAGTTATCTCCATTAAGGTGTGGTTTCGCCTCTCCACCACCTCGTTTTGTTGAGGTGAATAAGGAGCGGTTAGGTATCGAATAATCCCTTCGTTTTCACAGAATCGATTGAACTCATAAGATGTAAATTCTCCCGCTTGATTGGTTCGAAACGTCTTGATTTTTCCACCAATTTCCACTTCCATCATGACTTTAAACTTTTTGAAGGTTTTAAACGCATCACTTTTTTCCTTTAAAACAAAAGTCCACATGAAATGTTGGTGCTGTTTTTGTGTCTGTAGCTTGTATTTTGTACTTGTAATATGTTAATGATCTTTAGCTTAGTATAGTTGACTTTTGATGTAAGTTGATCAGGTCAAACAAACCTGGACAACAAACTTATGTTATATGTTGTTTTGCTGCTGTTATGTGCAGCTTTTGTTATTAGCCGCGAAGGTGTCCCACGAAGGACATTTGTGAACCTTCGTGTTCATGAAGGTAGTCCGTGTGGCATATTGACGAAGGAATCATTCGTGTTGTCTGGACTTCCTTCATGTGAATCATTGTGGAGCGAAGGAGACCTTGGCGTGGCATAGATCTCCTTCGCATGCTCACCTTCGCGGACACTGTGGGGTTAGCCTATATATACCAGTAGTTGTCTTTTTTGATAGTCAGAGAGCACAATCAGAGAGTATTGGAGCATTCTTGTGTATTCATGTGATGTTACTCTGCAGAAATCAATACATTGGAACCTTAAAGTGATATCTATCTTGTTATTGTTGTGTTCTTGCTTCGGTTTACATACAAATTTGGATTCCGCACTTGTTTGTGTGTTCATCAACAAGGAATAGTTTATCTTGGATCTATATCAAGGACCTACATGAAACGTGAAAATTCATCAACTAAGACAAATACATAACTATTTCCCGCTATAGTGCTCGGAGAAATTGGACCACATAAGTCTCCATGAATAAGTTCCAAGGCACGCGTTGCCCGGAACGACGCAGTCTTCGGAAAAGATTGTCTCGTTTGCTTCCTGACTAAGCACGAATTACAAATTTGATTTTCATGATTGATTTTTGGCATCCCAACGAGAATATCTTTATTCACCATTTTTTTCATGAACAAGAAATTCAGGTGGCCGAGTCTCGCGTGGCATAACCAATTTTCATTATCAATCCGACCTTTCAAATAAACGGGGTTTCCAACTTTTAATTTAATCATACAAAGACGATTTTTAGGCCGAGTTTAATTCATTAATACCTTGCCTTGAGCATCATGCACTAATAAATAATCGTCTTTCATACGAATATCACATCCACACTCTGTTGCTTGACCAGACTTATTATATTACTACGTAAACTAGGATATAATAAATATTGGTCAGTAATGTAACATCCGTCGAAAAAAGGGTTTCCAAAACCCGCTTCGTTTATTAATCAAATATCCAGTTATAATTTTTCGTTGCGTATTTATTGCTCAAATTAATTTTAAACGATACATAATTAATAAATATATTAGAATTTAAAAACCATAATTTGTAAATAATATTAAATAGTGAGAAAAAAATAAAATGGGGACGCCGGGTTTCGAACCCGGGTCACCCACAAACTCAAACACACAACACACCGCTCCGCCACACGCCTCCTTTGGGAAAATACTGAAATAAATAATACTTAAAATAAAACCCGAATTCAAAACCGGAGATCACCGCGCGCTCAGAACTCGCAATCACCGGAAAATCCAGCAATCCGCGACTTTGGCCAATTTCCTTTTGACCAAAACACGTTAACCGACTTTGACATCGGTTATAACCGATGTCTAACCGTCAATCTCGGTCATAACCGCTGGAAAACCCTTGACCGTGAATCAAGACCCAAAATCGGACCCAATTCATTCAGTTCTTCCCTATAAATACCCACTCAATCTTCCGGAAATCCTTTCGCTCAGAACCGCTCACTTTTTCGAAGCTTTAGCTCGTCGTCGGAGATATTCTACATTCGCCGGACTTTCACCGGAAAACCGAGACTTACTTCAAACCGGTAAAATTCTCGACTCTTTTGTTTGCAATCCATTATTCGGCATGTATTAACATAAATCGTTCAACCAGAATCTGTCTCAGACAACGTAGCCGGGAATTCCTGGACTCACCGGAAAATCACTGAAATTCCGAAGTCTCACTGTCGATCGGTAGAATCATCTAAACCCTCCTGATATCCCTTGTTTAGTAACTTAATTGCACAACACATTGATCAAAACTGTTAATCGATTCACTCAGTCGGAAGTCACCAATCAGAGCCAACGAATTTTGCCGGAAAATCTGAAGAAGACACTCTGTGATTGGTACATCTTATTCCTTAATTCCTTTCTTTTACTTCAATTCAATCAATCATAAGCGTAGTTGGTCAATTAAACAAACAGTCAATTCACTGTTCGGTAATTCGATGAGCGAAGAAGATGAAGTTAAAACATGTGTATAAGTATAATTAAAAACGGATATTCGAACGGGTTAGACACACAGTCCAGCGGTGGACTGTGTACACAAACAATGCACACGTCCCGGGTTCGAATCGCACACGTTACCAAATTTTTAGAATTAAAACCAACATTTTTACAACTGAATCAGAACAAGTCACAGAATGTTTATAAGAGTAATATAATTCATAAGTTTAACAGATTTGACACACAGCCCAACTGGTTAGGCTGTGCGCACTCGAACCGAAGGACCCGAGTTCGACTCCGGGTCCCTGCAACCGGTTCGGCCATATAAACCATTTTAACAAAACCAAATAAGTTTAAAATTAATTAGTATATAAATATAATTAAAACAGAGAATATTTCGGGTTAGACACGTAGCTCAGTTGGTAGAGCTGCGTGCACGTAAACAAGAGGTCCCGAGTTCGAACCTCACTCAGCGCATACAAACACACAGTCCGACCGGTCAACGGTCAACGGTCAACAGGGTCAAAAAGTCAATATTTTTTTTTCTTTTTATTTATTTATTTAATCAGAATATTATTTAAAAAGACTTAAAAATAATATTTTTAAAGTTAGAAAATGTCCTTAAACTCACAAAAACAAATCTAGAAATCCCATTAAGATTAAGAATTAAAAGTATTAAACTCAAATAAAATCCATTTATTTACCGAATCATTTCGTTACTATTTTAGGTTAGTTTCTCCTCGTCGATCAAATCCTAAAATTCATGCGCATCCAACGTCATCAAAGAACACACCCAATGTGAGTGAATCTCTACCAATTCCCCGTTTTAATCATGTTTTGGGGTGTATCATGTGTCGTTTAATTCTTTATTATACTTAAACACTTGTTCATACATCATATCCGTGACCAAATGTGTATCAATTGTTGTGTGGATTATATGTAGTTTGGATTTATCATTTTCAGTGCACGCATATCATTAGGCCCATCAGTTCCCCGTGGGAGACGGGTTGAGCATCAGGTGCCTCATACGATCGGCTCCGTTTGATTGAGCCTTGATCTCACATTCATCATCATTCATATCATATACTCATTCAAAGTGGTTTGTGTTTGTTATTTATATATGTTTGCTCACATGTGATTATTGCACAAATTTTCAATATTAAATAAAATAAGAAATTAATAACAATGTTTTATCAAGGTTCACTCGCCAACTTTTGTTGACCCAAAATATCCCCCGTTTTACACATGATACAGGTGATCCAGTTGAGGCAAGAAACACATAGGAAGGCCTAGAAGAATAAATCAGTTTAAGCTTTGGATTATTTACATAGTTTTCATTTCCTTGTAATTGTATGGATTTTGATTTGGATATTTAAGTTGTAATTTGAAACTAATAAATATGAAACATTTTAGTAAACAACATGAGCTTTGGTGATAACCCAATTATGCCCCGACTCTTATTCCGCTGCGGGTTGGGGTGTGACAGATTGGTATCAGAGCCATGACTATAGGGATATAGGATAGGTTATTAGACCCTTAGAGCCTATACTATAGTTGATTAGAAATGTTTAAATTGTTTATGTGTTACATATAAAATTCATGATGTTTATATGCTTTATGTTTATTGTTACATTCAATGTTATGCAAGCATGTTCATAAGTACATATTACTATACAATGCTCATCATGAATCATATCCTCATAACATATCATATCCATGAGAGCACACACCACACAATTTCCATGATTTTTGCAACGATTTTTGTATTTTTTCAAATCACATCAAAGTGAGTTCTCATGACGGGCATGTAGTAACTGGAAGGGTACAAGTACCGGTAGTCGGAACGTCCTGTCTAGGCTTGGCATTCGTATAAATCCAAAATAAAGGACCAGTTTGCCTACCTGGGGACTAACGATGAGAGTACGAAGGACCTATTAGGCCAAAGCATGCTATACCAAACGTCGTGTGAACTAACCCACTTTGAGTTGTCATTGTGTCTACACCTGGACACCCTCCTACCATACATCTCGCAATCATATTTCGCGGTTTTTATTTGGGTGATGCGAGGGTTAATCCGCCGACACCAATGTGAATCCTACTAAGCCCAATAGTCATGGGGGCCCACATGACTATACAGGCGATGGTATGGGCGACATTGGAGGCCCAAACATGAGCAAACCCAAGACATCCTATGGATGTAGTTGCATTATTGTTAGTTATGTTATTTTTATTCTTTTAACGACACATGACACCTAGAAACTTCTTAAACTTACAATCTTCGTATGTATGTTCCTGTAGATGTCGGCTAGGCAACTACGTGGAGGTAGAAAGTCAGGAAGATCCAATGAACGCTTGGCCACTCAAATTGCTAAACAAATGGCTGCGGTGCTTCCTGACATCGTGATTCAAGTTCAACAAGCTCTCACCGCAAATCCCATCAACCCTCCCAATCAAGAAGACCAGAGCATCGCCAACCCTCACTCCAAAAAGTGCTCCTACAAACACTTCAAATCTTGTGATCCCCCAAAGTATGAAGGGACCGAAGGTGTTACTGCTCTCCTTCACTGGTTTGAAGAAATGGAAAACACTTTCCTCAATTGCGATTGTCCCGAGGATCGCAAGGTACGTTATGCAACTGGGAGACTGTTTGGGGTAACCCTTACCTGGTGGAACACAGAAAAGGGTAAGCGAGGAGTCGAAGATGCCATGGCCTTAACATGGGAAGAGTTAAGGGAACTCATGACAAGGCGCTTCTGTCCAAGAAGCGAAATCAAAAAGTTGGAAGATGAATTCCACTCGTTGAAACAAAAGGAAGGAGATCACACTTCCTACAACAAGAGATTTCTCGAACTGAACCAAATGGTCCCTAATTTGTTCACCCCCGTGTACCGCTTGGTTGAACACTACATTCAAGGTCTTCCCTCGAAAATTCAAGACTCGGTTCTAAGCACTTCGCCTGCAACACTTGAAGCCGCAATGGAACTTGCTACCGAACTTACTGAGAATCGCATCCGAAACGGCAAATTCAAGGATGAGAAAAAGAAAGCCCCCATTGAGGCCCAAACTCCAAACCATTCCGTCTCCTCTTCGAAGTTTGCTGGTAAGAGGAAACGGAACAGCATAAATTTTGCTGTTACACAAATAAACCCTCCTATCACTGCCGCACCAATTACCCAAATTGCTCCCTCAGCTGCACCATTTAAAAAGCCATACACCGGCCCATACCCAAATGCAACTGTTGTCAATACCATCACCTTCCCAAAAATCCCGCCAACATTGCACAAGCTGTGGCCGTGCAGGTCACACCATCCAAAGCTGCCGTATCCTTCAACAAATGAACCGCAGTCAACCACAAACCCAAACTCAAAATCAGACAGTGGGTCAAGCCCAACAACCCTTACTTCTACCACCTACGCAACACATAGCTCAACCTTACTACCAACCCAACTACCCCATGATGCAATCTATGCGAGCTTGTTACAACTGTGGGGACCCAAACCACTTCAGGAACACATGTCCACGCTTGGTGAACATCATCCATGCCCAAGCTCAAGCAAATCCGGTAAACCAAGCTAACCAAGCTCCTCCACCTGCTAGAGGAAAAGCTTTCAACATCAATGCCAACCAAGCTAGGGCTGACAACAACGTGGTTAACGGTAAGTTTCTCATCAATGGTAGTTATGCATCCATGTTATTCGATACTGGCGCGGATAAGAGTTTTGTGTCCTTAGAATTTGAACCTATCCTCAACCAAACTCGTGATAATCTCATGGAATCGCTAACGGTGGAAGTTGCTGACGGAAAGCCCGTTTCATTAAATTCTATTATACGAAATTGTACCCTCACTCTAAACGATCATGATTTTCCAGTTGACCTTATTCCTATGAAGTTGGGAAGTTTCGATATTATAATCGGTATGGACTGGCTCAGCCAGCATCACGCTGAAGTAGTATGCCGCGAAAAGTTCATTCGCATTCCTCTTGCAGACGGTCAGACCCTACGTATCTTTGGAGAAACCCCTTCGAAATGACTCAAATTAATGTCCTGCCTTCAAGCCCGAAAATATCTCCGCAAGAACTATGTCGCATACCTAACTCACGTCGTCAAAAAGGGAAACAAGGAGAAGAAACTCGAAGATATACCAGTGGTGAAGGAATTCCCACAAGTCTTTCCCGACGACATCTCAGGACTCCCTCCTGTGAGAGAAGTCGAATTCCGCATCGATCTTGTACTTGGCGCTACACCAGTCGCAAAATCTCCTTATAGGTTAGCCCCATCCGAAATGCAAGAGCTGGCCAGTCAACTGCAAGAGTTGACTGACAAAGGATTCATACGTCCTAGCTCCTCACCTTGGGGTGCACCTGTTCTTTTTGTGAAGAAGAAAGATGGAACGTTTCGCATGTGCATCGACTATAGAGAACTCAACAAGTTAACGGTTAAGAATCGCTATCCATTACCTCGCATCGATGACCTCCTAGACCAACTTCAAGGCGCCACCTGCTTTTCAAAAATCGACCTTCGTTCTGGTTATCATCAACTCAGAGTACATGAAGAAGACGTCCCAAAGACCGCCTTCCGGACTCGTTATGGTCATTACGAATTCATGGTCATGCCATTCGGTTTAACCAACGCCCCCGCTGTCTTCATGGATCTAAAGAATAGGGTATGCAAACCCTACCTCGACCGCTTTGTCATAGTCTTCATCGACGACATCCTCATCTACTCCAAGTCTAAATCCGATCATGAACGACACCTTCGACTCATCCTTACACTCTTAAGGACTGAAAAGCTCTATGCTAAGTTCTCAAAATGCGAATTTTGGTTAAGAGAAGTACAATTCCTTGGACATGTCGTCAATGACAAGGGAATACATGTCGATCCTTCAAAAATCAAGGCAGTACAGGAATGGCAAGCGCCACGTACCCCTTCCGAAGTTAGGTCATTTCTTGGTTTGGCTGGTTACTATCGCCGCTTCATTGCCAATTTTTCCCGTATTGCTGTACCACTCACGGCTTTGACTCATAAAGGAAAACCCTTCATATGGGGACCTAAACAAGAAGAAGCCTTCCAAACTCTAAAGCAAAAACTTTGTGACGCACCTATCCTCACACTCCCTGAGGGTTGCGATGACTTTGTAGTATATTGCGACGCATCAGGGCAAGGGCTAGGCTGTGTATTAATGCAAAGAGGAAAAGTGATAGCCTATGCTTCTAGGCAACTCAAGGTTCATGAAAAGAATTACACCACCCATGACCTGGAACTTGGAGCCGTTGTGTTCGCTCTCAAGATATGGAGACATTACCTCTACGGTACCAAGTGTGAAATATACACTGACCACAAAAGTCTCCAACATATCTTCAACCAAAAGGAGTTGAATATGAGACAACGAAGATGGGTCGAACTTCTTAACGACTACGACTGTGAAATTCGGTATCATCCTGGCAAGGCAAATGTGGTGGCTGATGCACTCAGTCGAAAAGGTTATGCGAACTCCATTCGTCTTCTATGTTCGCAAATCATAACCGACATCAAAGATCGAATCCGAGCAGCTCAACACATTTCTGTAACCGAAAATGACGTACGCGATGAGCTGTCATGTGGAGCTGAACTCAAAATCGAAACCAAATCGACGGTATTCTATACTATTTAAATCGCATATGGATTCCCGATCGCGATAACCTTCGTGATTTCCTCATGAATGAGGCACACAAAACACGGTACTCTGTACACCCAGGAGCCGACAAGATGTATCAAGACCTACGATACACCTACTGGTGGCCGGGCATGAAAAAGGATATCGTTGTTTTTGTTTCCAAGTGCCTTACCTGTTCCAAAGTAAAAGCTGAACATCAAAGACCTTCAGGACTTCTAATCCAACCTGAAATACCTGTATGGAAGTGGGAAAACATAACCATGGACTTCATTACCGGGTTACCTCGCACCTCCAGTGGGTATGACACCATATGGGTAATCATTGATCGTCTCACAAAATCAGCTCACTTCATACCGATTCGCGAGGACTTAAAAACGAAAAGTTAGCTCGTATCTACATCAGCGAGATCGTAAGCCGTCATGGTGTACCTTTAAGCATCATTTCAGACCGTGATGGTCATTTCACTTCAAGAACATGGCGAGCCGTACAAACCGCCTTGGGTACACGATTAGACCTCAGTACCGCTTTTCATCCTCAAACTGATGGACAATCTGAACGCACCATCCAGACTCTTGAAGACATGCTTCGAGCATGTGTCATAGACTTCAAGGGGAATTGGGACGCTCACCTACCATTGGTTGAATTTTCGTACAACAATAGCTATCACTCAAGTATCGGCATGGCTCCTTTCGAAGCTTTATATGGTCGTAAGTGCCGATCTCCAATATGTTGGCACGAAATTGGAGAAGCACAAATCACCGGTCCAGAGTTAATTCAAGAAACAACCGACAAGGTCATTCAAATTCGAAACAATCTTCTAGCGGCTCAAATTCGTCAAAAGAGTTATGCAGACAAACGAGAAAGCCCTTGGAGTTTGACATTGGGGATCAAGTACTTTTAAAAGTATCACCGTGGAAGGGAGTTGTTCGTTTCGGCCAGAAGGGCAAGCTAGCACCACGCTACGTAGGACCTTTCAAGATACTCGAAAGAGTAGGTCCTATAGCATACAAGCTTGACCTACCAGAGGAGCTCAACAGAATTCATCCCACATTCCACGTATTAAACTTGAAGAAGTGCCTCGCCGATGAAAACCTCCATATTCCTCTAGAAGACATTCAGATCGATGAATATATGCACTTCATTGAAAGACCTGTAGAAATCATGGACTTCGGAGAGAAGCATTTAAGACGAAGTCGTATTCCAATTGTCAGGGTACGTTGGGAGTCGAAACGAGGACCTGAGTTTACTTGGGAACGTGAAGACTCAATGCGCGAGAAATACCCGCATCTTTTTCCTGTTACCACTACTACTTAAATTCCGGGACGAAATTTCTAAAAGTAGGGGATACTGTAACATCCGTCGAAAAACGGGTTTCCCACCCGCTTCGTTTATTAATCAAATACCAGTTATAATTTTTCGTTGCGTATTTATTGCTCAAATTAATTTTAAACGATACATAATTAATAAATATATTAGAATTTAAAAACCATAATTTATAAATAATATTAAATAGTGAGAAAAAATAAAATGGGGACGCCGGGTTTCGAACCCGGGTCACCCACAAACTCAAACACACAACACACCGCTCCGCCACACGCCTCCTTTGGGAAAATACTGAAATAAATAATACTTAAAATAAAACCCGAATTCAAAACCGGAGATCACCGCGCGCTCAAAACTCGCAATCACTGGAAAATCCGGCAATCCGCGACTTTGGCCAATTTCCTTTTGACCAAAACACGTTAACCGACTTTGACATCGGTTATAACCGATGTCTAACCGTCAATCTCGGTCATAACCGCCGGAAAACCCTTGACCGCGAATCAAGACCCAAAATCGGACCCAATTCATTCAGTTCTTCCCTATAAATACCCACTCAATCTTCCGGAAATCCTTTCGCTCAGAACCGCTCACTTTTTCGAAGCTTTAGCTCGTCGCCGGAGATATTTTGCATTCGCCGGACTTTCACCGGAAAACCGAGACTTACTTCAAACCGGTAAAATTCTCGACTCTTTTGTTTGCAATCCATTATTCGGCATGTATTAACATAAATCGTTCAACCAGAATCTGTCACAGACAACGTAGCCGGGAATTCCTACACTCACCGGAAAATCACTGAAATTCTGAAGTCTCACTGTCGATCGGTACAATCATCTAAACCCTCCTGATATCCCTTGTTTAGTAACTTAATTGCACAACACATTGATCAAAACTGTTAATCGATTCACTCAGTCGGAAGTCACCAATCAGAGCCGACGAATTTTGCTGGAAAATCTGAAGAAGACACTCTGTGATTGGTACATCTTATTCCTTAATTCCTTTCTTTTACTTCAATTCAATCAATCATAAGCGTAGTTGGTCAATTAAACAAACAGTCAATTCACTGTTCGGTAATTCGATGAGCGAAGAAGATGAAGTTAAAACATGTGTATAAGTATAATTAAAAACGGATATTCGAACGGGTTAGACACACAGTCCAGCGGTGGACTGTGTGCACAAACAATGCACACGTCCCGGGTTCGAATCGCACACGTTACCGAATTTCAGAATTAAAACCAACATTTTTACAACTGAATCAGAACAAGTCACAGAATGTTTATAAGAGTAATATAATTCATAAGTTTAACAGATTTGACACACAGCCCAACTGGTTGGGCTGTGCGCACTCGAACCGAAGGACCCGAGTTCGACTCCGGGTCCCTGCAACCCGTTCGGCCATATAAACCATTTTTAATAAAACCAAATAAGTTTAAAATTAATTAGTATATAAATATAATTAAAACAGAGAATATTTCGGGTTAGACACGTAGCTCAGTTGGTAGAGCTGCGTGCACGTAAACGAGAGGTCCCGAGTTCGAACCTCACTCAACGCATACAAACACACAGTTCGACCGGTCAACGGTCAACAGGGTCAAAAAGTCAATATTTTTTTCTTTTTATTTATTTATTTAATCAGAAAATTATTTAAAAATACTTAAAAATAATATTTTTAAAGTTAGAAAATGTCCTTAAACTAACAAAAACAAATCTAGAAATCCCATTAAGATTAAGAATTAAAAGTATTAAACTCAAATAAAATCCATTTATTTACCGAATCATTTCGTTACTATTTTAGTTAGTTTTTCCTCGTCGATCAAATCCTAAAATTCGTGCGCATCCAACGTCATCAAAGAACGCACCCAATGTGAGTGAATCTCTATCAATTCCCCGTTTTAATCATGTTTTGGGGTGTATCATGTGTCGTTTAATTCTTTATTATACTTAAACACTTGTGCATACATCATATCCGTGACCAAATGTGTATCAATTGTTGTGTGGATTATATGTAGTTTGGATTTATCATTTTCAGTGCACGCATATCATTAGGCCCATCAGTTCCCCGTGGAAGACGGGTTGAGCATCAGGTGCCTCATACGATCGGCTCCGTTTGATTGAGCCTTGATCTCACATTCATCATCATTCATATCATATACTCATTCAAAGTGGTTTGTGTTTGTTATTTATATATGTTTGCTCACATGTGATTATTGCACAAATTTTCAATATTAAATAAAACAAGAAATTAATAAACAATGTTTTATCAAGGTTCACTCGCCAACTTTTGTTGACCCAAAATATCCCCCGTTTTACACATGATACAGGTGATCCAGTTGAGGCAAGAAACACATAGGAAGGCCTAGAAGAATAAATCAGTTTAAGCTTTGGATTATTTACATAGTTTTCATTTCCTTGTAATTGTATGGATTTTGATTTGGATATTTAAGTTGTAATTTGAAATTAATAAATATGAAACATTTTAGTAAACATCATGAGCTTTGGTGATAACCCAATTATGCCCCGACTCTTATTCCGCTGCGGGTCGGGGTGTGACAAGTAATCTTTACTCCCAAGTTTACCCAATAGTAATATCGACCTTTTCCCACATATTTCGACTTTTTGACAGCCATCCCCGAATTTACCTTTGCCACCAACGTGCTTATTTAATTCAGAGAAAAAAGATAACTTACCCGTCATATGGTTGCTCGCGCCGTTATCCAAATACCACAAGTCTTTTTCTTTCGAACCATTCTCGTAATTTTTTGGAATGACCTTTTCTTCATTCAAGTAAACTACTTAGAGCATCTTGCACCACAAACAAAGACCGGTCAATTTCTTTCGCATCGATCAAGTTTGCTTGTTTATCTTTCTTTCGATCTAGACACCTCAAAACAAAGTGATCGAGCTTGTCGCACAGAAAGCATTGAACCTTTGAATAATCCTATTTGCCTTGTTGGTTATCTCCTTTGTTGGACCTGTCTTGTGACCCGCGGTTTTGACCAGATTGGTTTCAACCGCGTCCACCACCACCACCACGCCCACGGTTTGAGCCTTTCCCGCACCCCTTACTAGAATCGCGTGAATTCTGTCAAGAACTTGAAGAGGAATTGAACATAAGTTTCGTTTATGTACCTTGATTATCCGACTGCATTTCTTCATCTTTTATGCGCTACTCATACACCTTCATTTGACCAACAACATTATCGAATGCAACTTTTTTTAGATCCACAAGTTGCTTAACTGAGACTACCATATGGATGAACTGCCTTGGTAAACCATTGAGAAACTTTTTCACAATCTTTTGTTCCTCGATTACGGAACCAAGAGACGCCGCTTTTGAAGACTATCCTGTAACCTTGCTCGAAAATTCACCCACTGTACTAGAATCCTTGATCTTTTAACGTTTCAAATTTTGACATGAGTGTTTGTAGTCTTGCTTCACGTACCCGATCGACTCCCAGATGACGCACTTTTAGTGTAGCCCACATCTCTTTTGCCGTCTTCAGATTACCAACTTGCAAGATTTGTTCTTCCGGTATAGATTGAAACAAAAAAGCAATCGCTATATTGTTTTTCTTGACATCTGTTTCAGTTCCGAGATGGCCTCCTACACGCCATGAACATCAAAAATCACACAAATACGCAACGCCCAATTAGTATAACTAAATTCAACATCGGGCATTGAATTGATGTTGAATTTGGAACCGATTTCTCGATATTCGAGCCGCCACTGACTATACGGAAGAGTAAACGAACTTGGTGTGACTGGTTTCGTTTGTTCCACGTGATTAACTTCTGAATTCCACTTTGAACACAAACCCAAAAATAAATAAAAGTGAAGTTGTTTTGAAACACTTTGATGATCCAAAACAAGAAAACTCTTGTTTAGCTACTGTTCTCGAAAAGAAAAAAAAAACTTCACAATTGGGGTTAAACGAACTTATTCTTATATGGGCCCTTTATGTCCAACCCCAAAGAAACTTTTAATCCAATTAATACCCTATTGTCCCTTCCGTTGTTCTCCTTAATCTTAAAACCAGCAACAGTGAGCGCCACAACCTATCACGTCGCTGCTACTTTTGTTTTTGATCTCCGGTTCCAGCAGACTCCTTGATTCTGATTGAAATCAACGCTAGCCGCCAATTCTGATTCAAGTCCTATTATTAGTTCTCAAAACTCGTAACCACAAAACCATAACTTAGTTGGTTATATCAAGACATGATTATAATTAGAGTGTGATTCTATTTCCTAGTAAATAAACATCTATAATTATATAACTAGGAAAACATAAATCATACATAACTCTTTTTATTTATCTCTAACTAATAATCCTTTTGGTCTATCCCATAAGTTTGATATAAGCTTGCGTCACCCCCTAAGGCCTAAACCCACTGGCTCGGGTTCGGGGATTAAATCATTCAAGTGTGATTCGGTATTGGTTGGCATCGAGCTCATCCTTACCCCTTAAATAAAAAAATCATTAAAGTTGAATAAAATCAATAAAAAAAGTTGTACGATACCGTTGTTGTTCGTACGGTACCCGTGATCAGGAATGAGCAAATGATACCAGGTAGCAATACTGAATTTCGCGAACTAAAAGATTTTCAATATCAATTTGGTACCAACCTCTAGCGTTTCTGTACCAGGCTGGTGCCATTTTTACTATTATGTACCGATACCGAAAAGACCGTACCGATATTTTCGATATCAATACTGCAAGTTCGATACCGGTTGACATTAAGCTTATCACAACCCGTGATAAAAAAAATCTTAGTAAAAAAAAATAAAGAAAATTATTATTATTATAATATTAAAATAATAATAGTGTTAGAAAACTGTATATATTATATATTATTATAATAATAAAAGTAGTATTTATTAGGTTATATATATATATATATATATATAAAATTAGGATCAAGATCAAAGAAAAACCCTTTTAAGTTATGAGAACTTAGAGAATTCGGTCTTTTGTGCGAGTTTTGCCCCCGTTTTTTTGATACCCCTAAATTATAATGTTAGAAAAGACTACCGTGGAAAAATTTAGAAATTTTTCGAAGTGGTGTTTCTCGGTCCCTTACAGCAGCTGTAAAAAGCTGGTAAGATAAACACTACATCACTTTTTACATCATTTAGGGCTGCTGTAAATGGAAAAAAAATAGTTTTTTTTGGAAGAATTTATTTTTTTAGGACTTTTGGTAATTTAAAAAAAAAAATCCCTGAGTTCTCTATGTTCTTACATCTCGTATAAGTTTTCATTTAACTTAACCCCCCTCTCTCTCTCTATATATATATACTTACTTCGGTGGTATCTTCAATGGAATCGGTTCTAGGAGAGAGACGATGCTTATTGAAGGAATTGTTAAAGAGGTCAGTAGCAGATTGCATTTACACAAACGGAGTGGAATACCGAAACTGATTGGGATGAAGTCTTCCATTAGGACAATCACCTCATTCTTTGCATCCTCACATACCACAGATTTTCTCACAATATGGGGAATGGCTGGGATTGGAAAGACATATTTGGCAGACTATATCTTCAAGTCACATTATCTAGAGTTTGACAACAGCTGCTTTCTTGAAGATATTGAAAGAAGGTGTGCACCACCAAATGGCTTGCTCGATTTACAGAAACAACTTCTTAAAGAAATTGGAGCGAGAAGCTGGATGGACATAAACGATGTTAATACGTGCACCTTCAAGATTGAGAAATCACTTTTTAGGAAAAAAACACTTGTTGTTCTTGATGGTATAAATAAGTTTGAGCAGTTGGATGTATTAATCGGGACAAAAGGCCTTCATCCGGGAAGCAAAATCATAATAACATCTCAAAACGGATCGTTGACGGAAAAATGCAGGTTGTTTGAAACACAAGTTCCACCAAAGCATACTAAGCACTTGCTTACAGGTCTACATGAGGAGGAATCTCTTCAGCTTTTAAGTTGGCATGCCTTTGGACGCGATGAACCCAATGAAGGGGACAAAGAGGAGTCAATGAAGGTCGTAAAATACTGCAAAGGGCATCCTTTGGCTCTTAAAGTTTTGGGCAGTTCTTTACGTAGTGAAGATATTACATGGGAGGATATCTTGGAATCACTAGGGAAGGAAATTAATCCAGATATTAAGAAAGTCCTAAAATTAAGTTTTGACACTTTGCCATCTGAAAAAGACAAGGAACTATTTAAATACATTTCTTGTTTATTTGTTGGAGAAGATAGAAAGTTTACTGAAGACATATTGAAAGCTTGTGGTATATGCAAAGCATCTGGGATCAAGATTCTCATCAATAGATGCCTTATCACTATAGGATATACTGGTAAGTTGATGATGCATCAACTTCTTCAAGACATGGGAAGAGATATTGTCAAGCAAGAATCACCTAAGAAGCCACGGAAGCGTAGTATATTATGGCAACTTGAGGAGTGTTTGGATGTGTTGCAAAATAGACAGGTACCTATTATGTGTAATTAACTAATTTGTATCATGTGTATACACATAACTTCTTTAATCAATTGTTATTTCTTAGGGAACAACAAATATTCAAGGGCTTGCCCTTGACATGAGAACATTTGAAAATGGAACATGGAAAGAACCAAGTTGTGCCAATATGCAAAACGTTTGGATTTAGATCGTATCCATCATTTAATTGTATACGGTGGTTATTTGATTGGTTTTCGGGAATTCATTCCTCATTTCGTAAAACAAAAGGCGATTTGAGATATTTGCCTTAAGTGAAATGTGTAACTTAAGACTACTACAACTGAACTACGTACAACTCAGTGGAAATTTTCCCAAGGTAAGATGGTTATGCATGCAGGGATTCCCTTTGAGTTATATACCTTCAAACTTACACATGGGGAATATGGTAGCTCTTGACATGTCTAATAGCAAACTACAACAGCTTTGGAAGAAGACCAAGGTACTCAACTTATTTTGTTCGATAGCTCATGGTTTTAAGTATCTTTGCAACTCTAGTGTGCATCTTAATTTTTGTTTATTTTTTAATTTCTCAGCTAATCAGGTCACTGAAGTTTTTAAATCTCAGTAGCTGTCAAGAGCTTGTTAGAGTGGGTCCCTTTTCCGCGCTCCCTCTACTTGAAAGGTTGACACTCACAGGATGTACAAGTCTAGTTGAAGTCTTTGAATCAATTGGCGCTTGTCAACAACTTGAAGTCTTTGATCTGAGTAAATGTATCAGTTGAAGGAACTTCCAATAAGCATAGGAAAGTTAAAGAACCTTGCTCAACTTCTAATACATCGTTGTTCAAATCTTCGTGAATTTCCAGATGAAATGAAGGACATGGAATCAATTAAAGTTTTAGTGGCTGACAATATTAACGTGAAGTCTCATGGGTCTTCTTCCTATACCATGATACCAAGATGTTCGAAGTCCATTGTGAGTTCTTTACCAAGATCATTAGTAACGCTATCTCTTAGAAATTGTAATTTGTATAATGAATCCTTTCCAATGGATCTTAGTAGCCTTTCAATGTTGAAGAGGTTGCATTTGGATGAAAATCCAATTGATTCCATGCCGGATTGTGTGAGAAGCCTTTGTAGGCTGGAGGAACTCACTTTTGAACAGTGTTATAACTTGAAAACAGTCTTGGGTACTCCAATCCTATTAGGGTATATGGTTATACACTATTGCTACTCATTGGAGAAAATAATATTTCATCCAGAAACAACAGCTCTACCTTATGTAGCTTATCGTCACTGTCATTTTACACTAACTAAGATTCAACACAAGTTCAAAATCCAAGCTTTATCAGAAATTGATGAAGAGGTACTACGCAGTTTGGGTTGGATTAATGTAGCATATTTGAACAACTTCTCTTTTGGGAAGGCTAATAGTGAGGGAATGTACTATTTGCCAGAAAGAGTACTTTCAGAACAGGTGGATGTCTCTTTATATGTCTTTGATATCCGCCTTCTGGTATGCATTTATCTGATATAAGCTAACAAACCTTTCACGTGACAGATTCTTTATGAAACATGGAATATTCAGCACATATCTTCAAGTGTCACACCCCAACCGATGGCGGAAACATCGGGATGAGACGAAAACGAGATTGCTCATTCCTCACAACGCTAATAAATGACAATATTTAATTAAATCCAAATTTCATTTCACAACATTGTCAAATACAACATGAAGCAATACAATAACTTCATAAAACATAACAAAATTTGGTACAACATTTATAAATCTAACGTCTAAAATGTGTGTATCTAAGTCCTTGCTATTTTGATTTCATAGCATCATCTCCTTCAACCTGTAACATGTTTTAAAATAAAGTCAATGCAAAAACAAAGGCGAGTACACAAGTTTAAGCGTAGCATACGTATACGAATAAAGTTTTAACAATCCTCATGGCAACCAAATCTAAGAGCAATATCAAGGCATGCAATACTAATAATCAAACCCTTAACGCAATCACAATGTTTTAACATGACCTCACGAATAACATGATGGAGGTGGATGCGTGACTTCCTATAGCGCTAAGCATGTCAAACGAAGGCTAAAAATAGTTAATGACTAAAGCATAGCATAACGAATATCCAAGACAAGCAACAAGTATACAATTCAAGTATTCATGGGTATAGGATTGTTTGTGCGTTTCATAAAGTTTAAGTGTTTGTGATTTTTTTATAGGTAAAACATGTTACACCCAAAAGTGTTATAAACAAAAGTGGGTCGAGTGTACTCACAATATTGCATATGCTTTCCGATTGGTGATTCCGTGAAGAGTTGGAGGTTGGAGCTTCAAAGCTTCTATTAAAACACTTAATGTTTTCTTTTAGAACTCTTAGAGCTCTCTTCCTTGCTTGGAAGATTTAAGAGAAGTATAGAAGTTGAGAGAAGAATGGGTGGAACACTTAGTGTCCTTTTAGAATTCTTGATTTAGAGAGATTGAGAGATTTAAAGAGATGGAGAGAAGAATGGTGTGAAGAAAATGGTAGAAGGGGGTTGGTATTTATAGGTAGAGAATGTGGAAAAGGGTGAAATATGATTGGTTGAAGAAGGTGGAAGAGGATTAAGAAGGTGATTGGTGGAGAAAGGAGGTGGAAAAGGGTGAAATATGATTGGTTAAAGAAGGTGGAAGAGGATTGAGAAGGTGATTAAAGGAGGTGGAAAATGGTGAAATATGATTGGTTAAAGAAGATGAAAGAGGATTGATGAGGTGGAAATATGATTGGTATATTTCTTGAGTATATATTATGTAATTGAGTATATAAAAAGTATAAAAGTATAACTCAAGTATTGAGGATGTGCGTATAAGTATTTATACGTATAAAAGTGTCGATTTGCGTATAAATACGTATTTTAAATGATCGGTTGTGTGAATAAAATAAAAAAATATAAAATATGAATTTTATTATGATTAACGCCTCGAATTGTGAGATTGAAATTAAAATACGAATGTAAGGTTTTTAAAATTAGAATACGAATACGAACATTTTTTTTAAAATAGAAATACGAAGATACGAGGCGTTACGGTCTCTTCTACTTCAGGAAATTTCGTCCCGAAATTTATTCAAGAGGAAGACCTTGGAGAAAAAGCATTTAGAAGAATGATTGTCTAAAATCGAGATTTGGATGTTTGAAATGTGTTGAAAAGTATGAAGTTTTGAGGAACGAAAAGATAGGTTTTGTAAAAAGGGTTCGTTTGTCTAAAATGATTCGAGGCATTGAGCATAAGTAAAACGTGCATGTGTGTGTATAGACAAGCGAGTTTAAACAAGTTTGAATAACTCAATGACAAGGTATTTTAAAATGTGATACCTAAGAAGGAAGCTTTCGTATAAAACGATATGTATTTTGATGAAAAGTGTGACCGCACTATTGGTTGTAACAAAAATTTTCATTGGATTTAAAGAGCATTGGCAATCTCAGTTTTGTAGATAATTCTTTATCGGTGAAAAAACGAGGAAGTTAGGTATTTGAAATAAAAAAATGGTTTTGGAGGTAACTGCTAACTAAGTATGTTTGCGCATAAATAAAGAATGGACAATAGTTTTTAAGTGTAAGAAAGTATTTTAGGGTCCGAATGTTTAAACTGATTGATTGCAAATGGGGTTTGTATAAAAGACAAGGATGTCGGGGAATAATGGAGGCATAAGTGTGAACGATTGATTTGATAAACGGATATGAGTATAAGAATGGCATGCGTATTGAATGCGATGAGTTAAGAATGGGGTCTCTCGTGGATAATCGGATATCGCGTGCTTAGCAATGCGTTTGTGAGTTGTTAAATTTTGTATTGGGTCTAAATAGGTCGGCAAGACACCGAATTTCTCATGGCATGTTTTACGAAAGTTTGAAACATGGTGAAAACACTTATATATAGGAAGTATCAGCGGCGTATCCACCATGTTTTGACCATGTTACGTTCGTTTCGTTATTCGGTGTCATGTTACGTTCCGTGTCCTACCATACACAGTAGTACAACCTCTGATTCCCATGCGCCTATCACTATAATCCCGTGTGCACCCATGATTATATTGATTGTCGCATGTTCCGCATAGTTTGTACTAGTTGTGTATGAATCAGGGTATACATAAATTTGAAAATAAGAGTGTGCGTGCGTATAAGAATGTAGTATATAAGCATGTTTACGTTTAAATAAGTATGAGACCAACGTGAGCGAATCCCCTCGGGTTATGCTCACGTATAGGTACGAATGTATGAATTTGAATATGAGCATGAACATGAATGTGAGCATGATTATAAGTATGCATATGAGTATAAGTATAAGTATGAATGATGACACGTATGAGCATAAATATGAATATGTGTATAAGTATGAATATCAATAGGTATAAATGATGACGATTGCGTGCATGACATGAATTGAATACAACGAATTTAATCATGCAAAATGATCGAGAAATTTGAGTGTGTAAAAATGAATGATATAAATGATATTGTCGTGCGAAATTTTGACTAAATCATGTGCGAGGATATGCATGTAAAGTGGTTTGAGCAAAACTTTGAGGTTATCGCTTCTAAAATAGGTTAAGTTTGACTTAGAATGTAGGATCTAGTTTGTGAATATAAAAGAATATAAGGTACTTATTGATTATGCGTTACGTATTTTGTAATGGATGGGAGTGCTACCACTGTTTTAGGGGAATTTAAGTAAGTCGAAAGTGGTTAGTCCTTGTAATGTTTTCTTGCCCACGTGTTTTGAAATTGAGGTGACATTTTGGGTGGTGTATGACAAGGTCTTAAATTAGTAGGTTCGCATCGTTTTCAAAGGATGTTACATCAAGATAAGAAATTTGAAATTCAGTGGTTCTTGTGATACGTTGATCCTTGAGAGGAAATCTGGGATAATGGATTTAATTATCGTTGAAAAGTGTTTAGCAAAATGTTCTCTTAATCGCGATAAGAGGTTTAGAGGGTGTTTGGGGTTGAGTTTTGAAAATAGTTTATGTGTTTTGAATAATCAGAATCAGGTGATTAGCTGTAACAAAACGTGCTGCAGAAAGATAGTGTTTGAATTTGATTATGTTGTTTGATATCCTAATAACCAGATAATCAACTATTTGAGTGTTTGACAAATATATATATGTGAAAAAAAGAATAAATAAATAAATAAGCTTTGATCTCTACAAAACGAAAGAAATCATTTTTTTATTATATACTTACCAAACACAAAAAAACATAGTTTTTTTTTTGCTTTAAAAACACAATAATCAAAGGAATCAGGAAAAAAAATAATAACAACAATCCCAACATACCCTTAGTAGAGCGATCCCATAATGTCTATAAGATATTGGTTTGGCTTTTGTTTACAAATGAAAGCTCTTAATATAAAGTTATCACGTGATCGTGTTTTAGTGATTATGTTAAACATAAGATTTGTGGGCAAGGTATTCCTTGGACTGATTAAGTTGGTAGGTAGCATTCCATCGAGCTTTGAAAATCGTGAAACAAAACGTTCATGTGGTGACTAAGTATATGCGTATGTGATTTATATGAAATAGATTACAGGATGGGAAATACGTTTGATAAAATAGTACGTTTTGAAATTCGTCTAAGTAAGAATTTTGACAAGATGATAAAAGATTTAGGTATACAATTTAAACATGTGGTTTGTGTAATAAAGTCTCCAAGAAGGAGGGTTGGTAACGATCACCGAGGTATGGGAATCACCCCTAATCCGTTGGTGAGGTCGTTTTAAGGAAGGAAGGAAACAGAGTTTGATCGTCTAGGTAAGGAATTCACTCCTATCTCGACGACGGTCTCCATTTTGGACTTTTCGAGAAATATAAGTCTAGTTGATGACGTTTTGAAATCATGTATGCAAATAATGTATAAGTGGATGAAAAGGTTTAATATGAATTGCGTAAAAACCTTATAATAAATTGGAAATTTGAAAGGAATGGTAACAAGTATATAAAAAGTCATGTATAAATTGAAATGGTATAAAAGAGAGTCTCAGAAAACATTAGACTGTTTCGGGTAGAGAAACGTCGACTATTCCAAAGTGAATCGAAGATCGTTTCGAATTAGAGAAACGTGCTTTGGCCTATAGGTAAAACGCTCTCGTCGAGAAGCGATTAACGGCATTTTACCCTTCCAGTTATTACATGTCTCTAATCGATTGGAAAATCGAAACTTTGGCGAGATTGAAAATCAAGGAATGAGACTTAATCGACAAGGTGCGGGTTTCACCCCTAACTCGACGATTTCGTACCCTAAGTGTGGTTGGTACTCGTCGGGTCAAACTTAATTTCAACACTTGACGAGAGTCCGGAGTTTCCCATCAAGGTGTGGATGTCACTCCTAACTTGATGGTGTAACTTCGTGGAAAAAATAAATAAATAAATAAAGAATTGGCGGAATGAGAGTCATTCACCAAATTGGGGATATCACGCCTATTTTGGAGAAGTCGTCTCACTTGTGTAATACGAGTGTTTTCGAGTTTAGTATAATCGAGTAAAATGCATTAGGAAAGGCGTATGATCGAGATAATGTCACAAGTATGAACACGTAAAGCATTTCATGACTTTAGCACATAAAGTGTAACATCCATCAAAAAACCGGATTATCCAAACCCATTTCGTTTATTTAACCGAATTATCAGTTATAAATTTTATCGCGTATTTAATGCTCAAATTAATTTTTATACGATACATAATTAATAAACAATTTAGAATTTAAAAACTATAATTGATAAAAAGTGAAAATAAATTAAATAAAAAAGAAAACCGGCTGCCGGGTTTCGAACCCGGGTCAGCCGGAAGACACTAACATCAAACACTTAATCACTCCGCCACTTGTTGTGTTTGTGTAATCTAGGAAACAAATAAAACATAAGTTCACCTGTGAAATCACCTGTTTGCGCCAAAACTGAAACCGATATCGGCTTTCAACGTTCCAGACGATTGAGTGATCGATATCACTGATTATAACCGATGAACTCATTACGACCGACGTTCTTAATCAATTCAGCCTTTATTGAACTTGAATTCATATGATTTTCGGGTTTAATAACCAAAATCATTTACTTCCTGGTTTTCACCAATAATATCATCATCTCGCGACTCAAAAACACTCATAGAACCTCTAATTTCACTTTCGCTCTATTTTCAGTTCGTCGGAAACGTTTTCTGAAATCGCCGGGCTTTCGCCGGAAAACCGTGTCATTCATCAAAACGGTAAATTTCTCAACTCTTTCATCTTCTATCTATTGCTAAACCTTTACTAACTCAAACCCTTCAACCGGAATTAGACCCAGGCGACGATATCGGATAATCAGCACTCGCCGGAAGATTTCTGAAAATTCCTAAATCGCGCTGTGAATCGGTATAATCATCTAAACTCTTTGATAACTCTTGTTTAGTCATTCAATTTCACAATTGGTTAATCAAAACTATTAATTGGCCCGTTCAGACGGAGTTCATAAAACAGAGCCGATGACTTCGCCGGAGTTCTGAGAAAGATCATCTTTCCGGTACATTCACTTCCAAAACCTTCTTTATCCATTTCATTTTAATCAGTCATATGTCCGTTAATTGAATTGAACAAGATCAGTAGAATAATCATTGTCTGTGTTATTTAACGGAGAAGATGAAGTCTAGTTTGTGTATAAATTTAATATAAATCGGATTATATCTCGGGTTAGACACATAGTCCAGCGGTGGACTGTGTGCATTTGAATCATAGGGATACCGGGTTCGAGTCTGTCCTTGTTCCGATTCGTCACAATATTCAGACTTTTTATAAAACCCAAATATGGAAACTTCCAGTTAGTATATAAGAGAAATAAAAACAAGTGTTTTAACCAGGTTAGACACACAGTCCAGCGGTGGACTGTGTGCAACGTTAAACAACAGGTCCCGGGTTCGAGACCTGTTATGCACACCGGTTCGATAGAATTAAAATCCTTTTTAAGAATAAATGAATTTTGAATAAATTAAATAGTATATAAATATAATTAAAAACAGAAATATTTCGGGTTAGACACGTAGCTCAGTTGGTAGAGCTGTGTGCACGCGTACGGGAGGTCACAAGTTCGAACCTCACTCAGCGCAAACAAACAAACGACCGAACCGGTCAACAGTCAACAGTCATGGTCAATAGTCAACGGTCAACCCAAAAAAAGTCAACATTTTTTTATATTTTTATTTATTTATTTAATTTAAAAATCAATTAAAAATACTTAAAAATAATGTTTTTAAAGTTAGAAAATAACCTTAAACTCACAAAAATATATCTAAAAATCCTATTAAAATTATTAATAAAATCCACTTATTTACCGTACTTTTTCGTTATTATTTAGGTTAGTTAATCCTCGTCGATCAACCCTCTAAACTCGTGCGCACCAAACATCGTCAAACGAACGTACCCAATGTGAGTGAATCTCTACAAATTCCCCGTTTTAATCACGTTTTTGGGGTGTATCATGTGTCACATTATTTATTACATTTAAACACTTGTGCATCCATCATATCAATGATCTAATGTGTATTCAATATGTATCAACTGTTTGCGTGGTTAATGTTTAGATTAAATTTATCATTTTCAGTACATACATTATCATAGGCCACCGTTCCCCATTACCTATGAGCGTGAGCCGTTCCCCATTACCTATGAGCGTGAACGAGGCGTTGCCAACATACGATCGGCTCCGTTTGATTGAGCCTTGATCGCACATACATTCATCATAGGCCGTCTGTTCCCCATTACCTATGAGCGGAACCGTTCCCCATTTCCTATGAGCGTGAACGTGACGTTGCCAACATTTACATTATCATTCATGTCATATATTATTTCAAGGTGGTTTGTTATTGTATGTTATTGTATGAATATTTACGTTTGCTTACATATGATTATTGCACAATTTTTCCATATTAATTATAACAAGAAATCAATAATAAATGTTTTCTAACAAGGTTTACTCACCAACTTTTGTTGACCCAAAAACCCCCATTTTTACACATGATACAGGTGATCCAGTTGCAGCAAGAAACATATAGGATGGCTTAGAAGAATAAATCGGTTTAGACTTTGGATTGTTTATGTAGTTACTTTTCTTTGTAATTGTATCAAATTGTTTGGAATATTGATGATATAATTTTGAATTTAATAAATATGAAACATATTAGTAAACATCATGAGCTTTGGTGATAACCCAATTATGCCCCGACTCTTATTCCGCTGCGGGTCGGGGTGACAGATTGGTATCAGAGCTTTTGACTATAGGGATATATGATAGGTTATTAGACCCTTAGAGCCTATACTATAGTTGATTAGATTTTAATTGTTTATGTGGTTACATGCAAACTCATGATGTTTATTTCTTTCATATTTATTACATACACAAATGCATGCAAACACTTCCAATATTACATTTTGTGATACATAATGAATTATACTTACAGTCAAACATACATACTTACATACATATTCATCATACATATTTCAATGTTCACATATTCAAATCATCTTCATACTTCCGTTATTCAAGATTTTGTCGCATTTTTCATTTTTCAAATCTCATCAAAGTGAGTTCTACGACGGGCATGTAGTAACTGTAAGGGTACAAGTACCGGTAGTCGGAACGTCCTGTCTAGGTTGGCATTCGTATAAATCCAATATAACGGACCAGTTTGCCTACCTGGGGACTAACGATGAGAGTACGAAGGACCTATTAGGCCAAAGCATGCCACACCAAACGTCGTTTGAATTAACCCCACTTTGAGGTGTCACCGTGTCCACACCTGGATACATTCCGAATATCATACGTTACATACATATTTCTCGATTTTCTCCGGGTTTTAGTGTACGTAATCAGGCTAACACATGCGAACCATATGAAAAACCCGGTAATCATGGGGGCCCACATGATTACGAAGGTGAAGTATGGCGGCATGCAAGGTCCAATTACGAGCAGAGCCCAAGACATCCTATGGATGTAGTAGATTTATTATTCTATATTTATTTTATGAATGTTCATTCCTAAATACGACACACGACCCCTAAAACGTCCAACTCATACTCTTGATATGTATTCCTTGTAGATGTCTTCTAATCTCGCTCGTAGGAAGATGAGATCAGGAAAAGCCCGCGAGCGCATGGCTGCCCAAATCGCTCAACAAATGGCTGCCGTAATACCCAACATTGTAGTTCAAGTTCAACAAGCCCTTACCGCTAATCCCGTCAATCAAGAAGATCAAAATGTTGTCAACCCTCCCCCAATTACCACTAAATGCACCTTCAAGCATTTCAAATCTTGCGACCCTCCAAAATACGAAGGGACTGAAGGTGTTACCGCTCTCCTCCATTGGTTTGAAGAAATGGAAAACACTTTTCTAAATTGCGATTGCCCCGATGATCGCAAAGTGCGATATGCTACCGGTCGTTTACTTGGAATAGAACTTACATGGTGGAATACAGAGAAGGCCAAACGAGGTATTGAAGATGCTATGACTTTGACTTGAGAAGAGTTGAAGGAAATCATGACAAGACGGTTTGCCCAAGAAGCGAAATCAAGAAATTGGAGGATGAGTTCTATTCTTTGAAACAGAAGGAAGGCGACCACACCACATACAACAAGAGATTCCTTGAGTTAAATCAAATGGTCCCCAACTTGTTCACTCCCCTCTACCGTTTGATCGAGCACTACATCCGAGGTCTTCCTTCAAAAATTCAAGACTCTGTAATAAGTACCACACCTGCAACTTTGGAAGCAGCAATGGAGTTAGCTACAGAGCTCACCGAGAACCGCATACGAAATAAGGACTTCAAGGAGGAGAAGAAGAAGGATATAGCATCAACTGAAACCTCAAACTCCACCCAAACCGCATCCCCTTCTCAACCCATTTCTAAGAGAAAACGAGATGGGTAAATTTTCGCTGTCACCCAACACAATCAACCAACTTCACAAGCCATACCCCTCCAAGCTATCCCAATCACTCAAGTAGCACCCAACTCAACTTACCCAAATAAGAAACCTTACTTTGGACCTCACCCTCAATGCAACACCTGTTTTTATCACCATCCATCTACCTTACCTTGTCGACTATGTGCAAATTGTGGATGTTATGGTCATTTGAGCAAGGTTTGCCGCACCCCTCAAAACCAAACCTCACCCCTACTCAAAACATGATCCAAACACATCAACAACCCCAATACCCCATACTCCCATATGTTCGAGCTTGTTTTAATTGTGGCGACCCTACCCACTTTAGAAACACGTGCCCTCGATTGGTTAACATCATAAACGCCCAAGCTCAAGCAAACCCAGTTAACCAAGCAAATCAAGAAAACCTAACCACTAGGCCACCAGCAAGAGGAAGAGTTTACAACATCAACGCGAATCCTGTTGAAGATAATGACGGCCCAAACGAACCACCCAACTAGTTTTCTTCACAAAAAAAAAAATCAAGATTCAACTCCAACCGCTTAGTTTTTATGTTTTCTTTATATTATCTCAATTTTCACGTACCTCAATTATAAATTGGAAATTTATCCAAGAATCTTAATGCGAATTACTATTTCAGTTTTGTTTTATACTCATTGATTTAACATTCATATCATCATACCTCACGATGTATCTCCGTCTCATCATTTAAAGAAGTTGGGCTGTGTCTCACTTCTACATAGACTAACCTCTCCATCATAACAAACGAGAGAGGTACTGTCATCATTCAAACATGTATACTATCAGAATTAAGACTCAAGCTTTGGTTGTTGTGTTTGTTTATGTTCTAGAGTCACATCATAGAACTAATCATAACTTACTGATAAAACCAATGAAAATTTGACAAGAATATGGTGGATACGCCGCTGGTACTTCCTATATATAAGCCGAAGGATCAGAGGCATTATCAGGCGGTTATGAGAAGTTCCATGTAGGATTTAGTAATGTCATGGTTGAAGATTGTTTTATACTCACTGATTTAGCATTCATATCATCATACATCTCAACGTATTTCAATCTCATCATTTAAAGAAGTTGGGCTGTGTCTCACTTCTACAAAGACTAACCTCTTCATCATAACAAACGAGAGAGGTACTGTCATCATTCAAACATGTATACTATCAGAATTAAGACTCAAGTTTTGGTTGTTGTGTTTAGAGTCACATAGAACTAATCATAATTCACTGATAAAGCCAATGAAAATTTGACAAGAATATGGTGGATACGCCGCTGGTACTTCCTATACATAAGTATTCTTGTCAAAGGATCAGAGACATTGTCAGGCAGTTATGAGAGGTTCCATGTAGGTATTAGTGGTAGAAGTTTTGTTTTATGGTATAACCTTATCTTTCCAAACGTATCAAAGCTCTTGTGCATGAGATCATACCTAGTCAATCAACTCTGTTATTCAATATTCTTTATCGTAGACATCAAAATGCGATTCCTGTAGCAGGGTATTCAACCCTTACTAGGAACGTTACCACCTCAAATAAGATTTAAACTCTTAACCCTCTTCTAAGTATGTAATTGGCAAAACCACCCTCCTTTCGAGTCAAACATACCACTACTTAAATTTCGGGACGAAATTCCTAAAAGTAGGGGATACTGTAACATCCGTCAAAAAACCGGATTATCCAAACCCATTTCGTTTATTTAACCGAATTATCAGTTATAAATTTTATCGCGTATTTAATGCTCAAATTAATTTTTATACGATACATAATTAATAAACAATTTAGAATTTAAAAACTATAATTGATAAAAAGTGAAAATAAATTAAATAAAAAAGAAAACCGGCTGCCGGGTTTCGAACCCGGGTCAGCCGGAAGACACTAACATCAAACACTTAACCACTCCGCCACTTGCTGTCTTTGTGTAATCTAGGAAACAAATAAAACATAACTTCACCTGTGAAATCACCTGTTTGTGCCAAAACTGAAACCGATATCGGCTTTCAACGTTCCAAACGATTGAGTGATCGATATCACTGATTATAACCGATGAAATCATTACGACCGACGTTCTTAATCAATTCAGCCTTTATTGAACTTGAATTCATATGATTTTCGGGTTTAATAACCGAAATCATTTACTTCCTGGTTTTCACCAACAATATCATCATATCGCAACTCAAAAACACTCACAGAACCTCTAATTTCACTTTCGCTCTATTTTCAGTTCGTCGGAAACGTTTTCTGAAATCGCCGGACTTTCACCGGAAAACCGTGTCATTCATCAAAACGGTAAATTTCTCAACTCTTTCATCTTCTATCTATTGCTAGACTTTTACTAACTCAAACCCTTCAACCAGAATCAGTCCCAGGCGACGATATCGGATAATCAGCACTCGCCGGAAGATTTCTGAAAATTCCTAAATCGCGCTGTGAATCGGTATAATCATCTAAACTCTCTGATAACTCTTGTTTAGTCATTCAATTTCACAATTGGTTAATCAAAACTATTAATTGGCCCGTTCAGACGGAGTTCATAAAACAGAGCCGACGACTTTGCCGGAGTTCTGAGAAAGATCATCTTTCCGGTACATTCACTTCCAAAACCTTCTTTATCCATTTCATTTTAATCAGTCATATGTCCGTTAAATGAATTGAACAAGATCAGTAGAATAATCGTTGTCTGTGTTGTTTAACGGAGAAGATGAAGTCTAGTTTGTGTATAAATTTAATATAAATCGGATTATATCTCGGGTTAGACACACAGTCCAGAGGTGGACTGTGTGCATTTGAATCATAGGGATACCGGGTTCGAGTCTGTCCTTGTTCCGATTTGTCACAATATTCAGACTTTTTATAAAACCCAAATATGGAAACTTCCAGTTAGTATATAAGAGAAATAAAAACAAGTGTTTTAACCAGGTTAGACACACAGTCCAGCGGTGGACTGTGTGCAACGTTAAACAACAGGTCCTGGGTTCCAGACCTGTTATGCACACCGGTTCGATAGAATTAAAATCCTTTTTAAGAATAAATGAATTTTGAATAAATTAAATAGTATATAAATATAATTAAAAACATAAATATTTCGGGTTAGACACGTAGCTCAGTTGGTAGAGCTGCGTGCACGCGTACGGGAGGTCACAAGTTCGAACCTCACTCAGCGCAAACAAACACACGACCGAACCGGTCAACAGTCAACAGTCATGGTCAATAGTCAACGGTCAACCCAAAAAAAGTCAAAATTTTTTATATATTATTTATTTATTTAATTTAAAAATCAATTAAAAATACTTAAAAATAATGTTTTTAAAGTTAGAAAATAACCTTAAACTCACAAAAATATATCTAAAAATCCTATTAAAATTATTAATAAAATCCACTTATTTACCGTACTTTTTCGTTATTATTTAGGTTAGTTAATCCTCGTCGATCAACCCTCTAAACTCGTGCGCATTCAACATCATCAAACGAACGCACCAATGTGAGTGAATCTCTACAAATTCCCCGTTTTAATCACGTTTTTGGGGTGTATCATGTGTCACATTATTTATTACATTTAAACACTTGTGCATCCATCATATCAATGATCTAATGTGTATTCAATATGTATCAACTGTTTGCGTGGTTAATGTTTAGATTAAATTTATCATTTTCAGTACATACATTATCATAGACCGCCGCTCCCCATTACCTATGAGCGTGAGCCGTTCCCCATTACCTATGAGCGTGAACGAGGCGTTGCCAACATACGATCGGCTCCGTTTGATTGAGCCTTGATCGCACATACATTCATCATAGGCCGTCTGTTCCCCATTACCTATGAGCGGAACCGTTCCCCATTACCTATGAGCGTGAACGTGACGTTGCCAACATGTACATTATCATTCATGTCATATATTATTTCAAGGTGGTTTGTTATTGTATGTTATTGTATGAATATTTACGTTTGCTTACATATGATTATTGCACAATTTTTCCATATTAATTATAACAAGAAATCAATAATAAATGTTTTCTAACAAGGTTCACTCGCCAACTTTTGTTGACCCAAAAACCCCCATTTTTACACATGATAAGGTGATCCAATTGCGGCAAGAAACATATAGGATGGCTTAGAAGAATAAATCGGTTTAGACTTTGGATTGTTTAAGTAGTTACTTTTCTTTGTAATTGTATGAACTTGTTTGGAATATTGATGATGTAATTTTGAATTTAATAAATATGAAACATATTAGTAAACCTCATGAGCTTTGGTGATAACCCAATTATGCCCCGACTCTTATTCCGCTGCGGGTCGGGGTGTGACACAAAGGACGTTTTAAGAAACTAGCATGTGAATCACGTATGGTCAAGTATGCTACTTAACTATAAACTACGTCAAAAGCATAGCAATTTGCCTAATTCCCTATAGTTATGGCTCTGATACCAATCTGTCACACCACAACCGATGGCGGAAACATTGGGATGAGACAAAAACGAGATTGCTCATTGCTCACAATGCTAATAAATGACAATATTTAATTAAATCCAAATTTCATTTCACAACATTGTCAAAGACAACATGAAGCAATACAATAAGTTCATAAAACATAACAAAATTTGGTACAACATTTATAAATCTAACGTCTAAAATGTGTGTATCTAAGTCCTTGCTATTTTGATTTCATAGCATCATCTCCTTCAACCTGTAACATGTTTTAAAATAAAGTCAATGCAAGAGCAAAGGTGAGTACACAAGTTTAAGCGTAGCATACGTATACGAATAAAGTTTTAACAATCCTCATGGCAACCAAATCTATACAAGAGCAATATCAAGGCATGCAATACTAATAATCAAACCCTTAACGCAATCACGATGTTTTAACATGACCTCACGAATAACACGATGGAGGTGGATGCGTGAATTCCTATAGCGCTAAGCATGTCAAACGAAGGCTAAAAATAGTTAATGACTAAAGCATAGCATAACGAATATCCAAGACAAGCAACAAGTATACGATTCAAGTATTCATGGGTATAGGATTGTTTGTGCGTTTCATAAAGTTTAAGTGTTTGTGATTTTTTTATAGGTAAAACATGTTACACCCAAAAGTGTTATAAACAAAAGTGGGTCGAGTGTACTCACAATATTGCATATGCTTTCCGATTGGTGATTCCGTGAAGAGTTGGAGGGTGGAGCTTCAAAGCTTTTTTTAAAACACTTAATGTTTTCTTTTAGAACTCTTAGAGCTCTCTTCCTTGCTTGGAAGATCTGAGAGAAGTATAGAAGTTGAGAGAAGAATGGGTGGAACACTTAGTGTCCTTTTAGAATTCTTGATTTAGAGAGATTGAGAGAATTAGAGAGATGGAGAGAAGAATGGTGTGAAGAAAATGGTAGAAGGGGGTTGGTATTCATAGGTAGAGAATGTGGAAAAGGGTGAAATATGATTGGTTAAAGAAGGTGGAAGAGGATTGAGAAGGTGATTGGTGGAGAAAGGAGGTGGAAAAGGGTGAAATATGATTGGTTAAAGAAGGTGGAAGAGGATTGAGAAGGTGATTGGTGGCGAAACAAGGTGGAAAGGGTGAAATATGATTGGTTAAAGAAGGTGAAAGATGATTGATGAGGTGGAAATATGATTGGTATATTTCTTGGTATTTCTTGAGTATATATTATGTAATTTAGTATATAAAAAGTATAAAAGTATAATTCAAGTATTGAGGATGTGCGTATAAGTATTTATACGTATAAAAGTGTCGGTTTGCGTATAAATACGTATTTTAAATGATCGGTTGTGTGAATAAAATAAAAAAATATAAAATATGAATTTTATTAGAGTTACATGCTTGGTTGGTCCCTGTGGTTTACAAAAATTGCAGACTTAGTCCTAGTGGTTACTAATTACACGCGTGGTACCAAAACTTGTCAAAAATGATTTTGCTTGGTCCCCAGCCTTAACATCTGTTAAATATCTCTGTTAGAACACCCATGTGCTTGGCACATGAGGGTAATTTGGTCTTTTCAGTGCAGCCCATTATAAAAAGAGTTAAATACCTTGTTGGTCCCACCCTACCCCTTCTTCTTCACCAAAACACCACCACCATCTCATCTCCTCCACCAAATACCCACCACCACTCAACTCCCACTCACTACCGCTGTTTCTTCTGGAAAAAACGAGCCCACCACAACCCCGCCGCCTTCACCGGAGAACCGAGAGGACCATCAAACAGATATCTTGTTAATATGTGCAAAAACACGCGTGCGTGGGAATGTAAAAAACTGTGATAAACAAAGAAAAGATCTAAAGAAACGCACTCAAAGAAGTTTAAGTCATGCTGGTTGCCATATGTTATCAGCTCTGCAATTGATCTCAGTGGGTTGATCACAAAATCTTATTGCAGGATAAACAAATTTAAGGTCACTGAAATCTATATAAAGTTTCAGTCTTTTTTATCTTTTTATAGAAACGGTATTGAAAAGGGTCATGGGAATGATGATAGGTTGTCTTGGAATGAGTTGTTGTTTGAGGATAACTAATCAACCAACAAGACCTGCACCACCTTCAGAGTGTGATCTGCATCAGATGATGTTGAACCCAAGTCATCATCGTCGTTGACATCATCATCTGCATCATCAGTATCATCAGCTTCAGGTAGAATTAAACTTAGTGATGGAAGGTATTTAGCTTACAAAGAAAGGAGTCCCCAAGAACCAATCAAATTATAGAATCATTATTGTTCATGGGTTTACTAGCAATAAAGAAATGAACTTTATTGTACATTCCCACGTATGCGTGTTTTTGCACATATTAAACAAGATATATGTTTGATGATGCCTATTTAACAGGGTTTTTTTTGTCCTCTCGGTTCTCCGGTGAAGGCGGCGGTATGGTGGTGGGCTTGTTTTATCGGAGAAACAGCGGTGGTGAGTGGGAGTTGAGTGGTTGTGGGTATTTGGTGGAGGAGAT
The DNA here is from genome assembly GCA_947069175.1 of Scalesia atractyloides. NCBI lineage: Eukaryota > Viridiplantae > Streptophyta > Magnoliopsida > Asterales > Asteraceae > Scalesia > Scalesia atractyloides. The sequence goes on along the minus strand of CAMTDV010000002.1, from coordinate 63,660,142 downwards.
GAGATGGTGGTGGTGGTTTGAGGAAGAAGAAGAAGGGGGTGAGGTGGGACCAACTAGGTATTTAACTCTTTTTATAATAGGTTGGACTGAAAAGACCAAATTACCCTCATGTGCCAAGTACATGGAGTGTTCTAACAGAGATATTTAACTGATGTTAGGGCTGGGGACCAAACGAGTTCATTTTTGACAAGTTTTGGTACCACGGGTGTAATTAGTAAACCACTAGGACCAAATCTGCAATTTTTGTAAACCACAGGGACCAACCAAGCATTTAACTCATTTTATTATGATTAATGCCTCGAATTGTGAGATTGAAATTAAATACGAATGTAAGGTTTCTAAAATTAGAATACGAATACGAACATTTTTTTAAAATAGAAATACGAAGATACGAGGCGTTACATCAAGGGCAAGAGGTTCCAACGTGGTTCACTCATAGAAGTGACGAGCCATTGTTTACCTTGCAATCATCTCCTAATAATGGTAAGATTCAAGGACTAAATGTGTGCATTGTTAGTACGATCTCAAGCTGGAAGGATGTTGGCCCTTCAAGAATTCAAATAAGTAATCTAACAAATGACTCCTCCTGGACATACCAGCCTATTATTTATCTTGTTCCAGAAGATGATGCATTTGAACATGGTGATGAATTTGTCATAGTATGGTTAAGCCATTGGATGTTTGGGAAAAATGAGTTAGAAGATGGTGATCAACTTAGCATTCACGTTGCCCGCTTAGGTGGCGAAGGGCTATATTCTGTAAATATAAGGGAGTATGGTATAAGCCTTGTGTATGATGATGATGACTGCACAAACAAGAAAGAAGATCCTTTGGGTTATTACAAGTCAAGGAAGCACATCATTGGTAGGGATCTCTCTGCTTCGGGAGTCTCCCCAAGTCATTACCTTCTAACACCCAATTAATGCGTGATAGGAAGGGAGCCATTTTTGATGAACGTTGCTAAATCATTGCTATCAAAAGTTTGTTGAGCATGGATCCTACCAAAATTTCCTATGCATTTCATACGAACAAAAATACGGACACTTTTTCCACGAATTCCGACGAACAAAAAAGGGTTTTAGAAAAAACGAATACATTCTGTTGGAATTGTTTAGAAAAAAACTAATTTCTAGAAATTGCGTAGGAAAAAACAATACATTCCGTTGGAACTGTGTAGGAAACAAAATATTTTCGTAGGAACTAAGTAGGAAAAACGAATACATTTCGTAGGAATTGTGTAGGAAGAACAAAAATTTTTCGTAGGAATTGTGTGAGAAAATTAAAATATATAAAAATTATATAGTAAAAATAAATATAATTAATTTAAACACAAAATTTTTAAAAAGTAGTGTTTCGTGGGAAATGCGTTGGAAAGTTAAGAAAAATAATTTCGTGAGAAATGAGTAGGAGAATTCTAACGAAATATTTGTGTGGGAAATGAGTAGGAGAATTTGTAGGAAATGCGTCAGAAAAGGATTACCCACGAGTAAAATTCCTACAACCCATTTTCGCGGGAAACCCGCCCACAGATTTTCCACGAAAGTTGATGTGGAAATAATAACAGTTTTCTAGTAGTGATGTTTACAAAGAACAAGAAACTCAAATGGAATTTGCCAATCAAGGTTTCATGTTTTTTTTTGTGGAACTCAGATCATTGATTATTGATTTCATGGTTCTCATGTAAATTCTTGTTCCAGACTGCAAGTCAAATTATGGATTACCGTATGACGACGAGGTATAGACCTTCACACCCTTTTATACCCAAGTTGTGAAGGTGTAGCTAAGAGTACCAATCATTGTTTGGCTAGATATAAAGTAACAAGTTTCGTGTGGTCTAAATAGTTGGTGGGATGTGAATTTTTATAGTCTTGTGACTAGTTATTTATGAGATACGCTTCTCATAGTTTTATAGATTTTCCGATATATGTTTATGACATTGTTTCTAAAATCTTGTGATTCTTTGTTTGATAACATATATTGTGTGCTTCTTTGTTATTTAATCAGATTCAATCTATTTTGGTGATTAACACATGCATTTGCGCATGCGCATGCATCGATGGGATAAAGTAAGCTAACACCAAGAAAACGTTTCATTTAAGTATTTATTTAAATTTTATTTCTTACCATCACTATAATTATGGAAAAAAAATTCAATGTTCTTATCTCCTTGAAAACAATATACTTGAAAAAAATTCAACGTTTCATATCTACTTGTACAAGATGCCAGGGTTTCTACACCTGGCATCTACGAAAATTCTCATTCTTAAAGTTTAGGACGTACCTTAAATTAATAGATATAAAATATATATATATTAAAATATATAAAAATCTTAAAATATATGAAAATGAATTCAACCTAAACACCATTCTAGGAATTGAGTGACAATGTCATTTGAATTTAATGTAACTTTGACAAAAATATGTCACTGATGTCGTCATGCACATTTGCATTTAGTGAATAAGTTACTAATGTTGACATTTGCGTTTAGTGTCCTCGGAACTTGGTCTAATGGTAAATTGGTTTGCCATCCCTAGTGTAGACACAAGTCTAATTCTTGGTTGGACCATTTTCAAGGGACATCTGGGTGAAGGGACGAATCTGGGTTTTAATCCCGGATTCAAACCAGACGGGGGGCGAGGGTTTTCGGATTCCATCCAATTCCCGTGCATTAGGGGGCACGGTCTCATGGCGGTCGAGGAGTCGACCTTGGACATAGTCCCAAGCAAGGTGGGTTTATATATGAGATTCTTTATCGTTAAAAAAAGAATAGGTAAGAAACAAAGAATATTCAAAATATTCAAACCAACATATCAACCACCAAGCTAAGTACTTTTATATATATATTTTTTTCCAATTCAGGTGCATATATCCCAACACATATATAATAATTTTTTTTAATTTTTTCAGGCCTTTATACATTTTTTGACCCTGAGCTCCGCCCACCTGGCCATGCAAAGGATCGCCCTTGCATGAATTATACTCTAATGATTTGGAGCCAGAAAATGTATACTCTAATGAGTTTGGAGCCAGAACAAACAACATATCAACGTTGTTATTAGTGGCGGACCTAGCTTGTTAATAGGGGCAGCCCTCGCTTCCCTTTAACGCTCTGGTGGTAGTGTAAAGTTTAGAAAAAAATTGAAATTTTTTCGATTTCGTTACTCTTTTTTTGAAACGTTTTCCTATAAGAATTTTCTAGATCCGCCACTAGTTGTTATAACGATATGATGTAATAATGGAGGCTAATACCTCATATGAATTATATATGCTGTGATTTTATGAACATAAGTCAAATTTCATTTACATTACATAATATAGATTTAAGAATTTGAAAGAACTTTGGTGATGTTACGCGGTTAAATGTATATTTGGGATAATTGTAATTGATTTTAATAGCCTGAATAAACACTAGAGTTAAATGCCTAGCTGGTCTTTTTGGTTTGTAAAATATTGTAGATTTGGTCACAGTGTTTTCGATAATTACAGAGTTGGTACGAGTGGTTGTAATTTTTGTGCTTGTGTGGTCCTTACCAATAACCTATGTTAAGTTTCTCAATTAAGTGTGTGCGAAATGACTAAATTGCCCTTAACAATTAAAAAATAAAAAACAAAAAGAGATTGGCCACCTTCTTCTTCTTCTTCTCTAAAACCCACCACCATCACCACTTCCACCTTTAACCTACCTCCACCACCACTACCACCACATCCACCTCCACCATCAACCTACCACCTCCACCGCCACCTTTAACCCACCACCACCACCATCACGGTTGTGGAAACGTTATCAACTACCACCACCATTTCGACCATCATCAGCGTACCACAACCAGCTATAATCACTCATAATCACCCCGTCACCACCAACCAATACCGTACAAACGTTCAAACAACAGCAGCTCCACTACTAACCACCGTCTTCAACCCAAACTACAACCATCACCATCACTCCACACCTTTGCAACCACCACTATACTCCGCCTCACTATTACCATGAAACCTATCACCCATGTCCACCACCGGCACAAACACCCTTGAATATGCTTCTGTAGCTCGTGAGTGGTGTAAACATTATCTTGTTGTAGATTGGATCAACAGTTTGATTGAAAGTTGTGGTATTTATGTGAACCGATGAATTATGGGTTTCGCTTGGGGATCTTTGGTGGATTTAGGGATTATATTGTGAGTGATTTGATTAGTAGGTAGTGTAGTAGAGAAACTTTGAGTGAAATGATTAGAAAATGAATTATAGAAATGATAGTGAAAGAGAGAGATGTGGTGGTGGTGGTGGGTTGACGATGGAGGTGGATGTGGTGGTAAGTTGAAGGTGGAAGTGGTGGTGGGTTTTAGAGAGAGAGGAGGAGGAGGAAGAAGAATATTAGGGGTTGGCCCATCTTTTTTTGTTTTTTTATTTATTTAATTGTTAAAGGCAATTTAGTCATTTCATAAACACTTACTCGGAAACTTAACATAGGTTAGTGTAAGACCACACGAGTGCAAAAATTACAACAACTATGATCAACTCTGTAATTATTGAAGCATTGAGACCAAGTCTTCAATATTTGCAAACCACATGGACTAACCAGGCATTTAACTATAAAGATTACAATGGGGCTTTATATATAGAGATGATAATTACAAAAGTAAACCCTATAAAATAAGACATGCAAATACTAGTTCTACTATTATCTAACATTCCCCGCGAGTTGAGGGTGGGGTGCGACTTCAACTTGGATCGTAGAAAGATGAATCTTTGTGAGGACAAGGGCTTAGTGAACAATTCAGCAAGAAATCTGGTCATTGGTGGGATGAACTTGACATTTAGTTGTCCTTGAGCTACCTGTTCCCTAACAAACTGATAATGTATTTCAACATGCTTTGTGCGAGCATGAAAAAAACAAGGTTAGGTGAGAGATAAGTGGCTCCAAGATTGTCACACCAAAGTGTGGGTGAAGATTTGGCAGCAATGCAAAGTTCATGTAGAAGTGCTTTTAGCCAAAGTAGTTCTGCAACAGTGTCTACAAGAGCTTTGTATTTGACTCGTTTGATGACCTAGAGACAATTCATTTTTTGCTAGTGGTCCAAGAGAAGGTTAGATCCCAAATATATACTACAAATCCTCTTGTAGATAGGCGGTCAACAAGATAGACATCCCAATCAAGTAAGAGTAGGCTTGAAGGGTGGTGTCATACTAATGTGCATCTGTGAAGGCATGTAAAAAGGAGTTCAAGGCATGATGTCGAATGAATAGGCCAAGACCAGTTATGCCCTTTAGATAATGTAGGATACGTTTGACAACATACAACCGTTCTCTTTGGGCGCATGCATAAATTGACACATTTTGTTGATAGGAAATGCGGTATCTGGTTGTGTTCCCACTATATAACGATATTGTGTCGGGTCTGATAGGAGAGGACTGACATCATTAGTTAATAACCGAGAGGTACTCATAGAAGAAATTAACAGGTTTGCAATCAGAAGACCAGATCTACTGTAGAATGTCTAAGATGTATTTTCTTAATGATGGTAATACATTCTTTTGATGATGAATTACCTCAATTCCCAAAAAGTAATGAAGTGTGCCTAGATCTTTGATGGCAAAAGACAAGTTCAACTATTTAGTAATACCGTGAATGGCTGAATTGTTATTATCAGTGATGATAATATCATCCACATAAAATGAGAAAGTAGAATAAGGTGGTACCTGTTTTGAGAATGAACAAAGATAGATCCGTTTTGGACCCATGAAAACCCGGTTGCTAAAGCATAGTGGAGAGGCGATGGAACCAAGCGTAGGAGCAACGGGGGGGGGGGGGGGGGGCTTGTTCTAGTTCATATAATGACCGATGAATTTGGCACACATGATTGGATTTGCTTGGGTCTTCAAAACTCGGGGGCTGCCTCATATAAATGGTATTTCCAAGATGCACCATGTAAGATAGCATTTTCCACTTCTAGTTGACATAGACCCATTGTTGAGTAACAAACAGTGATAAAATTACCCTTATAGTTGTAGGATTGATAACAGGGCTAGAAGTTTCATGATAGTCAACACCCGGTTTATGTTGAAAACCTTTCACCACAATCAAATTAGAACAATTATCACAAGGGACTAAAGACCATGTTCCATTCTTGCTAAGTGGAATCCAAGTTTTTAAACAAAACCGAAGCAAGAACACAATCAATAACACATGATATTCGTAGGTCCACTTGGAGGATCAAGATTAACCTACTTCCCTGTTTTTACAACACAATTACGAGTGTTGCGGATTCCTCGTAAGTATGCAAACCAAAGCAAAGTAAGAAACACAGGATAACAAAAGATTCAATATCTTGATTAACAGAAGAGAACTAGTACAAACACATACAAACAATGTTCATACAAACTCATGAAATACTCTCTGTGCTCTTGTTTTTCTCTCTCTAGTGTCTCTCACAGCTCTCTCTTGTCACTCTCTTACTAGTCTTTATGGTTTCTAACTTAACACTATGTCTGCTTATATAGTGTCCACACCTAGCAACAACATGAAGTATGTTGCTAGACGTACGAAACACCAAAAGATACAAAGAACATTCTCCAAAAGATGCTCATACGAACGAACTAGCTCGTACGAATCAAGCAAAGAGCTTGTTTAGATGAGCCCACTCGTACAATTAATAGGTCACTCGTACGAATGGTGGGTGGCTCGTACGAGCAACATCTTGCTCGTACGAAGCATCTCTCACTCGCACATAGATGTGTTTTTCAGAGAACATGCAACAGACATGACGTACACAAGACTCAACAGTATGCATACATGCAACTATTTTACACAGACAAACTTATCGCCGTACTAAACCAAGATAGGAGGATATCTTGATTAGGTCAATAAGACCAAACTATACAGACACAGTAAACAAAGACCGTACAATTACAGATGTAAATAAGAACAAGTGACAGACACAAAAGTGTATCAACAACATCACTATACAGTTCACTAGTTTTGATTCCAGAAGAGTTTCCGTATAATGATAAACATGAAATGCTCTCAAGTCTCTAAAATGTGCTCTTTAACTGCTCAAGATGACCACTGTTGTATTTATACATGCAAACAACAGGTTCAAACTGATGGCGGAAATATCGAGACGGGACGAGATTGCTCAAGAAATTACAACTTGCTAAATATGACAATATTCAAATAGAATTCCATTTTCATTGATGAGCTAAATGTTACATTATTTGGAATGGAAATACAACAAGAAAAATTTAAATACGACAAAATGAAAGTACATAAACTAAAAGTGTGTTTCTAAAATCCATCCTACTAGATTCTTGAAACATCATAACATCAATATCCTGCAATATATATTTAAGTATGGTCAACACATAAAGCATTGGTGAGCATACAAGTTTTGGCTACTAGCATAGATCCAAAAGTTTCTATCAATCCTACATGGTGTAAAATTATACTAAGGCATAAAAACATAACATAACTTGCATGCAACAATTATAAGTCAAACCAATTGTGTCCACAATGTTGAGTATCTTATCACCGAAATGAATAAAACCGTGATTGAATAACTTAACATAGACCCTTCCTAAGGGCGGTGTGCTACTTCTATAGTTTTATACATGTTAAGGTTACCTCATGACGTCAATGACAAATATTGTGCAAGAAATGGCTTCTAGCATGTATGAATTCTAAGCATACCGATTAAGCATGCAATAAGGGATTGAGTGATTTGAATAATGTGATTGATATTGTGATTGTGGTTTTGATAAGGTCGTACATATTGCACCAAAAAGTGTATAATATGTAAAATGGGATCATGTAAACTCACCATTTGCAAAGCTTCCAAAAAAGTCGTGAGTTTGATGAGTCTTGAAATTGGAGCACCGAAGTCACCCTATAATAGGGAACGAAGGTGCGTAAGTTCATAGATTTTGATTGATGGATTAGATTTGGAATTTAAATTGTAGAAAATATATGTATGAGAAAATACATCTTGTATTAGACACTCGTATAGACACTACGTATTAGTGTGTTTTCATGGATACTAACTCATCCATTAGAATTCGAACTTTGAGGAACCAAAACTAAGATAGTGAGAACCGTAATTCTAATAATCAACCATGATTTGGTTGGCACTATGGTTTGGTTTGGTTTGTAATATACATATATTTATATTTATATTTAGTTATTTAGTCTAAATCATATATTGTCATGCAAGGAGGTAGGATGAAGTCCATCATTTTAACCTCATTATATGGATTCACAAAATCGTCAACTTAGTTGAGGATTTTGGTTCATCATGAATAAGATTAAGAACGTACAAATACTAAATTTGTTTAGCGGCCAAATGAGAGCAACCAAGACGGGTACATACCCAACATGGCAAATGTTGGAGACGAGATGTGGTTGATTCACTTTGGTTTCTTGGAAACCACTTAGGGATGCCTAACTAATGAAATAAACAAGTGAAGTAGGTGGAATCATAGTTGGAAAGCCAAGGCTCCCACTGTTCACACCAAATCAAAACTCAACTTTTTCAACATTAAGGGTTCAAAGCTTGGTTGATCTCATTACTTTGTTGGTCACTTGGGATCTTCAGGCAGTAAATAAAGGAGGTTTTGGACCTCTATCTTCTTGAAATAAACCATAACATATGCCCCACAACATAAGTTTAGTTGGAGACCAAGCATGGTACAAGATTCTATAAGATGAACAATGTAAGTTTGTAAAAGTTTTATAAAAACAATAAATGTAACCCATTTTGGACCTCATATATGGTGTTGTATCAACTTAGTTTACCATGACAAACTTGTGGTAATATTCCTAGAGGTGTTCCAAATAAGTAAGAGAAGAAAAACATGAAGAAAAAAACTCAAAACTCACTGTTTTAAACTTGGATGAATCTGCCCAAAGTTGAGAAACGTAGAGATTTGAGAGTCTTTGGATTGTGGAAAGTGTTTAGGAGGTGGTAAGGGGTTGTATTTATAGTTGGACTAGGGTATGGGTATTAAATGAGGTGGTCAGGGGTTGAAAGGAGGGAAAAGAAGTCAAAATTCGTGAGTTTGAAAATATTTTGCTAGACCTGGTGATTTTGCACAGCCGTGCGGATCACGGCACACAAGGTTGTGCACATTAATTGCATGGCCATGCGCCAACTGCAGAATTTACCAAACTGTCCAGAATTTGCAGTTTAACCCCTAGAGTTTGATAATTCTATTATTTTATGCGAAACTCATAATTAAGCATGATTTAGCTATTTAAGTATATGCAAGAGTATGAATGGTGATAACACGTGTGATTAACATTCTGGAATAATATAAACTCAATGTGTGGCTCAGTTTTTATATAAAACGTGCATTTCACGATTATTTATGTATCGTGCATGTATGAATAAACAAGTATGAATAAAATACGATTTCCATTATGATCAAAGACTCGAGATTACATGGATTGAAATGAAATATGAATACAAGCTTTCTAAAAATAGAAAGTATAAAAATACGAAACACTACACAAAAGAAGGTTAAACAAAATCACGCGAAGGTCCACCTTCGCATGATGCGAAGGTGACATGATCCAAGCGAAGGTGGCATGTTCTAAGCGAAGGTCCACCTCCGCAGTTGATAATATAATGAAGCTTAACCTTCGTTTGAACGAAGGTCAAGTCCACTTTCGCTATCTGACTTTCGTTTACAAAACATCAATCTTATTTCAACTGTTGACCAAGTCAAAGACATGAGTCTGTCTTGACTTGGTTAACGTACAACAAACCATACAATCATAAATATATAAAACTAGGATTGTACAAAATACAAAACTATAAATACAAGCTACATACACAAAATGTATCAACACTAAGTGCTATTAAAATAGCTTAAGGAAAAGAGTTTACTTCTTCAGAAGATAACTTCAAAAGACATGAAGAGGAGCTTTCAAAGTAGGAACAAAGAACTCTCACAAGACTTTCTAGTTAAGTGTTTGTTTTTTTGTTTGGGATGAAGAATAATGTAATCAAAGATGCTATTTATAGCCATGGAAGAAGCATGAGAGGTGGACAAGTGTCCTAGAGGTGTCTAAGATGAATATTAGTGTCATTGACATGTCATAGCTAGAGAAGATGTGGCTAAGGGGGTGAAAGGTGGCACATTTGTTGCACAACTGCTGCTAGCGACATTCCGGCTGTGTTGGTACCCCTTTTGGACCACAAGGGGCTTTCCTACAGTTCGCAAGGAACTCTTACAAGGCACGTGTTACTTTGAAATGTTCAGGTAATTTGATGCTAAGTTAAAACCATTTTCCTAGCATGTAGGATAATGAATCCAAACCATAAAGAGTAGAGTTACTTAGTACGACAGTTGATCAAAAGTTTAGAATTTTGCTAAGGTATACCAGGGGGAAACTTCTAGAAAATTTATGTATTCTAACTTATTTCATTAGGCAAGGAGATGGTTTCCCTTGGGTTTTGGCTTTCATCATCAGGAGATCTTACATAACCCGAATAAAATTAAACTTAGTCCAATAGCATCCTAAGTGATAGCAAATCTTGGAAATAGCCTCAAACATTGTCACCATAAACATGTGTAAAATCAAGTGTCAACTTCGAGAAGTTGGGGAACAACATAAGGTATAAGTATAAATATGTATAAGATGAAAAGATACAACTCATATGGCAATGTATTTATCCAAGCAATTTTTAACACAAGACATGGCAAAACAAATGTATGTAACTCAAACTTTGGTTAACTAGTATGAAACCACAAAGGGTTCCCAAAAATGATATGAAACCCAAAGCGCCGTAAAAAATGGCATGGTCGATTTCTATCATTCTCAAAGGAAACTCCTCAAACACATAAAACAAGGAGTGGGAATGGGTTGTCAATCTATAGCGCTATAACATACTCTCGTTCGGCTTGATCACAATTAATGAATGTACCGATATGGTAAAGTAATAAATCCAAGCAAGTATACACAATACAAGCCATAAAAGTAATTGAATTACATATGATACAAGTATGAAAAGAAAAAACAAGTATTTGAATAATGGTACATGTAACGCCTCAAAAAGAAAAAATGGTAAAAGGAACTTTGTAAAATCACCTTAGCTTAGCAAAGAATCACACAAGTTGATTGTATTGAAGATACTGGGAGAATTCCAAAATGTTATGCTATTAAGATCAATTGATAATTTTTAATATGTGTGAACTACTGTTAACGTCTACGACATGAAAGTGCTATAGGAAATTAGGGCCTTCTATAACTAATTTAGGAATTCTAAGGTTTTAAGTTGAAATGTTAAGGTCTATGGCATGATAGTTTTTGTTTGATTATTTGTTGAATAACAACACAAAGAATTTGCCATTTATGTAAGATGTTGTAACTAGCTAATTATCTTAATTCGTTTCATTGGAAAAAAAAAACAATTAATCGATTTTGAAATTAATTATTTTAAATGTGTAAGAAATTATCTTATTTAAAACAAGGAAATAAAAGTAACAAATAATGGGCACATCTATCTATTAGTTAAGTAAGATTTATTTGTATAATATAGTTATTGATTAAATAAATATTTGCTGAATAAAAAAAATCTATTTTCTCAAATAATTCTTTTTATATAACAGGCTGTTCTTTTGTGTTAGTTTATTTGAACCGAAAATGATTTTTGAATAAATGAACTTGTTTATTATGTAATGAGGATATTAGTTTTATAAAATTAACAACAAATTTCATTTTATAAAACTGATATAAAATACATTTCTTTCGAAATTGTATTTCTGCCTCTCTTTGTTTGAAAAGATTTAAAACAGATTCTTTATTCCCTGAAAATGTAAACTAGAACAAACCAAAACAGAGGGACCTTTACAAGCGAAGTATCTAAAGTTGGAGTTCACCAAGAAAGTCTACTTTGATACGGTCAACTTTAATCAAGTTGACACTGATTATTCGCTAAAATTGATGTATTAACAACTTAAGTATAATATATATAATATAAAATTGTCAACTAAATATTATACGAATGGAAGAGTTCCCTGGAAATCCATCTTTCCGTATAATAATAAAATAGTTCGTCTCAATGTCTCATCATCTTATATGGCTCACTCACCACGATTTTGCTTCAAAGTTCATTTTCAATGGTTCTTCTATATCAACTTACGAGGATTATGATGTATTTCTAAGCTTTAGAGGTACACATACCCGCTATAATTTCACTGATCATCTGCACAAGGCACTGCAGGAAGCCGCTGTCGACACGTTTTTTGATGACTCAGAGATTCAAATCTCAGAGTTTTTAAAACCTGAATTAAATAATGCGATTAAATCATCTAGAGCTTCTATTATCGTGTTGTCCAAGAGTTATGCTTCTTCCATCTGGTGCCTGGATGAACTCGGAACTCATCATGGAGCAGAAAAGGACCTCCAAACATATTGTTTTCCCCATCTTCTATCATGTTAAGCCTTCCGATGTCAGGAAACAACAATGGCAGAGCATAAACAGAGGATGGACAAGGAGTCAGATGAAGAAAAGAAAAGTCAATTGGCTCACAAGATAGAGAAATGGAAGAAAGCATTAACAGAAGTTGCTGATATGAAAGGGGAGGAAGCTAATGACAGGTACTTCAAAACTTTCTTCCTCCTATCATTAAAAACCTGTTTGTATATGTATGCTTAATTTGGTCTAGTTACTGATATACTATTCAGGCTTCGTTCAATATGATTTAAAATTGGTCATTATTTGTTCATCATTTTTTTTATGTAATTACTTGAGATTGGTTCAAGGGCAGAGACCATACTTATTGAAGAAATAGTTAAAGAGATAAGTAGCAGATTAGATCTGCACAAAAGGAGTCAGATCCCGAAACTAATTGGGTTGGAGTTGTCAGTTAAAGACATCACTTCATTCTTGAAAGATGGCTCTGGGCAAAGAGCTGAAATTCTCACAATATGGGGTATGGCTGGGATTGGAAAGACATATTTATCAAACTATGTCTTTCAGTTGCAATATCTCGACTTTGAAAGAAGCTGCTTTCTTGAAGACGTAGAAAGGAAGTCTACATCACTGAACGGATTGCTTAAATTACAAAAACAGCTCCTTAAGGATATTCAAGTCAGAAGTTGGATGGACATAGACGATGTTAATGCAGCAACCTTGAAGATTGAGAAATCACTTTTTAGGAAAAGAACTCTTCTTGTTCTTGTGTTATAGGGAAATCATCTGGGATAAAGATTCTTATCAATAGATGTCTTCTCACTGTAGAATCATCTGATAAATTGGCAATGCATCAACTTCTTCAAGACATGGGGAGAGATATAGTTCATCAAGAATCACCTAAGAACCAATGGAAGCGTAGTATATTATGGCACCATGAGGAGTGTTTGGATGTATACCTATTACCTTGATTAGTTGGTATTATATGTATGCGCATAACGTCTTTAATCATGTACATGTCATTTAATCTTAGGGAACTGCAATAATTCAAGGACTCGCCCTTGGCATGAGAACATTTGAGAATGATGCTTTGAAACAATTCAGTAGCGCCAATATGCAGAAGTTCGGATTTAGATCATTACCATCATTCCATTGGGTTCGCATACTACTCGCTGTTATTTGGTGGTTATTTGGCAGGGTTTCAAAAATGCTTACCTTGTCTCATAAACCGAAAGGTGACTTAGACACACGTGCTTTAAGTGAGATGCGCAACTTAAAACTACTCAAACTGAACTATGTACAACTCAGTGGATCCTACAAGAATTTTCCTCAAGGTTTAAGATGGTTATCCATGGATGGATTCCCTTTGAGGTACATACCTTCAGATTTACAAATGGAGAATTTGGTAGCTCTTGACTTGTCTAATAGCAAACTTCAACGACTTTGGAAGAAGCCCAAGGTACTAAAATCTTAAGCTGCTTCTTATTTTTGTTTGCTAACACCTGGTTTAAAAATCTTTTTCACGCAAACATGCATCTTGATTTTATTTATATTGCAATTTAACAGCAACTCAGGTCACTGAAGTTTCTTAATCTCAGTTGTTGTCATGAGCTTGTTAAAGTGGGTCCCTTCTCTGGGCTCCCTGTACTTGAAAGGTTAACAATTGCAAGATGTACAAATCTAGTTGAGGTTTGTGAGTCAGGTGGGAATTATTGTCATGAGCTTGAAGTCCTTGATCTGACGGAATGCAGTAAGCTGAAAGAACTTCCAAAAGGCGTGAGAAAGTTAAAGAACCTTACACAACTTCTATAGATGGTTGTTCAAATCTTGGTGAATTTCCAGTTGAAATAAAGGACATGGAATCACTTAAAGTTCTTATGGCTGACAGTGTTAACATAAAGTCCCATGAGTTTCGGTCCTCTGCCATTGTTGAGGCTATAACCAGAAGTTCTAAGTCTTTTGTGAGATCTTTACCAACATCATTAGTGTCATTGTGGCTATGTAACAATAAGTTGTCTAGTGAATCCTTTCCCGTGGATTTTAGTAGCCTATAATGTTAGAGGAGTTGTTTTAGGATGGAAATCCAATTTATTCCATGCCTGATTGTGCGAAGCCTTACTAGGCTGAAGATACTCAATGTAGAGAAGTGTAGTAACCTGAAAACAGTCTTGTGTGTTCCAATCCTAGAGTATTTGAATGTAGACAATTGCCACTCATTGGAAAAAAGTAACATTTCATCAAGAACAGACAGGTCTACCTGTAATCTTTTATTACAATACACTTACCCTGACTGAGATTCAGTACATGTTCAAAATTCAAGCTCTATCAGAAATTGCTGAAGAGGTACTACGCAGTTTGGGTTGGATTACTATAGCATATTTGAACCACTGCCGGTTTTGGAAGGCCAATGATATGGGATATTACCATTTGGAACGACGGATACTTCCAGCACAGGTGGATGTCTCTTTATATATATTTATATTTCACCTTTTAAATGCATTTATAAGCTAATAAAACTTTGATGTGACACTCGGATGCTTTTTGAAATGGAATATTCAACACATATCTTCAAGGGCAAGAAGTTCTAGAGTGGTTCGCTCAAAGAAGCAACGGGTCATTCTTTACCTTGCAATCATCTCCTGAAAAAGGTGAGATCAAAGGGCTAAATGTGTGTATTGTGAATACAGTTTCAAGCATGAAGGAAGTTGGCCCTTTATGTTAGATAATATATGGTTCTTGTATGTAATTATTCCTATGTTGTATTTACACATTCTTTAGGTACTTAACTAAAAATATCTTGTCTATAAATTATATATTGTAATATCTTCTATTCAATGAACAACAACTTTTCAAATTACACATGGTATCAGCCGATACCCAGCCAAGTTGTTGAGTTTCTCTTCCAGCCCCTCTCTCCTTCCTGTTCTCGTTTCCTTTCTTCCCTCTGCTTCTCCTTCTTCTTTCTCTATTCTGTCCCCATCTATCTTTGCTCCATGGCTGCATCATCATCCAGTAATAATTCTCTCATGTCAGGATTGGCTCCATGATTGCTATTAAACTTATCTCCACCAATTACATATATTGGAGGGTTCAAATACTTCCTATTATCACTCATCAAGGGTTATTACCACATGTGGATGGTTCTCTTCCACAACCTTCTCCTACTGTTAAAGCCAAGATAAAGAAATCCAAAACCCTGATTTTGCTACTTTGGTTAGAGATGAACAACAGACAATTATTCTCCTTAATGCCTCATTAACGGAAGAGGCTCTTTCCGTAACCGTTGGTCTCTCTTCCGCTCATGATATTTGGAAGACACTTGAAGCAGCCTTTTGCAATACTCCAGTTCAACGAATTCAGAACTTACATGACAATCTTCGTGCACTTAAGAAAGGGGATAAATCTGTTGCAGAATTTGGTCATGAATTCAAGGCAATCTGTGATCAACTTTGTGAGCGGGACATCCTGTTGACGCAATGGATCAGCTTCATTGGTTCTTGTGCGGTCTAGGAATCTCATTTGAAAGCTTTTCTACATCCACTCGATCGGTACGTCCTCTTCCAACTTTTACTGATCTTTTAGCAAGTGCCGAAAGCCATGAATTATTCATGAAAAATTTACATGGCACCCGAGACTCCCCTGCTGTTGCCTTTTTTGCCCAAACTAATTCCTCTAGGCCCAACAATTATGGACCTTCTTATCGGCTAAAATCGTGCCTCTATGTCCCAATTTAGGCCCAATCGGCCACACTTTAATAACAACAGGGGATCTGGTCGTAATTTTGGGCGCCAAAAGAGGACCCCTACATGCCAACTGTGTCGCTAACCCGGACATTATGCTTCACAGTGTTTTCAACTTGCTTCATTTGCTGCTTCTGCCTCTCCTTCTCCGGATCAACTTGCTCATGCCTTTTACGCTCAATGTCACATTCCTGACTGGACTTCTGACACCGGAGCCACTACTCACATGATTCCCAACAACAATACTCTTCAAAACTCCACCCCAACTCAAGGTAATCAACTCTTTATTTCGATAATGGTCAATCTCTTCCCATAACTCATGTTGGTCATACAAAAATTTTAGGATATATTGCTCTTAACAAGTTTTGGTGGTTCCAAATCTCACCCAAAATATACTATCCATTGGAAAATTGACTGAACATAATTGTGTTGATGTGATTTTTTCTCATCCTTACTTTTACATTTAGGATCGCCGAACCAAGGAACCCCTAGCCCGGGGGTGTCGTGAAGGCGGCCTATGTGTCCTTCGCCAAACTCAAGAAGCTTTAGTCACCACTTCCTCTTGTCTGAAAGCTTCCTTTGAGTTATGACATTCTAGACTTGGACATGTCAATTTTGATGTTATTTATATGTTAAAAAAGAATGGTTATTTATCCTTCACTTTGGTATTACCTAAACTGGGTCTTTGTTCCCCGTGTGAATATGCCAAAGCAAAAAGGCAACCTTTTTGTCGAATGATAAACGGGTATCATTGCCTCTTGAAATAATACATTGTGACTTGTGGGGGCCTTTCCCAATAATAAAAACTATTGATAATTTTCTATATTATGTTGCCTTTGTTGATGATTATTCTCGATTCACTTGGATATATCCTCTACGTGCTAAGTCCGATTTTTTGATGCTTTATCTATTTTTGTGCCTTTCGTTCAAACACAACTCTCAACCAAAATTAATTTCTTTCAAAGTGATGGTGGAACTGAATTCACAAACCATCGGGTTCGGCACTTATTTGAAAATAATGGCACTCTACATCGTATGTCTTGTCCTTATATGCTCACTTACCCACTAAATATGGGTTGATGCATTCTCATCGGCGGTTTTTATAATTAATTGCTTACTGTAGACTCTTCTAAATGGAAAATCACCATTTGAGCTTTTGTATCATCAAGTTCCACATTATGCTTTGTTTCGACCATTTGGTTGTCATGTTTTTCCTTGTCTTAGGGATTATGCCTAGCATAAATTATCTCCTCGAAGCATTGCATGTATTTTTCTTGGCTATTGCGCCAAGTACAAAGGCTATAGATGTCTTGACCCATGCACGTCTCGCATCTATGTTACTAGAAGTGCCCTGTTTTGATGAAAATTACTTTCCCTTAGATACCTCAACCGTTGCCACCAACTCACTTGAGGTTACATCATTTTTAGATGTGTCCCCTGTTAATTTTCCCCACCAAACAATTCCACTATATCAAATTTACCTACTGTTCCTACTGGGCCATCCAATAATTCCAATCCATCCTCAAACACTTCACCCATAACTGTTCCTTTCATTCCAGCCCACATAAACAAAGCCACTGGCCCAACTAATAACTCCATAGCAGCTCCTAAAGGCCCAATAGTTGCTACAATCGGCCCACATGCGGTTCCCCTTCTGTGGCCCAGCCCGAGGATTTCATGGGCTCTCCCGCTCCCACTTTTGACACTGAACCCACATCTCCTACTAGCTCCTCATCTTTGATATACACCCCTCCCTCCTGACCTCGTGCCTCTCCCAAACTCAAGTTAACCCACCAGCCTCACCACCTCTTCCTTCCCACCCTATGATGACTCGTGCCAAGTCCGGAATCTTCAAACCATGTCATGGTGTGGACTTAGCTCACACTAATGTCCTTCCTCTTCATCGTGCATTATTTTCCATTAGTGACCCTACCACTTATAATAGTGCCTCTAAAGATACTAAATGGGTTCCTGCAATGGAGGAGGAATTGTGTGCTCTACATAAAACCGATACTTGGACTCTTGTTCCTCACCCAAACAATACAAATGTTGTGGGCTCCAAGTGGATTTTTCGAACTAAACCTCACTCCGATGGATCTATGAGCGTTACAAAGCACGTGTTGTTGCTCAAGGCTTTAGTCAAGTTCTAGGACTTAACTATTCTCATACTTTTAGTCCTATTATCAAAGCCAACACGGTTCATACTGTTCTCGCTCTAAGTGTTATACATAATTGTCATCTTCATCAATTAGACGTCAATAATGCTTTTTTTGCATGGCCATCTCTCTAAAAGTGTTTTCATGGAACAACCAAAGGGATTTATTAATCCTTAATTTCCATCTCATGTTTGTAAATTAAACAAGGCCATTCATGGCTTAAAACAAGCTCCTAGGGCCTGGTTTCATCGTCTAAGCTTGTTTCTTCTAAACAATGGCTTTTCATGTAGTCGAGTCGATCCCTCTTATTTGTTTACAAACATGGCTCATGCATAATATATCTTCTTGTGTATGTCGATGATCTCATTCTCATGGGAAATCATCAATCCATTCTCACATCCTTCAACTCATGTCTCAATAAAGAATTTTCCATCAAAGATCTTGGGAAACTCAACTACTTTTTGGGATCGGAGGTTACCTACACTTCAAATCCTATTTTCTTAAACCAATCTAAATACACTTTGGATATTCTAATGCGAGCAAATATGTTGGATACTAAACCTGCTCCAATACATTTGAGCGATGTTTCCTTTTTGTCCACAGGTACTCCGTATCCAGATGCTACATTTTATCGATCTATTGTAGGTGCTCTCCAATATTTAATGATCACAAGACCGTTTTCAAGAGGTTAAAAGGATATTACGCTATCTCAAGGGTTCTGTTGCTTTTGGGTTACACTATAGTCGTCCAACCTCGACATCTCTGCTTGGTTATTCTAATGCTGATTTGGCATGTTGCTTAGAGACTCATCGTTCCACTTATGGTTTTTCTATATTCTTAGGAGGAAATCTAATTTCTTGAAGTGCTAAGAAACAACCAACCGTTGCAAGGTCCAATTGTGAATCCGAATATCGAGCAATGGCTAACATTGCTGCTGAAATAGTTTGGATAACTCATCTCCTTCAAGACCTGCATGTTCTTCCTCTGGAAAGACCAACTATTTTGTGTGACAACTAAAGTGCACTCTTTCTCACTCAAAATCCGGTTGCTCATAAACGAGCCAAACAGATAGATCTTGATTATCATTTTTTGCGTGAATTAGTGATTGCTGGTAAACTCGCTACTAAATTTGTTCCAACCAAGCTTTAGGTGGCTGACATCTTTACAAGAAGTCTTCCTAGTCAACAATTCAATATTTTTCGAAGTATGCTTCGCATTGGACCACCACCGTTCAGCTTGCTGGGGATGTTAGATAATATATGGTTCTAGTATGTAATTATTCCTATGTTGTTACAGTATTCTATAGGTACTTAACTAAAAATATTAAATTATATCTTGTAATATCTTCTATTCAGTGAAAACAACTTTTGAAATTACACACTTTAAGAATTAGAATAAGGAATCTGACAAAGAAATCCTCATGGACATACGAGCCTATTATGTATCTTGTTCCAGAAGATGATGCGTTAGAAGATGGTGATGAAGTAGTTGTAGTATGGTTAAGCCATTGGATGTTTGGGAAGAATGAGTTGAAGATGGTGATGAAGTTAGAATTCAATTTAGTATTAATTTTTTTGCTAGAATTGATGAAACTGATGATGGAGCAGAATATGCAAATGTAAGGGAGTATAGTATCAACCCTTTGTATGATGATGATGAAGGCGGTGGTGAAGACGATGGCGGAAAGCAGAAAGAAGATCCATTGGGTGATTACAAGTCATGGAAGCAGGGGCGGGTATATGTTGGGTCTAGGAATAGCCTGGATTACCCTGCAAATTTCTTGGCGAAGAAGATTTTTTTTTAAATATTCGTTTTATTTATTGAGGATATCCCTAAGCAAATGTTATGATACCCCTGAATGTAGATGAAGATAAAATAAAATAAAGTGAAATTTTACTGTTGACGGAAATGAAAAATTCCCGTAAACTTGCAGCAACTCATACTTAAAAGAACCAAGAAGATGACGTACTTTTCTTAATTAAAAAAATGAAGAAGAAGAATATGATTAATATATGCATTGGAAATTATAAAGCAAACACCGCAAAAGTCAGGTCACATATAGCCAATCATTAAACTAAAAATATTATACAAACACGAAGAAAATATGAATGTTTTATCTAAACGATTCTATGCATATATAAATAAGAAAGTTTTTAAACTCCAATTATAAAAATTTAAAGATAAAGGTTTTAGATATGATTCTTCCCAAAGTCTAGAATTTCTATTATACGAGATTAAATGCTTGACAATGAGTTTCGTTAGTTTTTGTTGTTGGAGATATTTTTATTACAAACTAAATGTTATATATAAACTTCTAAATAACATTTAAACTTTTACAAAACTATTTGATAACGTTTTTGTGTGTGCGATACGCCATGTAATAAAAAAATATAATGAACATATGCATTAGAATGTAAAAATAAAGTTATATTTGGATACTACAATTAAGTTGTTTATTATTCTCTTACTTTATTAGAGAGTGAAATTATATATATATAAAGTATGGATTTTGATTTTAAAAATAATTTCACCACATACATATCTATACCTAATTAATACGTAATTTTAATTATATCTTATCTCAAAAATTATATTAAAATTTCTAAACTTATTACTAATTAGTTTAAGATTTTTATATTCAACTCGTGTTATACACGGGTTTGTAACCTATTAATTATATATACACACACATTAGCTGCACAAGGTCCCGAAGGGCTCTCGAATTTTCGTGGATGACCTTAGATAAAAGAAAAAAAATTAAGGGTCCGTTTTTAAGATGCATGGCCCCCTATGGGCCCTCAAATTTATAAGGACGGGCCTAGGTAAAAGAAAAATTTAGGAAACCCGTGAATTTATTTTTTAGATCCGCCATTACAAGGAAGCACCTTATCAGTAGGATCTCTCTGCTTATGAAGTCTCACCAAGTCATTACCTCCTAACCCTTAAATATTAGGTAGCAACACACCAGTCTGTTATTTCTTTTAAATTGTTGGAACAACTTAACTCCTTTAAATAATCTCATGTGAAGAGTATGAAGAGTGTTTCCAAATTCTAAACGACCTTCGAGAACGCATTCGAGAAGCGCAATGCTCATCTGTTAACGAGAACAACGTATACAACGAGATGAAGTGTGGTGCTGAAAATCAGCTTGTGTCCAAATCCGATGGTATTTTGTACTATCTCGACCGCAAGTGGATTCCCAATCCCGATATTCCATTCATCCTAGCGCGGACAAGATGTACCAAGATCTTTGTACGTCTTATTGGTAGCCTAGAATTAAGAAGGATATCGCTGTCTACGCTTCAAAATGCCTCACCTGTTCCAAGGGGAAAGCTGAGCATCAACATCCTTTTGGCTTACTCGAACAACCAAAAATCCCAGTATGGAAATGGGAGAGTATAGCTATGGACTTCATCATCTAACTCCCTCGAACTTCCTCTGGCCATGATAGCATTAGGGTATCATTGATCGTTTGACCAAATTCGCTCATTTCCTCCCATTCGTGAAGACTACAAAGTCGAGATATTGGCTTGTATCTACACGGATGAAGTCATTTATCGTCATGGTATCCCCATTGACATCATTTTTGACAGTGATGGCCGTTTCACTTTGCGTCTTTGGCAAACTTTTTAGAAAGCTCTTGGTACTCACCTTAACCTTAGTACAGCTTTCCATCCTCAATCCAACGATCAAACCGAGCGTACTATCCAGACTCTTGAGGATATGCTTCGTTCATGCGTAATCGATTTTGGTGGCAACTGGGATATACACTTGCCTTGGGTAGAATTTTCGCACAACAATAGTTACCACACTAGAATTCAAATGGCCCCATTTGAAGAATTGTATGGTCTGCTCATCTGTTGGCACGAGATCGGTGAAGCTCAAATCACCGGTCCTGAACTCATACAAGAGACGACGGAAAAGATCCTATATATTCGAGACAACCTGCTCAAGGCTCGAAGTCGACAAAAGAGTTATGCTGATAAGAGACGTAAGCCCTTGGAGTTCAACGTGGGTGATCACGTACTTCCCAATGTATCCCCTTGGAAGGGTGTAGTTCGATTTGGTAAGAAAGGCAAACTCGCTCCTCGCTTCATAGGTCCTTTCTTTTTTATAGTAGTATAACTTCTTTTTTATACATATACATTGAGCTGTAGAAGTATGTGTATTCTGGATTATTAAACTCTTTTGTGGTTAGGTAAAGATGACGTGTAAATTTGTGAGTTGTAACTACAGTCTCAAGCATATTGGAAGATGGTATTTCAAGAGTTGAAATAAAGAATTTGACAAAGAACTCCTCTTGGACATACGAGCCTATGTTGTATGTTTCCCAGAAGATGATACGTATGAACATGGTGATGAAGTTGTTGTAGTATGGTTACGCCATTGGATGTTTGGGAAAAATGAGTTTGAAGATAGTGATGCAGTTAGCATTCACTTTAGTATAAAATATTGTTCTTTTCATGATAGTGAACCTTTTATCATTTAGATAGTGAAGAACCAGATTATACAAATGTAAGGGAGTATGGTATCAGTCTTGTGTATTTGTGTATGATGATGATGGTAGAAGCCAGAGAGAAGATGCTTTGGGTTTATAACAAGTCATGGAAGCACATCATCCGTGGGATCTCTGTTCTTCTAAAAATCATCGCAAGGCATTACCTTTTATAGGTACTTATGTGCTAAATATGGTCTATGAAAATTAACTAATTTAAACTTAACCTAGACACTCTAAGTTCTAAATTTATAAACTAAGACTCTCTAAACCTAGACCACATAACCGACAAATGTACCAGTCAATGCAGTATAGCCTAAGAAGTCCCGAGTATCGAACCAAAAGGACACTAGTGTTACGCTAAATAACTATGACTCGACTAAGACTTAAATGGTATTATGGAGGGCTTTACTAAAAAATAGGAAATCTTATTAAAACTTAACAACTGAGAAATTTGGACTATTTGGAAAAACTCAGGAGGATGGACAACTACCTAGGTTTGGAATTTTTATTTGTAAATCATGGTTTTCTATCGGTAATGGCAACTGAGATGGAACCAGTATCTATGATACTAAACTAATAGGAAATTCTAAAGGATCCTCGACCCTTCTTGAGGTGTCACCTAAAAGAACCTTACAAGTTGTGATATGAGAAGTTGATCATAATGAAATACCTATTTTACTTTACTTATTATACTTGTAATCAAACATTCAAATACATACTTACATGCAAAATCATACTTATTATACGTGCAACACTCATACGTTACAACTTTATGCTTGAAATACTCGAAAAACGGTTAAAATACGTGAAAATAGCCCCAAACCAACCCACTCATGCGAGTTGAATACACTTAGCACGAAGTGGACCCACTTCGCAGGAAGTGGACCCACTTCGCACGAAGTGGAACTGGCAACATCTTTTTCCTATAAATACAGACGCACTTCACCACTCCAATCTCTCCGAACACTCTCACTCCCACTCTAAAATTTCCAAATTATTGGCAGATTGTCCCAGAATTCTCTAAGTGATTCAGCTCACTAATACTTGTCATTTCTTTACTCCTTTTACTTTCTATTATTTTTTTATTTTGTGCCAAGTGTAGAGCTGACCAAGTTCATCATCCTCACTAGGATTGGACTTGCGTTTCAGCAAGTGTGAGAATGTTGGGAGCTTTGACTCCGAATTAAGTTCCACACTGACTTGAACATTTTGTATATTTAATTTCCGTATATTCATGATCAACCGAGTTATTAACTGTCTTGATAAACTTAGTGCTTTGATGAATCATATAACGAGGTTTCATACCTCGTTGCTTGACCTATATTACAAACTTGACTAAACGGACATAACCTAGCTATCGTATTTTCTTAACAAACTGGTCTTGACGTAATATTAATCATTGTCTCGTAGACTAGAATTCCCATTCAAAGAAATTATTGTCGAAACGGGTGCAAAACAAGCTAAAACATTCCAAAACTGTCACTTAGCACGAAGTGTCAGTCACTTCATACGAAGTGCAAGTCACTTCGCATGAATTGGTCAGCCCACTTCGCACGAAGTGGAGTTTTCTACATTTTCTTTCCATATCTTCAGATTCCAAATCTGAATCGTTCGCCAAACACAACCTATTCATACATCTCTGTTTCCCTACTGTATGGTAACTC
Source organism: Scalesia atractyloides (assembly GCA_947069175.1). NCBI lineage: Eukaryota > Viridiplantae > Streptophyta > Magnoliopsida > Asterales > Asteraceae > Scalesia > Scalesia atractyloides. The sequence goes on along the minus strand of CAMTDV010000002.1, from coordinate 63,635,669 downwards.
CGGTGTGCATCACTTCAACATATCAACTCCCGAATCGCTAGGAAAGCTTGCAAAATTGTGAGCATACTCGACTCTCCTCTTTACTTTTACACTTTTGGGTGCAACTTATATGCTATATCAACCCACTAAAAACACCATGCTTTATGCATAAATCACAGACAAACATCCGTTTATAGATGCCTAATACGATACATGCAAACTTATATGCTATAATCATATGCCTTATACTACGTTATTAACATTGATCAAGCCTCTCTTAACATGTATAGCGCTATAGGATTAACGCACCGCCCTTATTCGTGAGGTCATGTTAAGTAAACAAAAAGGTATAGACATTTCTATGATTAGATTATGCTAGCGGTAAACTTTAGGTTGACATGTGTAGTCGCATTGCTAGTACTATATGTTAGCTTAGTAAACGGTTATGCCATGTGGATCGTTTAAACTTTTTTTTACTTAGTATTCAAACTTGTATGCTCGTCAATGCCTTATGTGTTGAACTATACTTTAATATATGCTGAAGGTCGATGATGATGATTAAGAGGCTGCATGGAATCTAGTAGAATGAACTAGAAACCCACTTTTAATTTAGACTTATGTTGTACTTGTACTTAGATTCCATTGTTGTACCTTCCATTTTGATGTTGTAATTTGGTTTCAAACTATGTACTTGAAATTTTAGAAATGAAATGAAAATTTGTTGTTTAGCTATTTGTCACAAACTTATGAAGTCTCGAGCAATCTACTTCGTCCGCCCCGATGATTCCGCCATCGGTTGGGGTGTGACAGATTGGTATCAGAGCCATAACTATATGGAATTAGGAAAACTTGCATGATTCGACCTAGTCTATAGTCCAAGTACCAAAACAGACCCCTTTGTGCAACTGGAACTTTTGGTGCGACCCGAAACATTTCGTGCGAACTGAGCCTCTTCTTGCGAGCTGAATAGCTTCGCACGAAGTGGTAGTCACTTCGCATGAAGTGAGCCTCCTCACATGAAGTGAACTGTTGTCCTCGATTTAAACGTCTAAACTTACCTATTCAGCTTCTAATCTAGCCCTGTTTCTTAAATTTTATGTGCCTTTCCTAAGGCTAACAGAATACACACACTTGAAGACGTGAAGACACTCGTAATTCACCAACGAGACGATATGCACCAAAACAGGCCAATGGCCTGCAAATTTTGGTGAAGTCCCTCATTCCGCGTATTCGATTTTACACGAAATTACACTACCAAGCTAGGAGTGATATCCAATCTTGATGGAAAACTTCCATTTCATACTCTAATGGACCTTACCAACGAGTTGGAATTTGCTCCTCGTATGGTAGGTACAAACCACACATATGGTATGATGCTATCAAGTTAGGGGTAAAACCCGCAACTTGATACCTAGTCCCACTTCTCGATTTTCAATCTCGCCAAAGTTTTGAATTTCCAATCGTTTAGGGACATGTAGTAACTGGAAGGGTAAAATACCGTTAATCGCTCCTCGGTGAGAGTATTTTACCTATTAGGCCAAAACATGTATCCCTAATTTGAAAAGACTTTCGATTCACTTTGGAGTAGTCGAAGTTTCTAAACCCGAAACACTCCAATATTTTACCAAGCCTCTCTTTTATTTTATATCAATTTCTATGTTTTTTTATTGATGTGTTTATCATTTCAAGTCGAATGCACAAATTGCACTTCCTCGCAATCTACAACAACGCTATAATGGTGAACAAACTAAATTGTAAGTCCCGATAATCTGGATCTGATAACGATATTACACAATCACCAAGGATGGGCGGAATCCAAAATTGATGGTAATACGAATCCACTTTAATACCTTGCACACGATTCTATTACTTGAACAAGCAAAACCGTCTAGTACAAGATGGAGGCTCTCTCTAGAGAATTCTCAAAAGTCTAACCCTAGAAATGACAGAAGCTTAGCTTATATACCTAGGGTAAGGCATCCCCCTCATGGGCTTGCCTATGGGCTTGCTTGGCCCGCATGGCCTATGGCATGCCCAAATGACCTATAAAGGTCCAAACCTAATACAAACTAACCCAGTTAATCACAGTTAACTACCATAAACCGTTGCGTATATTTGATGCTTCAGTCTCACACTTCTAGGACCTAACAATCTCCCCTAGACTGATGCATCAAATTGTCTTGATAACATAAATTCAGCAACGTCTTCAACAGAGACTATGGTTGTCGCTATGCTGTAAGTGTTGTGAAAGTCAGTCTCAAACTTCTAGGACCTCACACTTCAACAAACTCTCAGCACTAGGTATCTTTCTTCAACTGTTGTGGTTAGCTTTATATCAGGATCTTGATTAGCTTTACTTGAAACATCTTTGTCAAAAAGAATGTGAGAGGAGGAACCCCAGTAGCTCTTTTCTTCTTCAATCTTTCTCTTTCAAGCAAGCAGGTTCTCAGGTACTTCTTCAAATGTACTATCACTGTCAGACTTTGACTGGCATCTGGTTGTTCTGACTCGGGTACACTTTGCTGTTGTGATGCTTCATGCTTTGTCGGCAACTAATAGCAACTCAATTTCAGCAACCCCTGTTTCTTGATCTAAATCAAGATCTACACAATTTTTAGAAATTTATAAGCAAACATCCTTATGCAATAGAGAAAATACTGCATGAACACTTGGTACATCCAAGTACTTGTACTTGGATCAAAATTCATATTTTCATCTTTTGATGATTAGTCAAATCTTCAAGAACAGTTAATAATTTTTAATAAAACAAAGAAAACACTCTATTTTGGAATTTTTTAATTTTCTATGTTTTTAATTTTAAAATATAAGAATATAAACAGAAACACAAAGAAACTAACTCAATAGTTAAAACTATACAATTACAATGAGATCAAAATCGTTTTCAGGCGGGCCAAGGAACACTTTTCAGTGCGAACTTATTCAGACTGGTCTAAGTGATTGCCAATATGTTTGTCCACTTAAACTTTAACGCTCAACTTTCATTTTTCAACTTCGTGATATTTAAGGTAGTATTATACTATAATACTCGTGCGTCCCATACCATGACATACCCCCACGATCAAGGTAAGCACAACGATTCATCGTAGCAGGTGAGTATACGGAGATCATCCGTTATCTTTTACAACGTTAGACTATTGGTGAACAGGTCAGTACTTTCGTACAACAGAGTGACCAATAGTAACTGACGAGGGTTAGGTAAATACCTTATGTGGTATGTTGAATTCATGGAATTTTTCTCTTAATCAGATTTCCTTTCTTTTAAGGTTTTGGCCCTTTATTTTGGCTCTTTTAAGATATCCTGATTGTGCCTAGGTCTGCATATAATCTGGATGCAACAGAAGGGCAGCCAAGATATCCCCGGATGACTCAACAGCATAAAGACCCGAAACTTCAGATGTTGGCTATCTATCAACGCAGTATTTAAGACCATGAAATCATACGCAATGGTATGTTACCCACAAGATGCATAGTTCGTTATGTTTATATCACTTAGTATCTTTTAATCACTTTGAGCGTTAAGCCCTACCGACATATCACATTAGATCCTAGTCTTTTCAGCTACAACACCTTACATGTGTCAGTCACGTCCTATATCACGAATATTCATTTCATATCCCATTTGATGTAGAAAGACCTTTTGTATTTGTTTCAGTTTTTCAAATGTTTTTGTTTTTTATTTCTGATTTTCTCCCCCTCAAACAATACATACATAAATATATATATCGCCCTCTTCCCCCCAAATTTGTGCATCATACTTTGTGCACAAAACTTACCTGATAAAGAAAATGTATGTACAAAGTTTTAAACGAAAGCAAAAGGAAATATTTTTGTAGTTTTTGCTTACCATTATGTCATTAGATTAAAGACTCACCAATTTCAAAATTAAAGCACGGAATTTAAATTAGTACCTTTTCGCTAATCTTTTCTTACCTCATCTCCTTCAAAGGAAACATCGCACTCGAGAAAAGAATATGAACTTTGCGACAGTGAGATGATATCCAATATGTCTCTGGAACAACCGCTATCAATACTACAGAGATTGTCAACAACTCCTCCTTTTTTATTCCTGAAAAATAAGAAGATTAGTCAGACAGTGGGACCCAGGCAATCGTGGTCCTGGGTTTCCCTAAAGCATCAAAATAAGACACTTCTTTCAGACACAAATCCCCTTTTGTTTCAAAGATTGGAGATGTTGCTACCGCTTTGGATTTGGGTTTCCAAATCTGTTTCATTTTAACAAACACGGTTGTTGCCTTTGATTGAGCAACTTTGGATGTTTCACGTTTAATCGTTTTAGAAAAAGATTTTTTGCATTTGTTTTTGGCAACATTCCAATCCCCGTCAGATGGTTTAACCTTGGGATTTAGATTCTTCATTGCCTTAGGTGATGATACCTTCATCGCCTTCGAGTGATTATTATCCTTAGGTGTAACCTTCTGATTTTGAACATGATACGTAACATGGGACTATGTGTGCAGTTTGAGCGATGTGACCAAGAATGTCACAATTGAAGCACGTTTATCTCTTCATATGTAAAGCATTCTGATCAGCTTGATTTGCTCTTGCAGTGCTTAAAGGATGAACTGATCCCTTCTATGCTTGATTTCCTTGCAGGTTTCTTACAGACGAAGATGAATTTGGATGTGTTTACTTGTCTTTTGCAAGGGTCTTCTTATGTTGTGAAGATTTCTTTTGATTCTTCTTGTTTTGTTTAGACTGCAAGTCTTGTTCAGAAATCTCCCCAACCTTTGCAAAAGCTTTGCTAGCACGGTCAAAAGCATATTTTTCACATTTGCCATTAAAGACCGGCTTAACAAAAGCATTTTTTCACAACACCAACCTTTTGATGGCTATTGCAGCCCACTGATGATTTTGGAGAGGTGACTCTCCTTGATTTTTTGGACTTTTGCTTTCTTCGTCTCCGATTTGCTCGTTTATGCTCTTTTAGCTTGCTCTGAACCTTTTCATCAGAAGCAGAAGGTTCAGATTGTTCAGTTTACGCACTTGGAGCCTTGTTCACGTCAACTCTCTCTTCATCAGCTAAATCATTAGAAGTGTCAACAGCACCATATGGTTCCCATGTGGCTGACGTATAATCATTGGGTTTGTCGTACACCATATTTTGTGCTCTCTCAATATCTTCGTCGGTTTCAGGCATTGTCGTGTAGTTGTGATTATACGGTGGGGCAACCTGATTGAATCCCAAACCCTTCCCCTTGTTCGCCTTATATGCTAGCTGCACATGGCACACGTCCTGAACGAGCTTGCTGGATGTATCAAACTTCTTTATATTAGCTTTGTTTTGTTGATATTTTACAGTAAGAAGTCCCAGCTCAACTCTTACTAAGTCACATTCCATGGTTTTTGAATCTAATCTGGTTTTGTAATCATGGATCCAAGATTTCTGTTGATTTACGTCCAGGTGGAGCTGAGCTATGTCTTTCTTTTGTGCTTCAACCTTTCTTTGAGTAACTTGTTACTTTCTCGAAGGCTGATGCACTGAGCCACTGCATTGTTGTAATCATCAACCATTTTGGAATTATGTGCCCTGAGTTGAGCAACCCTATTCCTGCAAGGTTCAGTGCACAAAAGGTAGTTGAGTGTGTCAATGTGCGAGCTTGGTTTGTCAGCGTGAGTTTGGACTTGAGGTAGAGTTTGGGGTACTGGTCTGCTAATTGCTGATTGTTGGGCTTGAGATTTATGTTCGGACACTTCTTCAGGATGAGACTCTGTTGATTTAGCTATAGATCTTAGAGATCTTGGTTTGATTGTAAATGAACCCACAACTGATACGTGGTTGAAAACCGATGATGAATCTATTTAAGTTTATATTGAATGGCCTACGTTTGATTAGAATTGTGTTTTGCAGGTCTAACGGAGTTTAAGGAGCTATTCGGGAGCTTTACAAAGCATCGGGGAGCGAACGGGATCAACCGGGAATTGGAAATGAAGAAAACGGAAACCAATAGTTGGACTTAGTGTCGCCGACGCCCATATGGGCCGTCGGCGACGCCCCTTGGTTATTCGCGTCGGCCAGAAACTCACGTAGACAGTGGATTAAGGCGTCGGCAGAAAACGGAAAATCTAGAGGGCGTCGCCGACGCCCTGTTTGGTAGTCGCCGACGACCTCCAAAAAGTACTATCGCTGAAATTCAATTTTGAACGAGTTTTAATGTTGGTTTGACCCATTTGTGAGGGAGTTACGATTTTGGGAGTCTTGAAACACCTCTTGGGAGCCCAGAACACCACAAAAGCATAATCACACATAAACATTTCGGAAAGTCAAATTTCAAAACTCATTCGACAATTCACAAATTCAATACCAATGCGAGACAATTATCATAAGTTTTCAAATCAAATTGAAATTTGTCACAAATCAAAACCCAAAACAATGTTAAACCCTAGAACTTACAAAACCTAGACTGGGGTGAACCTTCAGAAATTAGCCGCTCATGGTAAACGGAACTTGATCAATGAATGATTGAAACTCAAACACGAACATCTCGAGCTTTGATGGTGAGGATTAGGGTTTGGGAATGGATGATTATGGTGGAAGGATTGGTGGATTGGTGAGGATGATGATGGATTAGGGTTAGGAATGGTGGATGATTAGGTCAATGGATTGATGATGATGGTAATGGTGATGATTTGGGTTGTGGAGATGAAGATGGATGATCAATTCGAATGATGGAATGGATTGAATATGATGTGGGATCAAGATTTTACATGTTGTTGGTAATGAAGTGTATTGTAGTCCATTGTCTATGATGTTGATAGCTTTTGACACCTAAACCATGCAACACTAAATTCGTTGATCATTGTTTGCAATTGAGTTAAAACCAAAACGTGTAGAAATCGTAGGAGTTGCATTACCGAACCGGGTGTGAACCTTGCTTTTAAACTATTGTGTTCATCAATTTAATTAACGTGTTCTTACAATCAATTGAGTTTTCAAAATTAGTAAAGTAGAAGCAAAAAAATTCGTCGGACCATTCCGACATTCTTTCAAACTAAATAACCAAACTAAACAATTATAATAGCAAGCTTCATAAAGTGACACTTTTACCGAAACTCAATCACATCCGAACACAAACCACAAACTCTTCGTGGTTCGACCCTTACTACCACTAACGCATTGTTAAGGGTAATTTAGGTATATAAATTTTATCTTTGACCGGGGCGCGACACTCCGATCAAATTTTGGCGCCGTTGTCGTGGAGTTCGTGCGCTTTGTGTGTGGAGTAGTTTGATTTGTGATTAACTGTTTAAGGTGCTTATTTCTTTACATCGTCTTTGCTTTTGTGTTACGCGGGTGTGTTACTTGTGCAGGTTACAGGTTGTGCATGCATACACGGAATTCTGGAAGGACATCACCATTAGTGTTTGAACCGGAAATTGAGCGGGTCGTGAGAAGCAACTTAGCCAACTGGTTAGAGGTAACACTTGCTTCTAATCAACCTAATACCAATTCACCATCTACACCATCCGTTGGACCCATTCCAATGGATCCTCAAAATTCCAACCAACCCAACACCCAACACCAACAATATGAGTACCCACCCCAAAACCAAACCCATCAATCGGGTGGTGGTCACAACTCTAGACCACCAACACCACCATTCCAAAACCGAAACCCAAGCAATCGCCAACGCACACCTCCACCTTCAAACCAAAATCAGCAAAACCCGTTACCACCCAATCTCAACAACCGAAACGTTAACACCAACCGTGGGGTTAACAATAGTCGTGGCAATCCCACGAACGAAGCTAAGTTGATTGACCTTGAAGAGTTGGGGAACAATATACCTGATGATGCACCGTATAGTGTTCCCGGTTATCAATCACCGGAGCATATGAGCGTCCATTCGGAATACTCGGATGACGGCGGAAATTATAATGAGCGGTTCGAAGATGACGCTTGGAGGAACGAAAATGAAGGGAATTTTTGCCAAGCTCGGGGTTTTGATTATGAAGAGGATGGCTATCAAAATGCCAATTTTGTGGGGAACAACGAAGGATACGGTTATGATTGTGGTAGAGGAAACGACTATGGAAACAACCGTCAACCATGAAACCACAATCAACGGAACCGGGATGACGGTAATTATAACAATAATCATAATGTTAACCATAACCGGCTTCCGCAATTTGTGGGAGGCGGTAACCAAGGGGGTGATAGAGGTGGTGATAGAAGAGGTAATTATCAGCCGACGAATCACGAAGTTAATGGTCCGGTCGTCCACAACAACAAGGCCGCGAGGTGTTAATGGGTGATTTAGACCTGTGGTCACCGAAAATGACTCACCAATTGTGCCTACACCTCGAGGGAGAAGGTCATTCGAGTGCAAACCCAATTACATCAACATCCTACCTCATTTCAATTGTAGGACTAATGATGAACCATACACTCATTTGGCTGAATTTTCGGCTATATGTGGCACGATCGGGGTCACAATTTCGAGATCGAGGAGGTGAAGCTTAGGCTATTTCAGTTTTCGTTGAAGGACAAGGCGAAACAATGGTTCCTCAAGCTTCCGGCGAATAGTATTCATAGTTTGGCGGAGATGCAACAAGTTTTTCTAGATGAGTACTATTCAATTGCAAAGACCGATGATGCAAGGGATGAAATTAGGTCATTTAGACAATATTCGGGAGAGTTGCTACATGAAGCGTTGACTCGTTTCAAAGAGTTGGTTCTGAAATGTCCACATCATTAAATACCGAGGTGGGAACTCTTGAAGTGTTTTGGGAGAGGTTTGAATGCCGAAGACCATAAGTACTTGCACTCGGCAAGTAACCATGAAGAAGACGATTGAGATTTCTTGGAAAGGATGAGTAAGAACTCAAAAGCGGTCGCCATGGCGGACCGATCTAAAAAGCATCCTATTTCTCGATCTCTTCCCGACCTTGATTCAAGTTCTAAGGATCGAATTGCTACTTTGGAACGGGAGTTGGCACATATAAAGAAGAAGGAGGTTGGTGCGGTTCAGTTTGCGGTGTGTGAGGATTGTGGAGATATTGGGCACCGGACCAAAGAGTGTCAAGTTAATATGGCACAATCCACTGAGGAGGTGAATCAAGTGTTTGGGGAGCGGAAGCAATTTGATATGAACTCCAACACTTATCATCCAGGTTTAAGGAACCATCCTAATTTTAGGTATGGTGATGCCTCGAATCAAATGAACCCGAAATTTCAGTCGGGTAACCAAGGTGGATTGTCATTTCAAAACCGCCAAAGTGGTAAACAAGGGGGTTACCAACGACCCAACTACAACCAAGGAAGTAACCAAGGATACAACAACCATGATAACAACAACTATCAAAGGGGTTATAACAAAGGTGGACATGGTGGTGGTAATTTGAACTCCTAATCGGGTAGTGATGACCCATTGAACTCCAAGCTTGACGTGATCATGAACGCGATTAGAGATTCGAATCAAGAGATCAAGACGGAGATGAAGAAGGAGTTTGAGGTGCGAGATAAGTCGCACAAAGCATTGGAGAAGCAAGTGGGTCAACTTGCGGAAGAAATGGCCCAACTCTAATGAAGCTGTTGGAGACTTCCAAGTAACACTATGGTAAACCCGAAGCATCAAAACTCAAGCACGAACAATGTGAGAAATGTGCACATTAGTGCGGTAAGTATTCTTCCATGTGATGAGGTTTATAGTGTTGAGGGCACTCCACTACCACAAGTTGTTGATGGTGTAGTGGAGGATTTTAATGATGAATACGAACATGGGCAGGAAACAATTTCACAATTAAAAATAGAAAAAGAAAAATTTAAAAAGTCTTTTTGTGAAAGTTGTTTAATTTATTTGCATGCTAGCGCCAATGATATGGGTGTGGAGTTTGAAAGCATCCCATATCCGTTGGTTCTGTTGAGCCCAATTAAGGCATCAGCAGTGAAAAACATACCCCACTAAAGGACGAGAGGTGGGAAAATTTTAAACAAGCAAAAATCAATTTATCATTGCTTGATGCCATAATAAAGGATCCTTCTCATGTCGAATGTTTGAAAGAGTTAAGCCGGCAGAACAAACTACCCGAACCGGTTGATTTGATATCTCATGTTAGTGCCGTTTTATCGAGTGCCCTCCCCCAAAAAGCTCAAGATCCGGGAGACCCATTGATTCCAATCCAAATTGGTAAATTTAAAATTAAGAGGGCGCTCCTAGATCTCGGAGCTTGTGTAAGTATCTTGTCTGGGACTCTATACGACCAATATGATTTTGGTCCTTTGAAAAAGTTTGACACCCCCGTGGTGTTGGCCGATCAGACTCCCACACATCCAAGGGGGATGGTGGAAGATGTGATAGTGATGGTTGAAGATTGCTATTACCCAGTTGACTTTTTGGTAGTTGACTATGTTGGGTGTGTTGAGGACACACAACCAATAGTCATACTGGGTAGACCGTTCCTGGCAACTGCTAATGCTATAATAAATTGTGCCACGAGAACGGTAAGCATGAAATTTGGGGACCGGGAACTAAATATGAATGTTTTTTCCTAAATTTACTAACCCGATAGGTAAGGATAAGTGTCCTAAGGTGGACATGAATCCGAACAAAAAGACGTGTGCTATGGTTGGTAGGTTTGGAGAAATAAAGAAGAAGCCGGTCAAGAAGAAGAAGGTGAAGAAGTCACCTCAGGAGAAAACAGAAGAGGAGAGGTTGAGAAGGTTTGGTCCATTTGGGACCAAATGGTATGAATCGCCGGTGGGTGATATGGGAGAGTTCTTGGGGGACAAGCACTCCGTTCGACCACCATGAGGTGGTATGTCATTTGTGGTTGTATATTTTTGTGTAATTATTCATTTTGTGTTTCATTATTTGTTAGTAGATAAATGAACGTTGTGGGTGTGTTCCCTAGATAACCCTCACGAGACCTACTCGTCCTCCCGAGCTATCTGAAGGTTTAAAAGGGCTTGTCGCATACGCTAAAAGCAAGCGTGATTCCTACGAAAGTGAGTTTAGGTTGTTGTTGTAATTTTTTTGTTCCACAAGAATCAAAGTTGAATAACTTATATGCCTTGGTAATTATCTTAATAAAAATGGTAGAACTAAGTAACAAACAAATTTTTAATGGTTGTGAGAAGCTCGCTTCTACACGAAGGTTGAAATTTGTAGGTAATCTGTGTTCGCGAGACAACCATTTTTGTTGAAGATGAAGAGCACACGAAGAATGAGCGAAAAACCAGGTGCATACGTTTCCTTTAGCTTTGATTTGTTGTTGTTTAATAAGTGGATTGTCTTTTGTATTTTATTTTCCGGGGTGAAATTTTGGGAAAGTCGGTCGTGTCACATCCCTTGTGCGTTTTAAAAGCTCCATTTTCACACATTGAGGACAATGTTAACCTCAAGTGTGGGGATGGGGAGAAAAAGTTTTTCAGTTTTTGACCCGTTCATTTATACACTATACATTGAGGACAATGTTGACCTCAATTGTGGGGATGGGGAAAATTTCAAATTTTTTTCAAAATATCTTTGTTTAAAACGGTCTAAAAGGCACAAGTAACTAAGTTAATGAGGGATGCCACAACCCATGTGGTCTTTTGTCATGGTCAAGTTCAAATAAATAACATGACGGGTATTTAACGGGTGGTTATTTGGGAATAATCTGCCTAAGAAACTTGCACTTTATATATATCGCATACCATACCTTATATACGTGAGATTTTGAGCCACTTTTACATATCATATATGCATATATTTCTTTGGTTTAGTGGACCATTAATCATGTATTGTAGAACTTGCAACTTTTGATACGTTTGAGACCATAGATCGAATATGAGCACAAGAATGATTAAGGCATTAGGTAAACCTTTTTTACTTTACATCATTTAAATATCCTTACCCAAAAATCAATCCCTTAGTCGCCAATTTTGAGCCTAAACCTTTCATTTGACCAACCCATTTAGCCCTTAACCTTTGAACCTTATATTTTAACCCGTGTGATGAAATCTTGATTTTAGAATTTGCAAAAAAAAAAAAAAAAAAATTGAGAAAAGAAAAGAAAAATGCATGTATAGCTAGTTGTTGAATAAAGGCGGAAAACTTTTGCCCTGTAGTTATTGTTTTGTAGTCGATTATGTTAGTATAGTGATTGTGTGATAAAAATCAAGTTTTCATCACCTTAGCCACTTTCAAAGCATATCATTCCATACCCGTAGCCTAGCCCCAATTCAACCTGTTCAAGACCTTTTGACTTGTGTTCAATATTTGTGTTCAGTGGTGGAGAATGATTGAGTTGCAAGCTTATGCGGGTATATGTTCTAATCGGTTTGTGTGTTTACATCAAAAGTGCTAATGTAGTATTTATTAGCCAAATTATGATCCGAGTGGAGAGAACATTGTGAGGGGTATGTATGAATTGTGAGTTTCAAGGGCGGGTTAATCTTGGATAACCATTTTTTGTATGTGTTAATTATATTAGCGTTAAATAGTTAAAAATGATAAAAGTTATGAATCGAGTATAACATTAGACCTTAACTCATGTCTCGAGAATGGGAATGTTCCTTATTCGACCCACGTGAAAGTGAAAGACAGATTTGCTTGAGGGCAAGCAAAAGACAAGTGTGGGGATGTGATACGTGGTTGAAAACCGATGATGAATCGTATTTAAGTTTATGTTTTTACATAACTTAGGTTTCGAATGGCCTACTTTGATTAGAATTATCTTTTCCAGGTCTAACAGAGTTTAAGGAGCTATTCGGGAGCTTTATGAAGCATCGGGGAGCGAACGGGATCAACCGAGAATTTGAAATGAAGAAAACAGAAACGAATAGTTGGACTTAGCATCGCCGACGCCCATTGGGTCGTCGGCGACGCCCCTTGGTTATTCGTGTCGGCCAGAAACTCACGTAGACAGTGGATTAAGGCGTCGGCAGAAAACGGAAAATCTAGAGGGCGTCGTCGACGACCTGTTTGGTAGTCGCCGACGGCCTCCAGAAAGTGCTATCGCTGAAATTCAATTTTGAACGGGTTTTAATGTTGGTTTGACCCATTTATGAGGGAGTTACGATTTTTGGAGTCTTGAAACACCTCTTGGGAGCCAAGAACACCACAATCTTGATCCCACATCATATTCAATCAATTCCATCATTTGAATTGATCATCCATCTTCATCTCCACAACCCTAATCATCACCATTACCATCATCATCAATCCATCGACCTAATCATCCAGAATTCCTAACCCTAATCCATCATATCATCCTCACCAATCCACCAATCCTTCCACCATAATCATCCATTCCCAAACCCTAATCCTCACCATCACCACCATCAAAGCTCGAGATGTTCGTGTTTGAGTTTCAATCTTTCATTGATCAAGTTCCATTCACCATGAGCGGCTAATTTCCGAAGGTTTCACCTCGGTGTAGGTTTTGTAAGTTCTAGGGTTTAACATTGTTTTGGGTTTTGATTTGTGACAAATTACAATTTGAATAGAAAACTTATGATAATTGTCTCGCATTGGTATTGTATTTGTGAATTGTCGAATGAGTTATGAAATTTGACTTTGCGAAATGTTTATGTGTGACTATGCCTTATCTAGGTTGGAGTTTACATGTTCTTTGTAATGAAGTGTATTGTAGTCCATTGTCTATAATGTTGATAGATTTTGACACCTAAACCATGCAACACTAAATTCGTTGATCATTGTTTGCAATTGAGTTAAAACCAAAACGTGTAGAAATCCTAGGAGTTGCATTACTGAACCAGGTGTGAACCTTGCTTTTAAACTATTGTGTTCATCAATTTAATTAACGTGTTCTTACAATCAATTGAGTTTTCAAAATTAGTAAAGCAGAAGCAAAAAAAATTCGTTGGACCATTCCGACATTCTTTCAAACTAAATAAAAGCTTCATAAAGTGACACTTTTACCAAAAATCAATCACATCCGAACACAAACCACAACTCTTCGTGGTTCGACCCCTTACTACCACTAACGCATTATTAAGGGTAATTTGGGTATATAAATTTTATCTTTGACCGAGGCGTGACACTCCGATCAACAACCAAGATACATAAGAGTCTTTGTCATCTCCCAAAACGCTATTCAGCTCATCTCTTACTTCCTCTTTTCGCCTCTCACGTTCAAGCAAACGGATCACATAGTCAGCAACCGGATCAACATTGTAGTTTTGATAAACTCATTCAGTTTTTCCTTCACTTCATCCCGCAGATTCGGGTTTTGATTTTGTGCTGGACTGAAAACTATGTTCGAGTGCTGAGCTTGGGCTATAAACATCTTCGGATAATCAAAACCGTACCGGTAAACACAATAAAAATGTCTGCAAACTGTTTTTACCAAAATGTACCGTTAGACTCGTCTCGATGATACGAATCCAATGATATATAATGTCCGACAGTGTTTTTACCAAAAAACTATTTTTTGGTCCTAAAAATCACACGAGTCTAACCGTGCAACCGGTTTGTCCAGATTGTCTGTGGATCAAGTTCTGTGTGCAAAAACGTTTAACTCTGGTTATGTCAGCTGGTTAACTTTCCAACTTTGCGTGTACAATTCGGAACAGTATCGTATTTGAAGTAGTAATTCGGATTAACAATCTGAGATGGAATCTCGAAACAGTGATCCGAGATGGTATCCGAGATGCACTGTTTCAATCCGAGATGCAATCCGAGAGGCAATCCGAGATGCAATCCGAGAGGCAATCCGAGATACAATCTGAGAAGCAATCTGAAATAAGAGTGTGATCCAAAATAACAGATCCTTATCCGGAATGCGAGTAATCCGGATAAGGTTGTTGAGAAGGCTGATGAACAGTTGTCCCGAATCAATCCGAGATGGATAATCTTCTTCGTGTTCTTCGAGATATTCAACGATTTCGAATCAGAAATTCAACAGATTAATCCGAGATCTATCCGAAATTAAAAAAATATCCGAAATCCTTGAATGTTGATCCTAAATGCTTGTTTTTCAGCAGAAACCGAACATAATCAGTGTATATTAGATCTGAGCCTAGAAAATAGGTTCAACAGGCTCTGATACCACTTGTAAGTCCTGATAATCCGGATCTGATAACGATATTACACAATCACCAAGGATGGGTGGAATCCAAACTTGATGATATTCAAGAAAAACCATAAAGCTAGAAGAACATATGAATCCACTTTAATACCTTGCACACGATTCTATTACTTGAACAAGCAAAACCGTCTGGTACAAGATGGAGGTTCTCTCTAGAGAATTCTCAAAAGTCTAACCCTAGAAATGACATAAGCTTACCTTATATACCTAGGGTAAGGCATACCCCTTATGGGCTTGCCTTGGCGCCCCACATGGCCTTTGGCATGCCCAAATGACTTTAAAGGTCCAAACCTAATACAAACTAACCCAGTTAATCCCAGGTAACTACCATAACCATTGCATATATTTGATGCTGCAGTCTCACACTTCTAGGACCTAACATAAATTTACTACTCTTATCGCTTTTATACGTGTTTTTTGCCACGAAAATACGTGTTATGCTTTTGTAACTATGTGGAACACAGTGTTACATGACACACTTTATGCTTATACCTTGTCATTAACTTTGATCAAGCCTCCCTTAACATGTGTAACGCTATAGGATTAACGCACCGCCCATATTCGTGAGGTCATGTTAAGTAAACAAAATGGTCTAGTCATTGCTATGATTAGATTATGCTAGCGGTAAACTTTGGGTTGACATGTGTAGCCACATTGCTAATATTGTATGCTAGCTTAGTAAACGGTTATGCCATGTGGATCGTTTAAACTTTTATTTACTTAGTATTCAAACTTGTATGCTCGCCAATGCCTTGTGTGTTAAACTATACTTTAATATATGTTGAAGGTTGACGATGATGATTAAGACGACGCATGGAATCTAGTAGGATGAACTAGAAACCCACCTTTAATTTAGACGTATGTTGTACTTGTACTTTGATTTCATTGTCGTATCTTCAATTTTGATGTTGAAATTTCGTTTCAAACTATGTACATGAAATTTTAGAAATGAAATGAAAATTTGTTGTTTAAATACTTGTCACAAACTTAGCGTTATGAGGTCTCGAGCAATCTACTTCATCCGCCCCAATGATTCCGCCATCGGTTGGGGTGTGGCAATTAACCTAACTAATTCTCACCTCACAGCTTTTGGACTAGGTAGGAACACTAAACTCCTATAAATTATCAAAAAAAGTTCCTATGGGATACGTGCACATAAACCATAAACTAGTTACAAAGACATAGTAGGTAACCTAACATGCATCTATACATGAAAGACATTCACAAAGACACACGAGGAACGTTTATATGATAATAAATTAGAGTAAAGCACGCACACACTCTAATAAAATATTATTAGGTCTTTTACTTTAATATTAATTTATCAATTAAATTACCAAAACCGAGATATTACCAATTATCAACAAATATTCATCACAAACTCAGGTAGTTAAACTAATTAGTCAAGAAACATAGTCAAGAACAAAAACTAGTCTCGAATTACAAATAAATCATGTTCGTAAAGTCAATGAACACAAAGTAAATCGAAACCGAACACTAACTCGTTCTTAACCTGAACTCGAATTTTGAATCACGAATCTTGAACTTGATCAAATAAACCTTTTGCTCCTAAAATCGTCCCTACCAGCCTTTTGATTTGCGTCCAACACTATGAAGGACGGGGACATGAGGGAACCATGAGTACCTGTCCTAGGGACGGCGTGGGGACGAAACACGCCGAAACGCCATGGGGACGTCCCTAGACGTTTCCGGGAATAAGGGGACGACAATGATACGCTTCCCGGTATATGGGGACGACAGTTCCACATTTCAGGGACGTTTCCTTATTAAAATTAGGGTTGTTAATTATAAATAAAACATATTCAAGGCCTTGAAAATTCTATAACGTCGGCCGATGATAAGATGCAGTGAAGAAAGAGGTAGGTTATGCAGTTTCAGTTGGTGGTGGCATTTGAAGTTTTGCTTCTAAGGGGAGTTTGTTCGAGGAAGACGTGTGGGTGATTATTTCAAATGAATTAAAGCCAACTTTGACATTAAACCCTTTAGTTCTGATAAAAATTACAAATATAACCTTTTAGTTTAATTTGAATTTTAAACATCCCTAAACTTGAACATTTTATATCTAAGTGTTAATTAACTAATTAAATTAGGTACACAAATGGTGAGTTTTATTATTGGATAGTCAATTGGTTTAACAGTGTTTGTTTTCTAATTTTTTGTTCATAAGTTTTTTTCGTTTTCAATTGTTTATATATCTAATATGGGTAAAAATTGGATCTGTGTTAGAGTTTTATCAATAAAAATTTCATGTACTTTATCTATATGCGTTTAACTTTGATTGAAAGGCAAGTTCATTATCTATGAATAGTTTTACAATATATTTTATTTTTTTTATATTTTTTGCCGTACCTTTGCCCTTCCCGTATCTTGGATTTTTGAGTTTTGCCATTCTACGTACCCCTATCGTCCCCGTTCCCGTGCGACATAGGTCCAACAGTAGGTTCCTCTATATTTTTATGACAAATTTGGATCACTGACGGACCACTAGAGTATCATTGTGTCACCAGCGGAATCACACGGTCATATCCATCTCCACTAGGTATAATGACTATACACAGGAAACCCAATTAATATGAGAAAAACCTTCTTCTGGGAATCGAACCCAAAACCTATTATTATAAAGGCTTGTCTTTACCCCTAAAATATCACTAGGCTATAAAGCCATAAATAGTATGTTCCCTATTGGTATATTATATGGCAGCCTCCGTATTAATTAATGAGAAATCTATTATCTCAAACTTGTGTTTGTATTGGACCATAACACTGCAGCCCAACTTTAACTTGTAGGCTAGTCATGATGCGGCCATTTGTGTTTGTATTGGACCATAATACTGCAGCCCAACTTTAACTTGCAGGCTAGTACCTATTATTATAAAGCCTTGTCTCACCTCTAAAATATCTATAGGCTATAAAGCCATAAATAGTATGTTCCCTATTGGTATATTATATGGCAGCCTCCGTATTAATTAATGAGAAATCTATTATCTCAAAACTTGTGTTTGTATTGGACCATAACACTGCAGCCCAACTTTAACTTGTAGGCTAGTCATGATGCGGCCATTTGTGTTTGTATTGGACCATAATACTGCAGCCCAACTTTAACTTGCAGGCTAGTCATGATTTGGTCCCAATTAATTCCCGTCATACAATGGCTCTTGTACTCTTTTTAAATTGTTGTCACACCTCTTATTATCCTTGTGATCTAATCCACTTCTCGAGTATCCTTTCTTTGACCAATGACTTACTTTGCTTTTTTTCTTTTGTGGGCTGCAAATGGAAACAAAGGAATTGGTTTAACATTCATCCAAATAAAGTTTATAATTAGATGACACCTATCCTTCATCTAATGCCTCCATTTTAGTTTTGCCATCTAAATCACATTCCCCTTTAGTGCACGGGTTAGGAGGACCCGTCTTCTAATATGGGTCATAATTGTGTTCTCCATATAAATACCTTATAACCCAACAGGAGCATCACTTTTTCATCTCGCATCTAGGGTTTCCTCAATTTCTCTCTCGCTCTACTCTCTTCGGATCTCAATAAAGCTTCATATCCACACTCCGAATCAATGCTAGATCATCAGCACTTTTGATTAAACATATTAATTTTAACATTCTGTAACTGTCAATCTTTGTTTCCATTGTTCACTGATTTGATCTTCATTCTGTTTTACCTAGGGTTTTCTTGATATCGATTTTCATTCGATTTTTTTACTTCTCTTATACATAAATGTCGTCTCCAAGAAGGTATGAATCCGCTTTCATATAGAATTCTAATTTATATGTGATATTGGATAGATGATGTTTTTATTCATAAAAATTATAGATCGATTGTATCGTATATACTGTTTTGAACATTCATTTCGTTTGAGATGATTTTGTGTTTAAATTTTGTTCAGATTTGATATTTTCTATATTTTAAACTGGAAAAGTTATTAGGGTCGTTTGATTTTTTTCTATATTTTATGGTTTTGAACATTGATGTGGTTTGATATTTTTGATGGATCCGTTGTATTGTATTTACGGTTTGGAACATTCTTTTTCGTTTGGATTATTAGGGTTTTTTTAACTGATATGTTATTATATCATTGCACACGGTTGTTATTGTTATGTTATATGTTTTCTTTTATGTAAGACCCAATCTTACTAATATGGAAATTTATAAAAGATTTGCATTTATATGAATAATGCAAATAAACTTACATACAAAATTTACGGTTTTATAAAATCTTTTTAAGTATTTCAAACATTACAAAACACATTAACACATCGGATTCTAGAACAAACTATGCAAAACGGAAGCTTGATTTTTCTTGATGTGTTAGGTTATTTGGGAAACTTGATCATCCATCCGCGACATCATATCGATCACCTACATTGAAAATTTGTTAAAACGTTAGTTATATAATAATTATAACATAATAGAACATAGCAAACATGGCCCAAAATACAAAACAAAAAAATTTGTTCAGACACCGCCGTAAGCTACGGCTGGCCACCGTAGCTTACAGTCTGCCTATTCGGTTTAAATAGCAGCACCCTACAGTAAGCTATGGTAGGCTACCGTAGCCTACGGTGGGTTACTGCAGAAATTTCCAACTTGCCATGTTTTATACGAAATCCTCTGTAACTTTTTGACCACTCATCCGTTTGACACGAAACTTGTTCCTATTAATCTTAAAATGATTGTCCACAGGTTTAACTTAAAATTTGCTACCCGGATCCATAACAATGTGTTTTATGCTATCGATTCAAAATTTGTAAATCTAATTGTTTTGACCCGTTTGCACATTTGAGCAAACGAACTTATTAAACCACGTCCTTTTTGTATGATCCTCAATTATATAAATGTACCCCATTCTTTGGGTTAACTTCCTTGTGCTTTACACATCCGTTATCTGGTGCGCATTCACGCTTATTTAATCCGTTCAACTTCATGATCACTGAACTTACTTATTCAGAATTCTTTCACGAATTCATTATTCATCAATTATGATTCTTTCCCCGAGTTCCTTGAGTTATAGTCCGTGTTCCCATTACTCGGTTTACGCTTATATTCTCGATTTTACCCGTTGACCGGGTTTAACAAAAATCGTCATTCACGCATCCATTTTCGATATGCGTTAAGACTTCATTTTTGACCCGTTTGTCTGTTCGTATGAAATCGATCACTTGAAATGAACAAAACTTATTATCTTTTCTCTATTGTTACCCGTTTGGTTGTTTATGTGAAAACCATCACTTTTAAAACAACCCAAACAAATCATTATTCGATATTACCCATTCGATTCATTCGTGTGAAATCCATCACTTATGAATGAACCGAATTTGTCTAATGACGCTTCATTATCCAATACATATCACTACAAAATCATAATTAAAATCCTACGAAGCAATAAGCCACGTACCTTAAAGTTTTCCCTTTATACGTTTATCCGGCTCGGTTTGTCCTTCCATAGCTCCACTCAAGTTGCCTAAATAGTGCAACCCACGTATTATTAGGAACTCATGATTCGAGTCTATGGCATGTAAACTTTGCCAACGATAAATTACAAGGTTCTCTTCATATAATTTCATACATTACCTAAATCAAACCTTTCATTCAAGCATTTTGTCAAACATCTTATGGACATGACTTTTATGTTACTACTAGTTATTCAAGTAGACATCTTTTAGCCATACATTCTTATTTCATCACATCCATATTCTTAATATGATCAAATTATCATTCAATTTCACTTTATCATACTCCAAATACTTAATTTACTCATTATAGTTTATGTATTACACACTTTCACTAAAAGCCACTTACATAATCATGACTAGTGGCTCAAGTACTTAAATTATAGCATTAGCTTCACAATTATCATCAAGGATTTGTTTCTAAATATGAATGCACTCCAAGCCATGCTATAACACCTACAATTCATACTTGAATCACAACTTGGGATGTTCATCAAATTTTATAACATCACCAAACATAAAAACTCAACATACCTTATGATCTCCTGGCTTGTGTGATCACTAATTTCAGTTAATTTTAGGCTCGATTTCCCTTTCGATTTGTAGAAATTTTGAACTCAGATTTTGGGGAGTTTTTCCCCCTTTCTTCCCCTGGCTTTGGTCGACCAGAACACACACTTAGTGTGTGTTTTTGGTGTTGTTTTCATAATTAGCATAATAGTTTGAAAATTGACAACTATAGTCTCTCAAGGTTAGTTTTTGCCCATGTTAATTTATAACTTGATGTTTTCAATTAACCCAATTCTTGTTACTAATTAGGTTAGTTTTCTTTTGGTATTATGTAATAATATACTTACACATATACACATTTATATAAATTTAATATTTTTAGTAAGTTAAACCTGTTGAAGATTCCTGATGTTTTTGATGCCGGATTATGTTTCTTCCATCCCTAAATCGCACAATTCTTCCGGGTACAATTTCATGTACAATTCTCTAAATAAACTATGATTTTGATGACAATTTCTTGTACAATTTCACTAACCCAATTCTTGTTACTAATTAGGTTAGTTTCTTTTCGTATTGTGTAGAATACATATACATGTATATCCTTACATATATACATATTTATATAAATTTAATATTTTTGGGGTGTTACAAGTCCACCCCACTTAAAGGGGTTTTGTCCTCGAAACATGTGTACGTACTGAAAAGTTAAGGGTAGAGCTGTTTGATTTCTTCTTCGAACTCCCAAGTGGTGTCTGATCCCTTCCGATGCTCCCATTTGACCTTTACTTGGCCAGTTTCCTTGTTTCTCAACCCTTTGACTTTTCGGTCAAGAATTTCAATTGGTTTAGCTATGTAGTTGAGTTTATCGTTTGCTTCTATGTCGTCATAGGGAACGTAGGTCGTTTGATCAGCGAAACACTTTCGGAGATGTGAGACATGGAACGTGTTGTGTATTCCGCTTAATTCTTTTGGTAATTGCAGTCAGTAAGCAACTTTGCCCACTTGATCGATATTCTTGAAAGGCCCAATAAACCTCGGGCTCAACTTTCCTCTTTTCCTAAATCGGATGATTCCTTTCTATGGAGATATCTTAAGCATTACTCTATCACCAATTTGAAACTCAATGAATCGTCGTCTTTTATCCACATAAGATTTTTGTCGGTCTTGTGCCACCTTTAAATGAGCATGCAATGTGTCAATGTTTTCGTTTGTGGCTCTAATCACGTCCTTGTGGGAGAGTTCGCGAGGGCCCACTTCACCCTAACATACCGGTGTTCGGCATTTTCAACCATAGAGCATTTCGCACGGGGCTTTACTAATACTCGAATGGTAACTATTATTATAAGAAAATTCGACTCATGGTAGGTAGGCATCCCAACTACCTCCAAAATCTATGATGCATGCTCAAAGCATGTCTTCCAATGTTTAAATCGTCCTTTCACTTTGCCCGTCCATTTAAGGATGATACGCTGTACTAATCAACAGTTTTGTACCCATCTGCTCTTGAAATTCACACCAAAAGTTTGAAGTAAATCGGGTATCCCTGTCAGACACGATTGATACCAGTATCTATGGCATGCCACAATCTCGTTTATATACACTTCAGACATCTTTTTCGATGTATAAGTTTCGTGGATAGGAATAAAATGAGCGCTCTTGGTCAATCTATCTATAGTGACCCATATGGCATCGAATCCTGAGCCGTCCTTGGTAACTCGGTTAACAGGTCCATAGTTATATGTTCCCATTTCCAAATAGGTACGTCTAATGGTTGGATCTTACCGTAAGGCTTTTGATGCTCCGCTTTTACTTGTAAACAAGTTAAGAATTTTTCAACATACTTTGCCACGTCTCTTTTCATTCCGGGCCATCAATAATTTTGTTTCAAGTCTCAGTACATGTTGATAGCTCCCCGGTGAACCGAATAACGCGAGTTATGAGCCTCATCGAGTAGATAGTCCTTGACACCACAAGTGTTCGAAACCCAGATTCTACCGAATCGGGATTTCAAGCTTTTTTTCTCCGTCCTCGATATTTTCACTAACCCTTTCACACGTTCTTTTCTCCAATTCTTTCCTTTTATCACTTATACTTATGCTGTTTGGATTCGTTCGAGCAACCCCGATGTGACCACAAGTTGCATAGATCCCGAATAGGAGCGTAATCTCCCTTTCGACTATGGGCATCTGTCACTACATTGGATTTTCCTGGGTGATGGGTGATAATGGATTTCGTAGTCATAATCCTTTACCATCTCTAACCAATGTCTTTGTCTCATATTCATCTCCTTTTGATCAAAAAAGTACTTTAGGCTCTTATGGTCAGTGAAAATGGTGCATTTCACCCCATACAGGTAATGCCTCTAGATTTTTAGAGTAAAAACTACCGCCGCCAACTCAAGAGCATGAGTCGGATATTTCTTTTCGTGAACTTTTAATTTTCTTAAGGCATAGCCAATCACCTTGCCCCGTTGCATAAGGACACACCCAAGACCTTGGTGTGATGCTTCCGAGTACACTAGCAAGTCATCGGTGTCATCCGGTAAATTCAATACCGGAGCACTAGTCAACTTTTCCTTGAGCCTTTGGAACGCCCTTTCTTGTTCGTTAGTCCAGACAAACTTTTCATCCTTATGGGTTAGTTTAGTTAATGGCGATGCAATTTTGGAGAAGTCTTGAATGAACCGCCTATAATATCCCACAAACCCCGAAAAGCTTCTGATTCCCCGATGGGTTTTTCGGATGAATGCATTTCGATACTGCTTCAATTTTGGATGGATCTACTGGCATCAACGCTTATGATATGCCCAAGGAATTGCACTTCCCGAAGCCAAAAGGCACACTTTGAGAATTTAGCATAAAGTTTTTCTCGTCTAAAAGTTTCAACACTTCATCTAAGTGACGAGTGTGATCAGCCTTGTTTTCAAGTATACGAGAATGTCGTCGATGAACACTATCATTAACTTGTCTAAAATTGGTTTGCAAACCCGATTCATTAGATCCATGAAGTTCGTGGGTGCATTTGTTAATTCGAAAGCCATTACGAGGAACTCGTAATGTCTGTACCGCGTACGGAAGGCCGTCTTCAGTACGTCTTCTTCTTTCACCCTCAGCTACCTCAAATCAATTTATGGAAACCAACTTGCACCTTGTAGTTGGTCAAATATGTCGTCTATCCTCGGAAGGGGAAATCGATTTTTCACCATAAGCTTATTTAGCTCGCGGTAATCGATACACATGCGCATACTTCCGTCTTTCATCTCCACGAACAATACCGGCGCTCCACAAGGAGAGACACTTGGTCGGATAAACCCCTTGTCAAGCAAGTCTGTGCCAGACAAGGTGTCGTTATTTAAGGCATCCAAGTGTTTGAGAAGAGCCTGTGTCATCTATATGGCACAAATTACCATAAATGAACCAAAGCCGAACCTTGAAGATCAACCAGTTATCTCAGAGTATCCCGGTGTTTTCCCTGAAGAATTACCAGGCCTACCTCCAGATAGGCAAGTGGAGTTTAGGATTGATATCCTACCACGAGCAGCACCTATTGCTAGAGCTCCGTATCAGTTAGCACCGACGAAAATGAAGGAATTGAGGACGCAATTAGATGAACTTTTAGAAAAAGGCTTTATTCAGCCTAGTTCCTCACCTTGGGGAGCTCCTATTCTATTTGTAAAGAAGAAAGACGGTTCGATGCGAATGTGCATCGACTATCGGGAGCTGAACAAGCTAACCATTAAGAATAGATATCCTCTCCCCAGGATCGATGATTTATTCGAGCAACTTCAAGGGGCTAGTTACTTTTCTAAAATAGATTTGAGATCAGGATATCATCAACTGAAGGTTAGAAGTGAAGATGTTCCTAAGACAGCCTTCAGGACCCGCTATGGTCATTTTGAATTCTTAGTGATGCCTCTTGGGCTCACAAATGCACCAACAACATTCGTGGATCTCATGAATAGAGTCTGCAAGCCATATTTGGATAAGTTTTTCATTGTCTTCCTAGACGACATACTTATCTATTCTCGTAATCAAGATGATCATGAGAAACATCTTCGGTGCATATATATAAGGCAGGAGAAACTTTATGCGAAGTTCTCTAAATGCGAATTTTGGCTTAGAGAAGTCCAATTTCTTGGACACATGGTAAGTGAGCGTGGTATCTAAGTGGACCCCGCCAAAACTGAGGCTATAATAAATTGGGAAGTGCCCAAGACCCCAACAAAAGTTCGTAGTTTCTTAGGACTAGCTGGTTACTATAGGAGGTTCATTGAGAACTTTTCAAGGATAGCCACTCCTTTAACTTCTTTGACCCGTAAGATATATTAAGTATAATTGGGGTCCAAAGCAACAGGAATCTTTTGAGGTTCTTAAACACAAGTTGAGCAACACCCCTGTGTTATCTCTACCTGAAGGTATTGAGGAATTTGTAGTCTACTGTGATGCATCGCACACTGGCATGGGTTGTGTGCTAATGCAAAAAGGCAAGGTGATTGCCTATGCATCACGGCAATTAAAGGTGCATGAAAAGAATTACACCACCCACGATTTAGAATTGGGTGCTGTTGTATTTGCACTAAAACTGTGGAGACATTACTTGTATGGCACAAAGTGTGTTATATACACAGACCATAAAAGTCTTCAGCATCTATTCAATCAGAAAGAATTGAACATACGACAACGCCGTTGGATGGAAACTCTTAATGATTATGATTGCGAGATTCGCTACCATCTAGGCAAGGCAAATGTAGTTGCCGATTCCTTAAGTCGCAAGGAGAAGGTTAAACCTATAAGGATTGAGCTCAGAAATAGCTTGAATGAGAAGCTATTAGATACGCAGAAGCAAGCCTTGTTAGAGGCTAACATCCCTAATGAGGATGGAATCCTCAGATTTAGTGATAGAATCCTCAGATTTAGTGATAGAATTTGGGTTCCGATCTTTGGAGGACTTAGGAATCTAGTCCTCTAGGAAGCGCATAATTCAAGATACTCTGTTCACCCGGGTGGTGACAAGATGTATCAAGATTTGAAGAAAAATTATTGGTGGATGGGTTTGAAGAAGTCCATAGCCACTTATGTAGCTAAGTGTCTGATGTGTTCGTAAGTTAAGGCTGAACATCAGAAACCGTCAGGATTACTACAACAATTAGAAATTCCCACTTGGAAATGGGAAATGGTAACTATGGACTTGATTACCAAGTTACCTAAGACCAAAAGTGGAAATGACACTATTTGGGTCATAGTGGATAGGGTGACCAAGTCAGCACACTTCTTGCCAATAAAAGAAACGTATAATTCAGATAAACTGGCTAAGTTGTATGTGGACAAGATAGTGTCCCTACACGGTGTGCCAGTATCTATTGTATCCGATAGATATACTAGATACACATCTCACTTTTGGAAACGTTTCCAACAATCTTTAGGCACACGACTAAACTTTAGTACGGCTTACCATCCGTCGACTGATGGTCAAAGTGAACGTACTATACAGACTCTAGAAGACATGCTCAGGGCATGTGTGATTGATTTAGGCGGAAGTTGGGATGACCACTTACCACTAATAGAATTCTCCTACAATAATAGCTATCATACTAGCATTAAGGCTGCTCCTTTTGAGGTGTTATATGGGAGAAAATGTAGAACGCCCGTATGCTGGACAGAAGTTGGGAAGCCCAACTATCAGGACCTGAGATTGTCCTGGAGACCACAGAAAAGATTGTGCAAATCCGTGATCGTCTCAAAGCTGCCAATGATAGGCAGAAAAGCTATGCTGACAAGAGGCGTAAACCTCTTCAGTTCCAAATAGGGGACAAAGTTATGCTAAAAGTATCACCCTGGAAAGGAGTTATGCGTTTTGGAAAGAAGGGCAAGTTAAGCCAAAGATATATAGGACCTTTCGAGATAATCAAATGTGTCGGCACTGTAGCTTATAAGCTCAGGTTGCCAGAGGAGCTTAATGGAATCCATGATGTATTCCACATATCTAATCTTAAGAAATGTCTAGCCGATGAGTCGCTAGCAACGTCGTGTCCAATAGTATAGTGACACGTGTTGTATTTTTAATATAGTCTATTAAAGACCAATAAGGACTAAAGGCGTCAACATGCTCAAGTTGAGCCTCTGAGTGACGAACCGATGTCAACATGCATAAATAATAGCCTCTGAGTGACTGATATGTCAACATGCTTAAATTATTAGCCTCTGAGTGACTGATACGTCAACATGCTTGAAACTTGGCCTCTGAGTGACTGATATGTCAACATGCCCAGCCTCAGAGTGACATCGGTATCAACATGCTTGTAATAAGCCTCCGAGTGATCCTTTGTGAAGTCCTAACTCTCATACGTGCCATTTGTTGGACGAGAGGGTTCAATTTTGTAAATATGTGAAAGTTGGATAATGGAGGGATTAAAAGTGTCAACATGTTAATTTATACCTCTGAGTGACCTTTTAACGAACCGAGAGCTCAACAATGTCCGGGCATAATCCCGGGTAATGCTAAGTATTGGGCTAAAGGCTAAGGTAATGCTAAAGGTGTTTTAGAAGGCCTTTAGAGGCTTTATATAGTTCAGGGGTTAAAAGTGTCAAACTTTGGAAATGGCCATGGGGCGGTCGCGGGCCGCGAGAGACATGGCATGTGTCTCTCGCGCCCCGCGAGACAGGCTCTGTTGTAGAAAAATTGTTTGGAGGTCAAGCAAAACTCCAAACCATTCAATTCGAAACCATGGCTTCTCTAAACTGCTATGCCACATTTTGGGACACTTGTAAGCTTCTTCTTACTCCCCTAAACACCTGGCTTCACCTCCTTTGAGTTCTCCAACTATAAATAGGTGTTCAAGTGTTCATTCCAACTTGCACCTTTCTTAAACATAACTCTTCTCCCTCCTCTGGAAGTTCCTAGCTGAAAGGAGCATCCAACTTAGTTCTCATGCATTGTAGGAACCTCTAGTAAGTGTTCCTTACTCTTGCATTTTCGTTTATAGGCTTCTATAGCCAAAAGTCAAGCGTTTTACGGTAAACGCTTTGACTTTCGGTTAAGACCATTATGGTCCAACCATTGTTGGAAATTAACATGGCTAAGTGATCGTAATAAGGTAGGTGTTAATCCCTATAAAGGGCACCTTCTAAAGATCACGTTTGCTAGACCAATTGACGGGTCAAAGTTATGTTATTAAAAAGTCAAACATGCCATTTTTCGGAAAAATCATAAATTGATCTTATATATATTATGAAACATGTTTTGATAGTTAAACAAGTTGGTAATAATTATTAGAACATGTAAGAGCATATTCGGTTCGTCAATTTTAGTTCTAGGGTCGGTTCGCAACCGAAAGTCATGAAGTTTGACTTCTGCTTTGACTTTTGATTCTGACCCGATTTAGATTAGTTACTTATGATCTAAAGTTGTATTATGATCATAATATAATGTAGCATAACCCTCTGAGGTTATATTACATGATCATAATCAGAATCTAAGTTTATGCACAAGTTCCATAATTATGCCATTTTTTTTTTACCAAAATGCCCTTTTTGAACAAAAAAAGGTTTTAATGATAATAAACTTGAAATTGAGTTTCCTACCAAGGTAATATTATAAGTAGGATTATTTGGGTGTTAAACCAAGTTGTAAACTGAGTTTCCAAGCAGGTCCTTAAACTATGTCGATAAATGACGGTTTTAGTTCTTTTGACTCATAAAATGATTTTAATCAATCTTTTAAAGGTAAATCATTTACCTACTGATATGTTATATTAAATAACATATTTAAACATTTTAAGTCTGACCCTAAGGTCAGTTTTCATTAAACATCGCTTAACAACGTCATCTTACGACATAAGCGCCATTTCGGTGCATAGTATGGTTTTAAACCATATTATTGACCAAAACTTGATACCCACTGATTTCAAAACTTATTTTAAAGATAATTACAAAAGGTACATGTTATAAACTCAGAATCCCAAATAATTTATAAACTATGTGTAAAATGACCAAAATGCCCATTCGGTGCATAGTTTGGTCATAAAAGATAATTTACACATATTATTGACATCCTACTAATATTACGTCATAAATAAAGTATTTTTCCAGAATACTTATAATTATAACATTAAATTATATTCAAGTTCTTTTTATATGGTATGAAATTACCAAAATGCCCTTATGAGGTATAGTTTCGTTTTAAAACCTTAATGGGCATATAAGTTGATATCCTACTGATATTTTAACTTATTTAAAGTATAATGGCATATAGAACTTGTCCATGACTTATCCGGTTACCCGATATCACTATTATGCGCGCAGTTATGTATATGTAACTATTTTACGGAATTTAACCGTAACGGCTTTAACCTTGTCATTTAGCCTCAAAATCCAGAATGTTTATAGTTTACCCATATTATACAAGTCAAGTACTATCGGGTTTAACCTATATTTTATCCGATCATCGTTTAATCAAGCGTTATACGTAATGATCATGTACACTATTCGGTTTATAAGACCGATAGTATTTAATTGGCTAGCTTATGCCATAATCCAGACAAGAGCCTTCTCGGTAAATGCTATATGCACTTGGTACTTTTGTATACGGCTGAGTTATTTAAAAATAAAATAAGAAGACTAGCCTAGGTAAATACTCTCGACTTATTTTCCCTATACGGGCTTGGGATATGGTAAATTATTATCGTTTGGTCTATTGCAAGGTCAACTTTCCCAAGTTAATAAAAGATTTTGGTGCCGTTTACACTTAGAACCATTTTTTTAATGTTTCCAAAATGAGTCAGTTGGGTGTATTTACCAGCGTAAGCTGACGTATCTTCCAAAGGCTAATCTGCAGGTATAATACGAAATAGGCCGGAAGCTGCTCGGTAGAGAATAAGAGGTTCTTGCAAATCCTTAGATCTGCCTAAAGTCTGTTTTGTATTCTTTCTTGTACATTTTACGATCCTCTTGTGGATCTTCTATTACGAGCCTGCATATTATTTTAGATTTTGAACATTTCGGTTTGTAATAGTAATTTACTCCAAGACTTCCGATGTTCTATGTTTAATTGACAATGATGTTATCAACTTACGTCACGATACTCCCCACCCGGGCCCACTGGTGTTTGGATTTCAGGGTTGGAAATCCGGGGTGTGACAGGGTTTGTATCAGAGTCAACGTTTGAGAGAATTAAACACTAGCCTTTTGTGTTTCGTCTCAAACTTACACAGCACATTCCTTAGACTTTCGAGTCTAGGCATTGACCTAGGACTACTCATTTCATTATTAATTTATTAGTATTGTTTTTAAATTGATTTCTTACAGGAAAATACCGCCACGTGTACGAGGACAAAGTGGACGAGGAAAAGGTCCAATGAGGGGAGGACCATCGGGGCATATTCCTCAACCTCATAACTCAGATGCATATCAAGAATCAAGAGATTCGTCTCCATGGCAACCAGCGAGACGTTCCGTCTCTAATAGACACTCGCCCTCACATTCCCAAAATTCTTACCACTCACACCACTCCTACCATTCTCACCATTCCCATTCTCACCACTCCTACCACGAAGAATTTAACCCCAACCATTACTTAAACACACCTCCAGCTAATCAAAATCAGTTGGACCAGCCACATCCTATGGACGAGGACTCCGACCCGGAGATGCCACCATCGAGATCAAATGTGCATCCCGTTGAAACTTCGAGCGATTCAAACTCATATGCCGGATCGCCCTACCAAGGTCCTAACGAGTGGGACCAATACTGGAATCAATTCACCTTTGCCCACACACCTTCCCATCACCCTCAACCACTCCCAGTTCAAGAAGATGTCCACATGGAACCCGTGGACCAACCTCAACAACCACCTAAGCCACCAAGGAGGAAACGTGGAGCACGTATGTCAGTACTGGCGGACAAAGGTCGGGATCGCTGCCACCTTTGCCCAATTCTTATCCCACCATTCAAGAGGACCCACAAATAGGTGGACCCTCTAATGTTCCACCTATAGTGGAACCAACACCAACACTTGCTGTTCAACCACCACTAACGGGTTATACTAACCCAATTCCCACGTACCCAGACACGTCTGGATATGATCTATTTAATCCGTCTATGCCGGTAGACTATCAAGCGTGGTTGCAAGACCCGTACATGCATGCGGTTATGCACAATGCACTTTACCCGTCTCCTTTCCCACCGACTGGATATCCAATTTATGGGTACCAGTATACGATTATGCCACAACCTCAACCACAAACTACGCCACCACTAGAGGCCATTAATGATGCCTTAGTAAGAATGAAAGAGATGCAGCAGCAGGCGGAGAAAACGGTGAAGAAGACAAATAAGTTCTTCAAGAAACTCTCCAAGCTAGTCAAGGGAAAGAAAGACGAGTGAAGTCCTTTTCTATTATATGTAGTCCCTGCGTGGACATTGTTATTTCTTTAGTCCCTACGTGGACATTTTGTTTCTTTTAGTCCTTGCATGGACAATCAGTTTCATTTATTTGTTTCAAGTATTGTAATTTCTTATGCGAATTTAATGAAGTACTTTGGAATTATATAATATATATTAATATATATTATATATATATATTAATATTATATTCATCCTCTTGAAAACGAGCGTCTAAATTTTACTCGAATCTATGCTCTACGATATAATTCCAAAAAATCTTAATGGCTTTGATTTGCCAAGTGGCACAGACCACGTATTTGGCCAAATATATATATGATAGTTAAGGGAAGTTATCCCTTGATCTAGAGGTGGTGGACTAAGTTCAAGCCTCCAAGTCATTAAGGTTAATGCGACCGGGACTTATAATCAACCATTAAGATCCTCTTATGTTAACATTCAAATAATGTGCATACTCTTGGTTGTGTGACTTGAGGAATCACACTAACCTTCAAGGTAATGGACTATGTCCTAACCTTATATATAGCCCTTGTGATCTATTTGATCCCGGCTAAATAGCCTTTGTGATTTGTTTGATCCCGACTAAAATCACCAGTCCAGTGATTAAACATCCATTAGAGATGTATTTTATATAACCCTTGTGATCTATTTGATCCCGGTTATAGAGCCTTTGTGATCTGTTTGATCCCGGCTAATATCACCAGTGCGGTGATTAAACATCCATTAGAGATGTATTTTATATAACCTTTGTGATTTATTGGATCTCGGTTATATAGCCTTTGTGATCTGTTTGATCCCGGCTAATATCACCAGTGCGGTGATTAAACATCCATTAGAGATGTATTTTATATAACCCTTGTGATCTATTTAAACCCGGTTATATAGCCTTTGTGATCTGTGTGATCCCCGCTAAAAAGCCCTTGTGATCTGTTTGATCCCGGCTAATATCACCAGTGCGGTGATTAAACATCCATTAGAGATGTATTTATATAACCCTTGTGATCTATTTGATCCCGGTTATATAGCCTTTGTGATCTGTTTGATTTCGGCTAATATCACCAGTGCGGTGATTAAACATCCATTAGAGATGTATTTTATATAACCCTTGTGATCTATTTGATCCCGAATAATATCACCAGTGCGGTGATTAAACATCCATTAGAGATGTACATTATATAACCCTTGTGATCTGTGTGATCCCGGCTAATATCACCAGTGCGGTGATTAAACATCCATTAGAGATGTATTTTATATAACCCTTGTGATCTATTTGATCCCGGTTATATAGCCCTTGTGATCTGTGTGATCCCGGCTAAATAGCTCTTATGATCTGTTTGATCCCGGCTAATATCACCATTGCGGTGATTAAACATCCATTAGAGATATATTTTATATAACCATTGTGATCTATTTGATCCCGGTTATATAGCCCTTGTGATCTGTTTGATTCCGGCTAATATCACCAGTGCGGTGATTAAACATCCATTAGAGGTGTATTTTATATAGCCCTTGTGATCTATTTGATCCTGGTTATATAGCCCTTGTGATTTGTTCGATCCCGGCTAATATCATCAGTGCGATGATAAATAAAACATCCATTAGTGATGTATTACCCTTTCAGGTTATAATCTATTCTATATAGCCTATGTGATCTATCCTTATCCCGGCTAATATCATTAGTGTGGTGACTAAACATCCATTAGTGATGTAGTGCCTATGTGCCCTATTATATGTCCATTCGTGACAAGCCTATGTGCTATGTATGTAATTGTCAAATATGACAATGACAGTTGTGACTTTGTGGTCCCCTGTCTATAATATATGGACTATGTCCAGATTGTAATTTGCCTACGATGGTCCTATTAAGACCTAGGCCAAATATAGATATGTTAAGCCTAAGAGTTGTGATGTTATTCACACTAGTATAGGTAGTGGATTTTCTTATACCCAATGTTTAAAAGCCGATATGGTTATTATACCATGGCTAAGAGAAATTTTATTTGGTATATAGAACCAAAGCTTTGAAGAATGGCTAATTCTAATGAGGCACAAAGTAGCCATCGGAACGTCAAAGACGCCGAAAATATAGCCATAAATAATGATAATGATTTCCAAGCTCGCATTGATGCGGCTGTGGAAAGGGTTATGAGTAAGGCCATAGAAACGCTAAGAGAGCCGAGTGCCACTCGCTCTAGAACCCTATCTATTCCACCATCTTCAGCTCATAAAGAGAGCTCTGTTCACTCTTCAAATGCGAAGAGTGAACCAAGGATAGCAGACTTTGCTGATAGGTGTTGTTCTGCTAAAGACGGGTGTACCTATAAATACTTTGTCTCCTATAAACCCCGAGACTTTAATGGGGAAAAAGGAGCCGTAGAAGCTTAAAGTGGCTGGATGAGATGGAGACTATAGTAGACATCAACGGCTGTGCTGAAAAGGATGTGGTCAAGTACTATCACAATCCTTTAAGGGCGATGCCCTAACATGGTGGAAGGCCATGATTCAGTCAACAGCTAAGGTATACCTGTATAATCTGGGATGGTCCAAGTTTGTGGACCTTGTAAAGGAAACTTACTACCAACCCATAAGGAGGAGAAAATAGAGACAGACTTCTTGTCTCTTTCCATGAAAAACCTAGATTGTCGGAAATATGTTTCCGATTTCAATTCCCTATCTAGGTTAGTTTCCTATTTAATTGCCCCTGAATCCAAACGCATTGCGCATTTTATTAATGGGTTAGCGCTTGAAATAAAGGGCATGGTAAAGGCTGCACAGCCTACTACCTATAGGTCTGCTGTAGACCTATCTCTTTCTCTCACCCTTGATTTAGTGAGACAAAAGTCAGTTAAGTCTGAAACTGACGGAATAAAGAAGAGGGAAGATGGCAACTCCCATAAGTTTAATAAGAAAAATAAAGCGAGATTTGGGTTTAAAGGAAACCAAGGCAAGTCGGCGGTGATGCCATTTTGCAAGACTTGCAACTGCAAACACTGGGGACAGTGTACTTCTGATCCACAAGCTAGACCTTGTGGCATATGTAAAAGGAGAGGGCATAAGACCCTAGATTGTAAAGATCTTAAGGATGCTGTATGCTATATCTGCAACGAAAAAGGGCACATTGCAACTAACCGTCCTAAGAGTTCAAAGAATAATAATCCAAAGCCTGGAGAGGCCAAGAAGGGGAATGCACGCGCCTTTCGGCTAACTGCTAAGGAAGCTGTTAATGACAATAACGTCATAACAGGTACTTTCCCCATTAATGATATTTGTGCTAGAGTTCTTTTTGATTCAGGTGCGGATAAATCATTTGTTGATCATAAGTTTAGTAAACTATTAAATTTACCATAAGAACTCTAGATAAAATTTATGAGATAGAACTCATCGATGGAACCTTAGAAACTGCTTCTTCCATTCTTGATGGATGCTCTATATCCATTAAGAATCATTCCATCCCTATCTCTCTTTTGCCAATGAAATTGGCGGGGTTCGATGTTGTCTTAGGCATGGATTGGTTATCTCATAACCAAGCCCGCATTGCCTGCGATAAAAAGCTCATCGAGATTAAGACCCCATCTGGTGAAATGATCACCATCCCTGGAGACTCACACTATGGATTGCCAGACAAGGTGTTGTTATTTAAGGCATCCAAGTGTTTGAGAAGAGGTTGTGTCATCTATATGGCACAAGTTACCATAAATGAACCAAAGCCGAACCTTGAAGATCAACCAGTTATCTCGGAGTATCCCGATGTTTTCCCTGAAGAATTACCAGGCCTACCTCCAGATAGGCAAGTGGAGTTTAGGATTGATATCCTACCAGGAGCAGCACCTGTTGCTAGAGCTCCGTATCGGTTAGCACAAACGAAAATGAAGGAATTGAGGACGCAATTAGATGAACTTTTAGAAAAAGGCTTTATTCAGCCTAGTTCCTCACCTTGGGGAGCTCCTATTCTGTTTGTAAAGAAGAAAGACGGTTCGATGCGAATGTGCATCGACTATCGGAAGCTGAACAAGCTAACCATTAAGAATAGATATCCTCTCCCCAGGATCGATGATTTATTCGAGCAACTTCAAGGGGCTAGTTACTTTTCTAAAATAGATTTGAGATCAGGATTTCATCAACTGAAGGTTAGAAGTGAAGATGTTCCTAAGACAGCCTTCAGGACCCGCTATGGTCAT
Source organism: Scalesia atractyloides (assembly GCA_947069175.1). Taxonomy (NCBI): domain Eukaryota; kingdom Viridiplantae; phylum Streptophyta; class Magnoliopsida; order Asterales; family Asteraceae; genus Scalesia; species Scalesia atractyloides. The sequence continues at coordinate 63,600,047 of CAMTDV010000002.1, read as the reverse complement.
TTTGAATTCTTAGTGATGCCTCTTGGGCTCACAAATGCACCAACAACATTCGTGGATCTCATGAATAGAGTCTGCAAGCCATATTTGGATAAGTTTTTCATTGTCTTCCTAGACGACATACTTATCTATTCTCGTAATCAAGATGATCATGAGAAACATCTTCGGTGCATATTATTAAGGCAGGAGAAACTTTATGCGAAGTTCTCTAAATGCGAATTTTGGCTTAGAGAAGTCCAATTTCTTGGACACATGGTTAGTGAGCGTGGTATCCAAGTGGACCTGCCAAAATTGAGGCTATAATAAATTGGGAAGTGCCCAAGACCCCAACAGAAGTTCGTAGTTTTTTAGGACTGGCTGGTTACTATAGGAGGTTCATTGAGAACTTTTCAAGGATAGCCACTCCTTTAACTTTTTTGACCCGTAAGAATATTAAGTATAATTAGGGTCCAAAGCAACTTGAATCTTTTGAGGTTCTTAAACACAAGTTGAACAACGCTCCTGTGTTATCTCTACCTGAGGGTATTGAGGAATTTGTAGTCTACTGTGATGCATCGCACACTGGCATGGGCTGTGTGCTAATGCAAAAAGGCAAGGTGATTGCCTATGCATCACGACAATTAAAGGTGCATGAAAAGAATTACACCACCCACGATTTAGAATTGGGTGCTGTTGTATTTGCACTAAAACTGTGGTGACATTACTTGTATGGCACAAAGTGTGTTATATACACAGACCATAAAAGTCTCCAGCATCTATTCAATCAGAAAGAATTGAACATGCAACAACGTCGTTGGATGGAAACTCTTAATGATTATGATTGCGAAATTCGCTACCATCCAGGCAAGGCAAATGTAGTTGCCGATGCCTTAAGTCGCAAGGAGAAGGTTGAACCTATAAGGATTAACACTAAGAGGATTGAGCTCAGAAATAACTTGAGTGAGAAGCTATTAGATACACAGACCATAAAAGTCTCTAGCATCTATTCAATCAGAAAGAATTGAATAAGAGACGACGTCGTTGGATAGAAACTCTTAATGATTATGATTGCGAGATTCGCTACCATCCAGGCAAGGCAAATGTAGTTGCCGATGCCTTAAGTCGCAAGGAGAAGGTTGAACCTATAAGGATTAACACTAAGAGGATTGAGCTCAGAAATAACTTGAGTGAGGAGCTATTAGATGCGCACAAGCAAGCCTTGTTAGAGGCTAACATCCCTAATAAGGGATTAAGCGGAACCATTGATCAATTAACGTCTGGAAAGGATGGAACCCTAAGATTTTATGATAGAATTTAGGTTCCGATCTTTGGAGGACTTAGGAATCTAATCCTCCAGGAAGCGTATAATTCAAGATACTCTGTTCACCCGGGTGGTGACAAGATGTATCAAGATTTGAAGAAGAAATATTGGTGGATGGGTTTGAAGAAGTCCATAGCCACTAATGTAGCTAAGTGTCTGACGTGTTCGCAAGTTAAGGCTGAACATCAAAAACCGCCAGGACTACTAGAACAATTAGAAATTCCTACTTGGAAATGGGAAATGGTAAATATGGACTTGATTACCAAGTTACCTAAGACCAAAAGTGGAAATAACACTATTTGGGTCATAGTGGATAGGCTGACCAAGTCAGCACACTTCTTGCCAATAAAAGAAACATATAATTCAGATAAATTGGCTAAGTTGTATGTGGATAAGATAATGTCCCTACACGGTGTGCCAGTATCTATTGTATCCAATAGAGATACTAGATACACATCTCACTTTTGGAAAAGTTTCCAACAATCTTTAGGCACACGACTAAACTTTAGTACAGCTTACCATCCGTCGACTGATGGTCAAAGTGAACGTACTATACAGACTCTAGAAGACATGCTCAGGGCATGTGTGATTGATTTAGGCGAAGTTGGGATGACCACTTACCACTAATAGAATTCTCCTACAATAATAGCTATCATACTAGCATTAAGGCTGCTCCTCTTGAGGTCTTATATGGGAGAAAATGTAGAACGCCCGTATGCTGGGCAGAAGTTGGGGTAGCCCAACTATCAGGACATGAGATTGTCCTGGAGACCACAGAAAAGATTGTGCAAATCCGTGATCGTCTCAAAGCTGCCAAGGATAGGCAGAAAAGCTATGCTGACAAGAGGTGTAAACCTCTTTAGTTCCAAATAGGGGACAAAGTTATGCTAAAAGTATCACCCTGGAAAGGAGTGATGCGTTTTGGAAAGAAGGGCAAGTTAAGCCAAAGATATATAGGACCTTTCGAGATAATCAAATGTGTCGCACTGTAGCTTATAAGCTCAGGTTGCCAGAGGAGCTTAATGGAATCCAGATGTATTCCACATATCTAATCTTAAGAAATGTCTAGCCGATGAGTCGCTAGCAACGTCGTGTCCAATAGTATAGTGACACGTGTTGTATTTTTAATATAGTCTATTAAGACCAATAAGGACTAAAGGCGTCAACATGCTCAAGTTGAGCCTCTGAGTGACGAACTATGTCAACATGCATAAATAATAGCCTCTGAGTGACTGATATGTCAACATGCTTAAATTATTAGCCTCTGAGTGACTGATACGTCAACATGCTTGAAACTTGGCCTCTGAGTGACTGATATGTCAACATGCCCAGCCTCAGAGTGACATCGGTATCAACATGCTTGTAATAAGCCTCCGAGTGATCCTTTGTGAAGTCCTAACTCTCATACGTGCCATTTGTTGGACGAGAGGGTTCAATTTTGTAAATATGTGAAAGTTGGATAATGGAGGGATTAAAAGTGTCAACATGTTAATTTATACCTCTGAGTGACCTTTTAACGAACCGAGAGCTCAACAATGTCCGGGCATAATCCCGGGTATGCCAAGTATGGCTACGGAGGGCTAAAAGTGCTAAAAAGGTGTTTTAGAAGGCCTTTAGAGGCTTTATATAGTTCAGGGGTTAAAAGTGTCAAACTTTGGAAATGGCCATGGGGCGGTCGCGGGCCGCGAGAGACATGGCATGTGTCTCTCGCGCCCCGCGAGACAGGCTCTGCTGTAGAAAAATTGTTTGGAGGTCAAGCAAAACTCCAAACCATTCAATTCGAAACCATGGCTTCTCTAAACGCTATGCCACATTTTGGGACACTTGTAAGCTTCTTCTTACTCCCCTAAACACCTGGCTTCACCTCCTTTGAGTTCTACAACTATAAATAGGTGTTCAAGTGTTCATTCCAACTTGCACCTTTCTTAAACATAACTCTTCTCCCTCCTCTGGAAGTTCCTAGGTGAAAGGAGCATCCAACTTAGTTCTCATGCATTGTAGGAACCTCTTGTAAGTGTTCCTTACTCTTGCATTTTCGTTTATAGGCTTCTATAGCCAAAAGTCAAGCGTTTTACGGTAAACGCTTTGACTTTCGGTTAAGACCATTATGGTCAACCATTGTTGGAAATGAACATGGCTAAGTGATCGTAATAAGGTAGGTGTTAATCCCTATAAAGGGCACCTTCTGAAGATCATGTTTGCTAGACCAATTGACGGGTTAAAGTTATGTTATTAAAAAGTCAAACATGCCATTTTTCGGAAAAATCATAAATTGATCTTATATATGTTATGAAACATGTTTTGACAGTTAAACAAGTTGGTAATAATTATTAGAACATGTAAGAGCATGTTCGGCTCGTCAATTTCAGTTATAGGGTCGGTTCGCAACCGAAAGTCGCGAAGTTTGACTTCTGCTTTGACTTTCGATTCTGACCCGATTTAGATTAGTTACCTACTGATCTAAAGTCTTATTATGATCATAATATAATGTAGCATAACCCTCTGAGGTTATATTACATGATCATAATCAGAATCTAAGTTTATGCACAAGTTCCATAATTATGCCATTTTTTTTTACCAAAATGCCCTTTTTGACTAAAACAAGGTTTTAATGATAATAAACTTGAAATTGAGTTTCCTACTGATGTAATATTATAAGTAGGATTATTTGGGATGTTAAACCAAGTTGTAAACTGAGTTTCCAAGCAGGTCCTTAAACTATGTCGATAAATGACGGTTTTAGTCCTTGTCACTAATAAAATGATTTTAATCAATCTTTTCAAGGTAAATCATTTACCAACTGATATGTTATATTAAATAGCATATTTAAAACATTTTAAGTCTGACCCTAAGATCAGTTTTCATTAAACATCGCTTAACAACGTCATCTTACGACCTAAGCGCCATTTCGGCGCAGAGTAGGGTTTTAAACCATATTATTGACCAAAACTTGATACCTACTGATTTCAAAACTTATTTTAAACATAATTACAGTAGGTACATGTTATAAACTCAGAATCCCAAATAATTTATAAACTATGTGTAAAATGACCAAAATACCCCTTCGGTGCATAGTTTGGTCTTAAAAGATATTTACACATATAATTGACATCGTACTAATATTACGACATAAATAAAGTATTTTTCCAGAATACTTATAATTATAACATTAAATTATATTCAAGTTCTTTTTATATGGTATGAAATTACCAAAATGCCCTTATGAGGCATAGTTTCGTTTTAAAACCTTAATGGGCATATAAGTTGATATCCTACTGATATTTTAACTTATTTAAAGTATAATGACATATAGAACTTGTCCATCACTTATCCGGTTACCCGATATCGCTATTATGCGCATAGTTACGTATATGTAACTATTTTACGGAATTTAACCGTAACAGGTTTAACCTTGTCATTTAGCCTCAAAATCCAGAATGTTTATAGTTTACCCATATTATACAAGTCAAGTACTTGTCGGGTTTAAACTACATTCTATCCGATCATCGTTTAATCAAGCGTTATACGTAATGATCATGTACACTATTCGGTTTATAAGACCATTAGTATTTAATTGGCTAGCTTATGCAATAATCCAGACTAGAGCCTTCTTGGTAAATGCTATTTGCACTTGGTACTTTGGTATACAGCTGAGTTATTTAAAAATAAAAGAAGAAGACTAGCTCAGGTAAATACTCTCGACTTATTTCCCTATACGGGCTTGGGATATGGTAAATTATTATCGTTTGGTCCATTGCAAAGTCAACTTTCCCAAGTTAATAAAAGATTTTGGTGCCGTTTGCACTTAGAACCATTTTTTTAATGTTTCCAAAATGAGTCAGTTGGGTGTATTTAGCAGCGTAAGCTGACGTATCTTCCAAAGGCTAATCTGCAGGTATATACGAAATAGGTCGGAAGTTGCTCGGTAGAGAATAAGAGGATCTTACAAATTCTTAGATCTGCCTAAAGTCTGTTTTGTATTCTTTCTTGTACAATTTTCGATCCGCCTGTGGATCTTCTATTACGAGCCTGTATATTATTTTAGATTTCGAACATTTCGGTTTGTAATAGTAATTTTACTCCAAGACTTCCGCTGTGCTATGTTTAATTGACAATGATGTTATGAACTTACGTCACGATACTCCCCACCCAGGCCCACCGGTGTTCGGATTTCAGGGTTGGAAATCCGGGGTGTGACAAACATACTATGGGGTTGCAATTATTTTCTCCATGAATAATAACATGCTTTCCGCTCAGAGATGTTAGTTGTATCTCCTTCCAGAAGCATATCACTTTGGCGTGGTGACGAGACAACCAATTCATTCCAATCACCACTTGGAATCATCGACATGGGTATCAGATCAACCAAGTAATCCTTGCCATCAACGTTTAATTTGCAATCCAAACATATATCACAAACAACATAACTTTTATTATTACCCACTTCTACTTCTATAGGCATAAGTAATTTCGTTAATGTAAACAAAGGGTGTCAAATAAATCTATGCGAAACAAAGGATCTATTTGCACCGTATCGAATAAAATATGTGCGGGAATAGAATTTACGGTAAATGTACCTGAGACTACATCGGGTTCAATTTTGGCCTCCGCGGCTGTTATGTGGAAAGATCTTGTCCGAGTCTTTGGAGCTTCGTTCTTCGCATCGGTTGCGTCCTTCTTTCCTACCAACTCCTAGCATTCGAATTTCTTATGACCCGGTTGGTAACATTTGAAGCAGACTAATACTTTAGTAGGCAAATTTGAGGGCGCGTGTCCCGCCTTTCCACACATGACGCATGGTTTGCTTTTGTAAAAACATTCGCCCCGATGGGAGCGTTCGCAAACCTTGCAGCTAGGCGATCCTTCTTTCACATTTCCTTTCCTTGGAGTTCGTTCACCTTTTGTTTCTTTGTGGGGTTTGGGTTCACATCCGACGCCCTTCTTTCTCCTCTTTCAATTTGCTTTTTCAACTCAATTTCACGCTCCCGGGCGGCATTCACAATCTCCGTGAGATGTTCATATTTTGAGGGAGTCATGAACTCTCGGTATTCCGCACTTAACATGTTATAATAATAAATCTTTTGTTCCTCCGTTTGCATTAACTCGTCACAAAACCTCAACTTGTCTAAGAAGATCCCCGTGATCTTGTAAATTGATTCACCTTTATGTCTTAGTTGGATAAATTCTTCTTTGATTTTGTTGATCACGGCTTTTGGGCTATTATAAGCACCATAATAGATACATAAAAATGAACAATCAACAATGCATAAATAAAGATAAACATCAACCATTATATATATACTGTCAACTTGATACATCATTTTTATGAAGATACAAAAATAACTTAGAGTTATAACACTCCGATAGACAAGTCATACACAATACATTATAAAGTAGATATTTTCCTTCACATCGTTCTTCAAAATCTTCAAGTTGACGACATATATATCTTCAAAAACTTCTATCTTCAGCAAAACTGGGTATGAGTACCTACCCTAGAGATATGACCATATACCAAATAGACAGACGGTGGAGGTGGAGGTGGAGTTGAACGGATGATCCTCCGGAGGTATGCGACCTCCCCCTCGAGCGAACGGATACGCTCCTCGTGTGATGGAAATACACTCTGCATTAGAGAGTGTGGATGTGGTATAACAGGCGAAGGTGGTGATGATGTCGTCGGTAGAGATGGTGTCACGGGAGGTGTCGAAGTGGGTAATGGTGGTAACTGAGATGACAAAGATGGAGTACTCTGAGATGCTCGCAAAGTGGAAACCTGAGCCTCCAGCTCACGGATACGGAAAAATAAGATACTAATCTGTATCTCAGAAGACGTGACTCGAAACTCGGTGGTGGTCGGTGGCAATTGACTGGGATGATAGGGATCAGATAGGCTCATACCAGGTGGAGGTGATCGAATGTGAATACCGGTATGGTGAGATGATGGGTATGATGGTCCTCCAACAGTGGGTGGTCGTGAATAGGGATGGTGTCTACTCACATACTGACTAGACTCAGGAACATAACTCGGGAGGATCCTATAGTGTAAGAAGATGCATAAGGATCAGATGTGATAAAAGGATATGGAATGGGTATACGCGGTATGTGTAATGATCCATCAACATGGTGAAACGGTGGCTGCTCAAATGAGTAGGATGTACCTCCCAAAGAGTAATGTGAAGGACCAGACAAAGGATGAAGAGTGAAACGATTAGTAGTAAATGAAACGTCTCCAGGTAAATACTGAGATGGTCCAGATGGGTAGATGTGACCAGTAGTGATAGCATCAGATGGTATGGGATCAACAAAAGTGGGTGTAATAGAATCATCAATAGTGGGAAAAGTATTTGGAAGTGGTGGTAGAGCAGTATCAGGTGAGGGCTCGGGTGAGGGTGATCTCGGAGACGATGGAGCAAATGAGGTAATATCAATGACATCAGACTCCTGTGGAGCTACCTCCAGTAGCGCGAGATCAAAATCATCTCCGATACCTAGATCATCCTCAAGGTGATCTACGTGAACAATAGGAATGCCATCGTCATCTCCATTGATGTCGACAGCAAAAGGATCTACCACGTTAAGTGGTATAACATGGTGCTCCATAATGTACTCACCTTCGGGGTGGCCAATGATAACTATCTGGTGGTCAAAGAGTGGTAAAGCTAAAACATCATCATCGGAATACTCGGGAATGGGATCGGGTACAGGGTAGGGTAAGGCAAAAGGCTGGAAATCATCGTCCATCCAGTCATCGTCAGAATCACCGTGATCTGACTCGTCGTCGGAAATGATAATGACTGGTGGGAGTAGATCGTCTAGTGGTATATAATCTATCTCAGGGTCAGAACTCATAAACTCGGCGTCTGAAAGGCTACTATCGGAAGACATGGTCCTGGAAAACATAATCCGTACAACTTATTTTTTTTAATAAATAATTTTTGTTTAAAGATAAATAATCGGGCAATCACTAACTTTCAATGTAAGTTTTTCTAATCATAAGTTCAACTCAACTTACTGTTATTGTATCTATCTCTCATAGACTAGTTTTATATAATGACCTTGCACTATTGTTTTTGTTTTAAACATTTGATACTAGTGAACACTTCTCCCCGGGATGGCAAACCAAAAATACTTATTTCAATTTTTGTAAACGACTCACAAAAATTTATAAAAGAGCATTTTGAAATTGTAGACTAGACTCAAAAGAATCTTGGTTCAATACAATTGATGCTCTGATACCAGGTCTGTTACACCCCGATTTTCAATGTAGCCAAAACGTGTCGCGAGGTGTGGCCAGAGAGGCAATCGTTGCTTTCAACCAAGTAAACGACAATTGTATTACATTAAAAAACATTCATCCATACTTTTTATTTCACCGTAATTCATATATAAACTTTTGTCTTTAAAAAACCACAAGTTTAGCAACATTATTTAAAATTTAGACATAAGTTTATAAGACATAACAACAAAGACTGGATGAAACATAACATCTTTACTTCACAACAAACGAACAAGTTTTTTTTGCTTCCCCGAAAGCCATCCACTAGTTTCCTGTAATACATCTTAGTTTTGAAAACAATGTCAACCAAAAGCTGGTGAATTCATGTTATAAATTTTGTATCAAATGAATTAGCAAAAACATTTGAAATAAACTTGTTTAATATAGCTTAATGAAACTTGTAAGATCATTAATGTGTTGAAAGGACACTAATCTGTATGCCGAATAAGGTGGCAACCAAACCTTGACGATTTATTATGTGTCTGAGCCAATCGTTTTAGACACAAAAGCACTCTAATATGATCTGTTATTATTGTCGTAATAGAGTGGGGCTCGCCCAAACCCAATAGATCTATCCCCTTGTTCCTCGGTACTTGTTAATTCATTAATGGCCCCAATGCTTGAGCCTTATTCACATGTGATCTAAATATTTTCATTTTCCCAGCTATATTAATTGTAACATGTATACATCCCCGCACGCTTAAAACCATAAAACCGTGAAAATAAAAGGGGAAACATGAACTCACTGATTTGCGTTCCATACAAATCTCTATTCGATTCCTGATACTTCGTTTGTTTTTCGACCTACAAGTGTTCTAGTCTATTAGACACTTAGGCTTTCGTTTGTTTTTCGTAAAAGTATTTTATCTCGAATTTCATACTTGTAATTGTTGGTTTTTCTTTATTTGATAACATATATATTTCTTCATATATATATATATATAATATATTAGATTGGTTATATGTAAATGGACCTAGTCCATAATTTAATTGTAAATAACTCAATCTAATAATTTATTACTTATGGGCCTAGCCCAACAGTTTTTGTAAGTATGGGCCGAGCCCAAATTTGCTTACTTTGTGTGGGCCTAGCTTAGTTTGTTTCATGTATGTGGGCCTAGCCAAAGTAAAATGAAAGATTGAGCCTAGCCCAATATAGTTTATAAAAATTTGATTAGCCCAAGTTTAGTTTTATAAAAGTGGGCTTTAGCCCAAAGTTAGTTTTTATAAGATGGATTAGCCCAATTTATTTCTTATATAAAGTGTGCTTGGCCTAAAGTTATCTTTTTTTTAAATGGGTCTAGCCCATGTAAACTTTTATAAAAGTGGGCTTAGCCCAAAGTTTATTTTTATAAAAGTAGGCCTTAGCCTAAAGTTTGATTTTATAAAAGTGGGTTATCCCAAGTTTGATTTTTATATAAGTGGGCCTTAGCCCAAAGTTAATTTTATGAAAGTGGGCTAGTCCATATATTTTTATAAAAATAGTTTTAGCCCAATATAGTTTTATAAAAATGGGCTTAGTATAATAATTGTTTAGTTGGGCTTATCCAAAAAAATATTTACTAGTATTTGTTATAACTTATAAAAATTTATTTATAAAAACTATAAGTTATATATATTTAATAATTCTAGTAAATATAAAGTGTATCGGTTTATGTGTTTGTTTTCACCGTTAGATCCGCGTCGACTATTTTATTCGTTTCGTCTTTATCGTTTGTTTCATTTATACCATATATTTTATTTTGTCCGAGTTTTCCGAGTTTGTCCAAATTATCCGATATATATTATGTTGTCAAAAGTTGAACACTTAAACATATCTTTATACAAAACTACATGTGCACATATAAGGTGGTTTAAAATATATATTTTATCAAAAATATATATTTATCTCATTTTTAGTTTAAGAAAATATAAGTAACTATATTCTTAACTTTTTATCCAAATCCTTTATCTAAACATGATTAAAGTTCCTAATCACTTTTAACCACCAAATCTTTAGTTTAATCATATCTTAATCAAGATTAATTTTTACAAAAAATTGCTATAGTTTCCTATAAAAATATAAATTTCCCATGTTTTTATAAACATGTTTTAAGTAATTAAACTAACTCAAATCATCATCCATCACAATTTTTTATATAAATGTATTAACAAAATGTCATGAACTTGTTATAATTTTTAATCTTTCTTAATATAGAAACTTTATTATAACTTCTATACAAAATTTCTAAATCATAATTTTTATTTAATGATCTAATACATGTATGATCATATTTAAAATATGAGATTATGTTCATGACATATTTTGTTAATAAATCTTGCTAATCTAAATATGCATGTGTTTAGATCACCTTTTTATTCATAATTTTGCAAGATTCAAGTTTACTAGTTCATAACAACTTCAAGATCATCAAAATTTATCAAGAAAATCACATGATTATGTTAGTGATCTTAGATTTATTAGTGTTTTTCAAGTGGGTTTTTATATAATTTTTATGATGATCTTGTGAAATTTTATAAAATAAAAAGTATAACATAAGGTTTAAGATCTTACTACTAGCACAATGGCTAAGGATGATCTAAAGGATGAAGAAAATGGATTGATCAAGAGTTCCAAGCTTCCAAAGTGAGCTCTTAATCTTTGCAAACACTTTAGATCTTCATGCAAGCTTGATTTCTTTGTGTTTTGTTTTTAAAAAGTTGAAGATGAAGATGATGATGATGCTTAGCCGATTTTTAGGAGTGAAAATGGAAGGAGAATGTGTTGTTGTATGTGTTTTTGGTAATGAAAGAATGCAGATGATTTTGGGTTTTTGGTGTTATGATTATGTCTTACATCACACATTCCACTAAACCATGCTCAAAATTAGACAACACAACATATTAAGTGACTAAGTCGCATGGTGGATGACACCATGTTGCCGTGAGGTTGGGGGGTGGGGTTGGTTTATATTATTTTTATAAACTTTTATAACTTTAATAATTTTATATATAAGTTTTTATAAAAACTAATGCCCCAACACTTTAAAGTGATGTTACAATATGCCAAAATAATTTACTAGTCTTGTTGTTTGGTTGTTCGGTTGATAAAGTTAGTTCGGGTCTTGTACCGGGTGAAATACTGATACATAGTGTTACTTATAAAATTTTATGTTCACAATAATTCTAGTACAATTTTTATTGTCCCCTTAATTAATATAGCTCTTCAGACTAATAATTTTGTCACTTTGAGTTCGGTTTTGGTACCGGCTTTGTTGTCAGTAAAATTTTTGCTGAACAAACCGTTTAGCTTAATAAGATTATATATATTGGTTTTATACTATTTCTAACACCCATTATTATTCTTTAGCTAAAAATATTTACTTTTGGCTTTTCGGACAATTGCTGAATTTTGCTGCAGACTTGGACAATTTGGTATTTTATATAAATTTTTTATGGTATAGTGCACAAATATTTTATATCTTAATTCTATCATATTAGATTGTACCGTAACTAGTTCTGATATTTAATACATGTTCGCTTCGTTGTCATTCGTCTAGGATATGGTTTTATATATTCGTGATCATGACGAATCGATTATCATACCAAACTATGATTTGGTTAAATTCCTAGACTTTTAAGACTTAAAATCAAAAATTAAGTCATGTTATACGATAAATAGATAATGTACTAGTTGTTCAAGTTGTACAGAATTACCGGAATTTTGCCAATTGTCACATGTAAGCTACGAAATCGGTTTGTATCGCAATGAGTCCGTTCAAAGATTCCTTCCATATCACTTATCCATCGTTGACAAACGATTGGATCTACTTCTCTGTTGTAAATCGAGGGTTTACATGCCATAAATTTGTTGTAGGGGCATGCCTTCCCTTCTTTAGGCTTGCCTCGATCTTGATTGAGGCTTTCCTTTATCTCGTTCATCAGTTCTTCTATCATCCTTAATATCGTTGTTTGAAGCCTTTCCGTGAATTTGGTGAGGCGGCTTCCAACGCTTTTCCGACTTTTTTGAAAAATTTTGCTCGTGTCTCCTCGTCAAGAGTGGTACCGTATCATCTCCCATTCGCTAGACATCTCTTTTACTGAAATGTCCATAATAATTAGGTAAATAACTTGTTTAATCATTACCATATTATTATTTGGAAATTTATACTCATCACTCAGTATGTATCTTTCTTTTTCAGTTTGGTCAAGTATATAACTTGCCTCAACCAATTATACTTAGTGCATTTCCCAGGTTCGGGTGTACTAATACACCCCTCCCATACACTTTAAATCATCCTTTTTTTAATATTTTTGATTAAAACTCATTTCTTAACTAATTCTTACTAGATGTCTTCATCAAGTTTTAAACCGAACAGATTTACTCTTAACTTTAAGCTCTAATTACCAACTTATAAGACCTAATCTTACTAATATGGAATATTATAAAAGATTCGCATTTATAATGAATAATGCAAATGAACTTACATACAAAATTTATGGTTTTATAAAATCTTTTTAAGTATTTCAAACATTTCAAAACACATTAACACTTCGGATTCAAAACAAACTATGCAAAACTGAAGCTTGATTTTTTGGATGTGTTCGGTTATTTGGGAAACTTGATCATCCATCTGCGACATCATATCGATCACCTACATTACAAAAATTTGATAAAACTTTAGTTATATAATACATATAACATAATAGAACATAGCAAACATCAAAACATGGCCCAAAATACAAAACAAAAAAATTTGTTCAGACCCCACCGTAAGCTACGGCTGGCCACCGTAGCTTACGGTCTGCCTATTCGGTTTAAACAGCAGCACCCTACAGTAAGCTACGGTAGCCTACCGTAGCCTACGGTGGGTTGCTGCAGAAATTTCCAACTTGCCATTTTTAATACGAAATCCTCCGTAACTTTTTGACCACTCATCTGTTTGACACGAAACTTGTTCCTATTTAACCTTAAAATGATTTTCTACACGTTTAACTTAAAATTTACAAACCAGATCCATAACAACGTGTTTTTTTGCTATCGATTCAAAATTTGTAAATCTAATTGTTTTGACCCGCTTGCACATTTGAGCAAACGAACTTATTAAACCACGTCCTTTTTGTATGATCCTCAATTATATAAATGTACCCATTCCTTGGGTTAACTTCCTTGTGCTTTACGCATCGGGTTATCCGGTGCGCATTCACGCTTATTCAATCCGTTCAACTTCATGATCATTAAACTTACTTATTCTGAATTCTTTCCTAATTCATTATTCATCAATTATGACTCTTTCTCCGAGTCCCTTGAGTTATAGTCCGCGTTCCCATTACTAGGTTTACGCTTATATTCCCGATTTTACTCGTTGACCGAGTTTAACAAAAATTGACATTCGCGCATCCATTTCCGGTATGCGTTAAGACTTCATTTTTTACCCGTTTGTCTGTTCGTATGAAATCCATCACTTGGAATGGACCAAACTTATTATCTTTTCTCTATTTTTACCCGTTTGGTTGTTTATGTGAAAACCATCACTTTTAAAACAACCCAAACAAATCATTATTCGGTATTACCCATTCGATTCATTCGTGTGAAATCCATCACTTATGAATGAACCGAATTTGTCTAATTACGCTTCATTATCCAATGCATATCACTACAACATCATAATTCAAATCCTACGAAGCAATAAGTTACGTACCTTAAAGTTTTCCCTTTAAACGCTTATCTGGCTCGGTTTGTCCTTCTATAGCTCCACTTGAGTTGCCTAAATAGTGCAACCCAGTATTATTAGGAACTCATGATTCGAGTCTATGGCATGTAAGCTTTGCCAACAATAAATTACAAGGTTCTCTTCATATAATTTCATACATTGCCTAAATCAAACCTTTCATTCAAGCATTTTGTCAAACATCTTATGGACGTGACTTTTATGTTACTACTAGTTATTCAAGTAGACATCTTTTAGCCATACATTCTTATTTCATCACATCCATATTGTTAAAATGATCAAATTATCATTCAATTTCAGTTTATCATACTCCAAATACTTAATTACTCATTATAGTTTATGTATTATATACTTTCACTAAGAGCCACTTACATAATCATGACTAGTGGCTCAAGTACTTAAATTATAGCATTAGCTTTACAATTATCATTAAGGGTTTGTTTCTAAATATGAATGCACTCCAAGCCATGCTATAACACCTACAATTCATACTTGAATCACAACTTGTGATGTTTATCAAATTTCATAACATCACTAAACATAAAAATTCAACATACCTTATGACCTCCTGGCTTAGGTGATCACTAATTCCAGTTCATGCGTTAATTAAGGTTCAATTTCCCTTTCGATTTAAAGAAATTATGAACTTAGGTCCTGGGGAGTTTTTTCCCCTTTCTTCCCTTGGCTTTGGTCGACCAGAACCCACACTTAGTGTGTGTTTTTGGTGTTTTTTCATTATTAGCATAATAGTTTGAAAATTGACAACTATAGTCCCTCAAGGTTAGTTTTTGCCCATGTTAATTTATAACTTGATGTTTTCAATTAACCCAATTCATGTTACTAATTAGGTTAGTTTTTTTTGGTATTATGTAATAATATACTTACATATATACATATTTATATAAATTTAATATTTTTTGGTGTTACAGTTTAAAGTATTTGTTGAAGATTCCTGATGTTTTCACGTCGGATTATGTTTCTTCCATCCCTATATCGCACAATTCTTCCGGGTACAATTTCATGTACAATTCTCTAAACGAACTATGATTTTGATGACTAAGAATTATTCCTGATGTTTTCAATTCATTAGGTTTTCACCCTTTTCAACTTCTATGTTTTTATGTAACTTTTTATGTAGAATTGATTTAGATATTAATGTGGTGCTTATAGATTGATCATACTAATGTGGTTGATTATAGATTGATCATACTAATGTGGTGTTAATTCCAATTAAACTGATTGAAATAAACATATCGGGTAAACATAATTGGATTTTTCTCTTTTTTTTGTGTGTGATAAAATTACTCAATCAACAACTTTCTAGTTGTATTTTATTTTGCTGATTTACAAATGATTCAATACATACATATACAAATGTCTAATTGACATTTATTTGGAAGCAGAATATCTAATCGATATTAGGTCGACTTTTTTAAATAAGAAAAATATCTTTTTACTAATTTCATAATTGATTGATAACAACTTACTCTGTGCCTTTTCACTTTTTATGGCTTTTTAGCCAAAAATGCTTCAGGGAAGTATTGCTTATGAGTTAAATGAAAAAGTTTTATCTCATGGGGTCAAACTCTTATTTTCATCAAATGCTTAAAGATTTTATTTTATTTTCACTAATATCATCTATCAAATTATCCTTATCTTTTCAAACATTTCTACCTATCCTTAATTGTAATGATTGTCTTGAATCTGAATACTGAATTTCAGCATCGATGTTTCTCATCTTCTAAAGTCTGCTCACAAAAATGGCCTCTCTTTTGAGAAAAAAACAAAAGGTTAGTACCATAGTCTCATCAATCACTTATCACATATTGATATTATGTTTATATATATACATATATAATAGATAGATAGATAGATAGAAAAAGTGTAACGTCCAATAGGGCTTATCGTACGAGCGTACGTGATTGTGAAATCGCATGTTATAAAAAAGCATGTTGGTAAAGTTGATGAAATCGCAATGTTTAAAAATGTATAAAGTCGCACGTTGAAAAACCAATCGCGTATGCTCATAGGACTCTTGAAGATGATTATCCTCGACAAAGTGAATGATGTCAGCACGGGGAACAGTTTTAATACAAGGTAATAACTATGCTATCAACAATGAAACCTGTTCCTTAATTGTTTTGAAACAATTATGCATGTGAACATATAATATTTTTCATGTGACATTTATTCCCACTCTCTGAAAACGTTCTTAAAGAACTAATTTAGAGATCTTCGATCCAGATATTTTAATTGGAGCAATGTGGATTACTTGACAAAGCGCTTAAGGAGTTGTGCAAAAGATAATCCATGATTGTAAGTTCATTCATTCACTTATAATAATCTTTAAGATGCCATGGTTGATTAACTTCTTTTCAAAAATTATTCTTTATGTTTTAATAGTTGGAAAATTATCCTACATGGAAGAGGAAGCTTCCCTTCTTTTGAAACTTAACTGGCTTAAAGAAAGTTAAAAATTATATATGGGACTACTTACTATGAATCCATCTTCTACATGTACACGAAATGATGAAAAGAGAGTCTATTAATGTAGTTTATATATATATATATAATATTTTTATAATTCATATTACAAAATTGAGCCTTTTTACTTAGATACTATGAAGGATTATAGAAGTGTGTTGGGCTGTATTCGTAGATTGTCCAACATTTTTTCTGGTGAGATAGATAAGTTGGGTGTTGTACAAATCTCTTGCTAGGTGAACAAATTTCTCTTTACATTTACCAACTGTTATTGATTTATACTTTTCAAGTTTTGTTTATGCTACCATTTTCCCCTATTTGTTTATTGTGGATAATCATATATGTGGAATTCTATAATGAACCGGTCCTTTTTAGTTTGTATTTATACTCATGGTCATTTGGTTTAATGGATCTATAGGCATGGATTTATGAACGAAATGAGCTGATCCTTTTCTATGCAATATTTGGAGCTTTATGGTTCTCAAGGTAAGCTTTATGGCACCTATCTAGCACCTCTATTTTTTGTTTTCCCGCGTAAATGTAATAAACCTTTACTTGAACTTCTACACTTGCGAGCCTCTTTACCCGACCCACATACTACTATTATTCGTTCTCAATCCCCCTTCATTCGATCAACATCCAAACCCTAATCTATCATCATCGCCGAATAACGACATGACCCAACCTCCTCTGTTGATCCCTTTTATGTAAATCCCCTATCTTAATCATCAAAACCATGCATGAATCTTTTTCATAACAATGATTCAGGCCGTTTTTTTCTACACGGGTCGAATCTTTTATGTGATTCGTCAACTATACCTTCACCATATCCATTGTTTTAGTCCGATTTCGACTAATCAATGCCATTTTGTTTATTTATAATTTACGTTCATGATTTTTTATAAATAGCAAAATTCTGTATCTATTCATGCTAAGAATGTATAAGAGAACTAAAATAGTGATTTTATTTCGGTTCAAATTTTGTTGGCAAATGGTGGTAATAAACAACAACTGTAAATCTTGAAGATTGCAATGCAATTGCAACATAATTGATTATTCATGACTTGATTTGTTTGTTAAATCACACTTCAATTTTGTCTTAGATTCATTATTAGACCTGAATTAATTAGTTTTAGAATAAAAAAAGATATAATGATCTTTTGGTTATCCTCAATGCTTGAAAAGATCAAACAAATTAAATAATTTAGTGCTTAGGTTTCAAATTCTTACATTCTTTTGGATAACATTGCATGTGAACTTGCTCTAAAACCTGCTATTTGATCAAACCAAGTCTTTTGTTGCTCTGGTTAATGGTACTAATAAATACGTTTATGATAGTACCCCTTTGTGTTTTGGCATCAAATGTTGATCAAGTTATTATGTTTTCGTTTTAGTTATTGGAGAAGGCACTAGAAGAGTGTTTAATGATTTAGATTCCACCATCAAATGTTTAAATGAATTTATGTTTAAAATGTGGACGGGATTTCAGGTTCTGTGCCACTGTCAACTAGTATGAAGGATGATAATTTCTTATGATTCTTGACCTTACGATCTCCGTATTCATTACAAAATATAATTCTTCCATCTTCAAAATTCTGTTTTCCAGGTTTGGGTGAGGAACATAATCATTTTGATAATGCATCGGATCGTGGCAACACTCCCATAAATGGTGAAGAATGAGCAGAGCTGTTTGTCACATAAATGATGAATATGAAAAGCGTTGATGTTGCTAGATCACGCGCTAAGGGCATGTTGGAAAGTTTAGAGACATACATAAACGAACGTTTTGGTTGTGAGGCTGCACAAGGTCGATATAAGGTTATCCCATAGTGTGTGTTTTGAACATGGTGAGTTTTTATATAAATTTGTTTGACTAACCGTTGACATTAGTAAGACATGGTTTTGAATGAATAGATTGAATTTCCTCTATGTTAGAACATAATACTGAAATGGGTTGTAGCTATTCAGCATGAACTCTAGAAATATTATGATGATATCACAAGAGAGGTGCAACCTTTGATGTAATTGTTGTCAATGCATCTGGAGTAGCTAAGGAGACTTCATGATAAACTTTTTACTTACATTTCTTTAATACCAACCAATGGAAGATGTTAGTATTGCTAATATCTTTTTTTCCTTTTAAGGTCTGCATACCATGAACTTGCATGGTTCTCTCACTATAACTGTGTATTTTATTATTATTTTTATTTTTATCATCATCGTCATTCTTTTCATTATTATGTAGAGGAGAACCAAAAAAGCATATATATTGAGAGCGTATGTTATTTATTTTCAACTAAACTATAGGTGGGCATATTGCATGATGATAGTTTTTGCAAAATGTTTTGGACATGACGGCCCGATTAGACTTGAGAAGAATAACAGATGTTGAGAAATATGGTAATATGACCATATAAAAAGTAAATTGTAATAGAATGTTTTGTTTTTTAATAGGTTGGTGAAGTAAGTGGAGGAAGCCAAAGAGAAGAGAATTGTGAGTCATTGGAGAAAGGTACGAGAAGCAAACATTACCTCTCTAATTATCTCTTTAAATGAATGCTTATAACTAAAGATTCCATATTCGACCCATGAAGTTATGAATGGGTCGATAACGATTCTGTTTCATCTAAATCAAGTCAAAATAACAAAGCCGTAAGAGCAATGAGTAAAGCGGCTGGAAATTTGTGCAAATTTTATTATCAATGTTACACCCTCTCTTAGATTGTTCTATAAAATATTTAAATTGTTGTAATAAACTAACTATACAAGTTTGATAACTTAAAAAATTGGATAGAAACTTCATGGGTCTTGTTAATTAACCCATTCATCATGTTTCAAGTGGAAATAGAAACTAAGTTATATAACAATATATAAAGAATCCATTGAGAGCGTCGTCTACAAAACTTTGCCGTACCGAAAAATAGATTAACTGTTATGGATGGTGTTCTTTCAGAGAAACCTGGAGATTTATCTATCATGTATGTGATACAAGTTATTCATGTTGCATAAATACTTTTGCAGATTAAATGCTTATATATGAGCAGCAGCCGGCACCGCATGCCCGCTCTAAACCAGAGGTTATTTGCGGACTCTTAAATGACCTGTATCGTTTTCAAAGGTGGAGTGTTCTTTCTACTACGCTAGACTCATTTTCATGGTTTGGCATTTTCTTAACTAACTAATTGTTTAGAAACCTTATAGAACAAAATACTTGTAATTTGACTTTTATTGGATGAAGTTGAGGTACGTGACTTGGGATTTGTCTCACTAGGCATTAGTTTTTTTTTATTCCCAACATTGTTTGGTTCCTAAGGTTTCTATTAAACGAGTAGAGTTAGGGGTTTAGGCAAGGACGGGTTTATGTGAGAACGGGTCATCTACAATATTGGTTTTGTTTTTCATATTAATAATTAATGACACATATGTGACAGAAATATGAACATAGTTTTTTTGTGAGATTGTATTTGTGGTTCAACCCGTGTAGTATATGGGTCAATATGATACCTTCAAACATTATTTTCTTTATGGACTCATGACTTAGAAAAATTAAATTGTTAGCAGGTCCTTTTATTGCATATCACATTCATTTTCAAAATGAATGTATGTTCATGTCATGAGAGTGATGGGGCAGGGGTGTTATCTCTTGGATAGAGTGTGGCTTAACTTGGATGGTGTTGCGGTCCTCCCGCAATCGTTATTTTTGCTTTGATCATCGTAGTTTCAACATCCATTCTTTCCTCTTGCTACAAAAGACAATCATAGTAGTATTGTACCAATTATAAAATTTGGAACTTTAAGTTGTGAGTTATTATTTGGGTTAGTATTGTGCTACTCTTATCATATTCGATTGCCTATCCGGTTAAATAGGTAACCAAAGAGGTTGATAGTTAGGTTTGACAGTTTGAATTCAAACCATGTTTTAACCTCAATAACATATTTTCTTCTTTCACTATCACAATTCTTATTTCCAGTTTGTTTATTTATGAATGATGATGAATAAATAACAACCATGACATTTGTCCTATATTCTTCCAATCATGTAATGCAATGTTATACGTGGCATTGTTGCTAAGCACTATCAGAGGATTGAAGGTTGCTAATTTATTAAGTTTTACTATGTTGATGAACAACTTTTAAACCTTAGATACTTGATTAAAAATAGTGATTGAAGAATTACAAATAAACTTTTAATGTTGTATACTAGGTAGATAATATATTTTATTTTATGGATGGTCAAAGGTTTTAGACAACTTACAACACGACATTTTGTTTATGATATTGAAAACAACTTCATTAGATTTAGTGTTATTGGATGGTATGATATGATTCAAGTCGAAAATTTTTCGTTAGGTAATGACTTTTTTTCAATTGGTCAGCAAGAATGCGAGATCATTGGTTACCAAGATCCAAAAAGCAGAAGTATTAGAGTAATATGTTTTTTATTGATATTTCAAACTCCAAATACATAAATGTAATTTCATCAAACATTTATCTTTTCGTTTTAGTTATATGAATAGTACGTTGGTTGTTTTATTTACCTTATAAATCTTAGAGTTCCATAAGAATTTCTTTCGGACAATTGGTTATCATCATCAACCGCGCGAAGTTCGCGGGTATTAGCACTAATAATAATATATATATATTCCTTATATTTTGGAACCAATTAAATTGTAATTATTACAATATATACAATTTGAGTAGTTTTTTTATGTACAGTAAAAACATAAACCCTTCGTTGAGCTATAATTATCAAAATGCTATTTCTTTATTTTTGCAACACAAGTAAATTGGAATGATGGGTGCACTGATGATGGTCTTTTTTTTGTCTTATTTTGTGTTGTAGTTTTTATTATGATTTTTTTTCTTTGTGGTTACAATTTTTAATTTCTTTGTGGTTTAGATTTTTTATCTCTTAGATATCTATGTTTCATTTTAGCTCTATAAGTTTTGTTTTTTAAATTAAAGTTTTTCCACTATGTATTCGAATTCGTCTATATTTCTACCAGCTCACCGTATAAGTTCGCGTTTATCTTTGCCTACGTTTGACGTCACGGTATAACTTCGCGCTTTTGTTTAACGATTTTCCCAGGTTTTGATTGTTGATTGTAGTATGGTTTTACGACATACGCTCCCGCAACGCAGTTAAACACAAGTTTGAAATATTAAATGACCACTCAATTATATACAATTGTACACCCATCCACAATGATTTTGTTTATTTCTTTATCTTTATTTTATGCTCTTAACTATTAACTATATAAATTTAAATAACTAAAGTTAATAGTAACCACATAATAAATCGCATGAAGTTCGACTGTTACGAATTAACAAATTAACCTCTCTTTATCTTTTCATTTTTCTTATTATTATATTAAATAATTAGACTGTTTAGCTCGTTTTCTTTTTGAAATTATCATTTAAAATATGAATCAATAACGAATATAAATTCATAAAATGATTAGGTCGCGTAAAGTCTAGCAATCATAGGACATGGTTGATTATGTCAAACAACAATGTTACATTCTTCACGAACATCCCTACCCAAGTTTGGGAGGTGAGGCACATAAAAAGACAAAAAACAAAATCCATTTAAAGATGCAAGTGTGTGTCCATTCTTGGTATTTTAATAAGAATTTCTTCTTTCTTGGCACAGGTTAGAATTGTGTTCAATTGAACAGTTTCATCATATTCGAACAAATGGCTCGGTTTGAGGCCTTCAAAATCCATATTATGTAATATAATGCAAGTATACATTATATTTTTCATTTTTTTCCTCTCTAATATAAGCAATGGTTGGGCATTGACAGTTCATCATTTCTTTAACACCCCAAATGGTTGTTCGATATCTTTTCTGCCCACTCATGTTTTTTCTTGTAGTACAATCATTTTTCATCATCAGGGTAACAAAGACTTTTCATCAAGACGGCCTACTCCGGATATATACAATCAACAAGATACTACGTATACTTGTAGTGCACATCATTTTCACAAAATGATGAATCTAGTGCAACCTCGTATATGACATTATTCGATGATTTTAAAATAGCAAGATCATTGTTTGCACCGGCAATGCCAAAGTATGCATGTCAAATCCATAGATCTTGCGACGCAACTGCTTGTAGGATTAGTGTTTGCACCGGCAGTGCCAAAGTACGCATGTCAAATATTTTTTTATTATTTGTCCTGTTTTGTTGAAGTAAGAAAATCAAGTTCTAAAAATTTGTTTTTACTAATTTACAATCAATAGCGTCGTAATAAAAATAACCATATAAGAAAAATTTTTAAAAGGGTATGACAATCTTTTTAAAATTTGATTGTATATACATTTCACACTTTTTACCCTTTTCACACAAATTGTGAATTTTGAGCCTTTACCGAGCATTCAATACCATATCTTTACTAATGTTCACTTTTCATTTCTTGTGTGATAGCCCGTATGATTCTTTCAAATGTAGAACTTGACAAGAAAATGCATTCTCGGTCCTTACCGACTAATCCAAATAAGTGAATGATTGAGGCATTAGGACTATAAACCTTTTTTCTGTTTCAACCTTATTTTCTTTTTTATCTCCCCACCAAAACCAAAAATCTCTTAGTTAACTCATTTGAGCCTAAACTTTTCATTTTTCAAAACCCGCAAAATACAAATTTTGCAATAATCACCCATCACCTAAACCTTTTTATTTTTACACCATTTATTTTAGTAAAAATTCGGTTCTTTTAAATAAATCAAAATGTGACTTAGTTATCTTGTGGTTACTTTATTAAAATAAAACCCCGTAGATGCTTGAAATAAATTAAGCAAGTTTCAAATCTCTTGCTTATAGTTTATAGTTTGTATATTTTGTATCTAAGTCACAAACAAATAATTTTTAAAAGAAAACCGAGCACTTTTCGAATAAAAAAAATCCTTACCATTAGCCAAAACCTACCCCTTTTAAAGTTCTCTTGATATTTATAAAGATTATGTCAAAAAGAGGAGGTTTGATTGCTTGCCAAGTATTTGGTAGGAGTAAGTTCCACGCCAGGACCAAGCGTTTCACTGATACCTTTTCGGCCGAGTGTTGAGTAATCACATGTGAAGTGTGTGAAATTATATATAGCTTAATGAAATTTTAAAAGGCATGTTATGCATAAAACTAAATTTTTCTTAAAAAGAGATCTGAATAAATTATGTCAAATAGGATTGTAATAAAATACAAACAAGAACAAAAAGAACTTGGATTCCTGACACTCTAAGACAAGACTCAAAAACTTCTTCTCTACCTCTCCCATTTCGGTGTGTAAGCAATATTAAAGAGTTTTGCTTGAGGACAAGAAAAGATTCAAGTGTGGGGGTATTTAATATGCGTAAAATGCAACATATAAATTATATTAAGTAAGGTATAAAATCAACCTTTTATGTACTAATGTTGGAAAAAGTGTGTTTCTTTGTATACTTTTGATTTTCAAGATTAAATGAGCTTAAATGTACAAAAGGAACAAATTTACGGCAAAAACCAACATAAATACAAAAAAGAGTAACGCCTCGCATTCTTGTACTTTCCTTATTTAGAAAGTGTATCGTATTTCTATTTATGGAAACTTGTATGCATGTCTTATTCGGATTTCCTTTCCAACTTTGTATTCCGAGACGTTGATCATAATGAAATACTTATTTGACATATACTTATTGTGCTTACAATCAATTATTCGAATGTATACTTACATGCAAATCATACTTATTATACATGCAATACCCATACGTTACAACTTTATGCTTATAAAACTCGAAACCCGGCCAAAATACGAAAACATAGCCCAAAACTAAACTTTTGTGCGATCTAGCTCACTACACACGAAGTGTTCAGCCACCTCGCACGAATGCACCTCGCATGAACTAACACTTCGCACCAACTTTGTTGTCAGCAACTTTTCGCCTATAAATAAGAACACTTATCTACACTTCACCCCTCTGAACTTTCACCCTTTCGAACTTTCACACTCTCACTCTCAAATTGGAAGAACTTGACAGTCAGCAACTTTTCACCTATAAATAAGAACACCCATCTACACTTTCACCCCTCCAAACTTTCAGCCTTCTTAAGTTTCACACTCTCACTCTCAAATTGAAAGAACTTGGTAGATTATTCTCAGCTTCTAAGTGAGTTTTAGCTCACTACTTTTCTTACTTTTTAAAACTTCTTATTTTGATTCTTTTTCTTTTGTACCAAGTGTGACAGTTGACTTAGTTCATCATCCTCGCAAGGATTGAACTTAAGTTTCAGCAAGTGTGAGAACGTTGGGAGCCTCGGGTATCCAAATTAAGTTCCACACCTCACTTGAATATTTTGTATATTTTTTTTTATATTCATGACCAACCGGGTTTATCAACCAAGTTGATAAACTTAGTCCCTTGATGAATCATATAACGAGATTTCATACCTCCTTGCTTGACCTCCATGACAAACTTGACTAAAATATACATAAACTATACCTAACTAGAGTATTTTCTTAATAAACCAGACTGGGCATGATATTAATCATATCCTGATTAAGTGTTATGACCCTAGACTGCTCTGTCTCTTTGCCTCCCATTCACATAAATCGGCGTCAAAACAAGTGCAAAACGAGCTAAAACATTCCTGAACTGTCACTTCACACGAAATGGACAGTCACTTCGTACAAAGTGCAAGTCACTTTGCACGAAGTGGTCAACCCACTTCATACAAAATGGAGATTTCTACGTCTTCTTTTCGTATTCTCTGACTCCAAATCTGAATCCTTCGCCAAACACAATCTATTCATACACCTCTGTTTGCCCCTTGTAGGGTAACTTCGGTGTTCATCACCTCAACACTCCAACACAATGACTCACGGATTTCTTGGAAAGCTTTCAAAACTGTGAGTATACTCGACCCCCTTTTACTTTTATCACGTGCAATACATGTAATCTATCAAAAACAAACAAGCATGCTTATACTTAATCACAAACAATCCTTATACATGCTTACGTGCCAAACTTGAATTCATACATGCTTCTACTCATTATGCTTATACCTTGTCATTAACTTTGATCAGCCTCCCTTAGCATGTATAGCGCTATAGGATTAACGCACCGCCCGTATTTGTGGGGTTATGTTAAGTAAACAAAACGGTCTAGTCATTGCTATGATTAGATTACGCTAGCGGTAAACTTTGAGTTGACACGTATAGTTTCATGATAGTTTTTTCGATGTTAGTTTTGAGTTAACATTTATGCATGAGGATTTGTTAAACTTTTATATTATGCTATTAGTCAAATTTGTATACTCGCCAATGCTTTGTGTGTTAAACTATACTTTGACATGTATTGTAGGATGATGACGATGTTATGGACACATGGAATCTAGTAGGAAGAACTAGAAACCCATTTTAATTTAGATTTAGTTATACTTTGAAATTTTTGAACATGTTGTTGTACTTGTACTTTGAATTCAATGTTGTATTTTGTTTCTAAAAGCCTTGTACTTGAAATTTTAGTAATGAAATGGAAATTTGTTGTTTAATTACTTGTCACAAGTTTAGCTTTATGAAGTCTCAAGCAATGTACTACGTCCGTCCTGATGATTCCGCCATTGGTTGGGGTGTAACACCACACCTACCCTTCAAGCTTTTCCCAAGACCAAAATGACAAATCAGAAGACAAGCACGGGGCCATGTCCGACTCTAGAGTCCATGAAGAACGAGACAAACAAAAGCAGACAAGAGACATGGGGGCCGTGTCCCATGGATACAAGTCAAGTTCAACTTCCAGATATGCAAAATCTCTCAAAGTACAGCAAGTACGAGACCACGGGGCCGTGCCCTCTAACACACGGGCTGCATATGCATACGGGCTAACACAGCTCATTAAATGAAGAAAGAGAAAAAAAGGACACGGGTCGTGTGAAGGTCTGTTTCCAGCAATAAATCTAGGTGCTTGGTTCATTTGAATTCATCCCTTGGCAAACCACTTCTCTCACACATGCCACTACCACTATACCACCATCATCCACCACATTCCTCCATCATCCATCTTTAGAGTGTGTGTAGTAGTCTCGGGATCCAAGATTGACCGTAAGAGTTTTTGTCAAACAAAGGTCATGCTTGGTTAATCTCTTACATCACTTGGTGAAGACAAGTCTTTTATGTATTACTTTTGATTTCCAAGCTTTGGTTAACTTTTTTATTTGGGTATGTATTAATGACTTTAAACTAGTTTTTTATATTGAAAGTGAACTTTATTCTATCATCTCTTCATATTTTGTTGATTCACTCAACGGTGTCTTTACGGTCTATATATTGCACGCTAACTGCCTGGAAAGGGGTTAGAATGATGGTTTGGGTAACGTTCTTATCTCTTCAGTGTATAGATCTTGTGAGGACTTGATTCAAGCTTATTAGGACTTCTCTTGAGGCACATAACATCAAATTGGGAAAAGTAATAACGGCTTGAATTCCTTATAAATAAAATAACATTAAAACTTTAAACCGGCCTTCCGGGACTTTATCCCTACTAACTCAGACCAATATGGCCGAGGGTAGCGTTGCCTCCAAAAGAGGGACATGCCACATTTTGCATTAATAACATACTTAATTATCTTCCAGTATTCCGTCTTGCAAGACTGTATCCCTGCTGACTTAAACTGTGACAACTGGCACTTTCTGGTAACTTCTCTACAACTAAACAATAATTTAAATTTTGCAACTATGATGTTTTTGTAGGATCGGATACAATGGTTTCTAGACGGAAGTTTGAGTCGAATATCACTAGTTAGAATATTATTAAGAAAGGAGTAGAAACATAATAAACGGAGGCTTCATTCATACCGAAAGAGTATATATCTTGTCAAGCTGGCAGAATCTAGCGTTTCCCCATCTGGGAACTCCAAAACTTACAAAACAATGAACACACGACACTATTTATAGACACATTTTACCCTCGTGCAAAGTGAGGAAATTATGAAGATAACAATTACCTTCGTGCGAAGTGAGCTATTACTTTGTACGAAATGACATATATGCATCTCTCGATTTCGAACTTGTGTCGTGTGTTCGTATCTAATCTATACAATCTTCAACACACACTCTATCTAGCCTATTCGAAAGTGAGGAAATTATGAAGATAACAATTACCTCGTGCGAAGTGAGCTATTACTTTGTACGAAATGACATATATGCATCTCTCGATTTCGAACTTGTGTCGTGTGTTCGTATCTAATCTATACAATATTCAACACACACTCTATCTAGCCTATTCGTACAGTGACGGACATAAAATGCATCAACAATTTCCCCCCTTAGACGTCACTATCGAAGCTTGATCTTGATCTTTAAATCTGAGTGCCGTGTTTGAATATTCTGCAACTTCAATCAGGTATCTGTCGATGTCGTAGAAAGCATCAACAAATTCCCCCTTGATTGATGATCCAGGTTTACAATTTCTTCAATACATTCCCCCTGAAATAATTCTCCGGATAAGGTCTTTGTTTGCACGTTTCCCAACCTCCTCTAATTCGCTTAATCGACAAATTTTCAAAAATAAACACTAACTCGAAGTTGATCAATGCAGCATCTCCGTTTCGACTATAACCACATCCGTGTTTGGTTTTAGCACACTTCTTCTTGCTCGATCCTCTGATCTTCAAAAACCCAACCGTCAATTGATAGAAACTTCGAATTACCACAATGGTAAACTTCAAATCAATGAATACTCTCAAAATTATGAAATCCCGATTTCTGTAATAACATTTAAGCATACCCCTGAAAGATTGATTAGCAAATCAGTAGTCTTCTCAATCAGCAAATCTTCATCGGAAAAACTATTTGTCGATACGCAATAATCTTCTCTTCTTCGTTCAAGTTCAATCATGTAATCTTCATCGTCCATAACAATCTCAAATGTATAGTCTATTTCGTGAGCAAGTGGTACGCTGCTTTGTCTGAAAACCCTGTATAACATCTTCTTTAGTCATGAATTGCAAGTATATAGCCTTCCTCGTTAGTCCTGATGCAACTGAATCAACAAAACATTATCATTTCCTGGTGGTTAGTCCGGAAAACAATTAATTTGCCTTGAAGATTTAAATTGGATACTTTAGTCTATCATAGAGCTATCCTATGAACACTTTTCTGATAACTAGTCGTACCACTAGCAGTCGGGTGTGCTAACCGACTTGTACGAGGACTCAGGCATCAACGTGACCACGACTACAAAATCTGATAAACTCCTCCTAGACTCAGTTATGCAACCCCACTTTTACGAAAAGTAGACATCAACTTGATCTCATCACTAATGAATCCTGGCTACACTTTGATCTTATACAGAACAATCTAAGACACTTTGTATCTTCAAATAATCTGCATCAGAAACACACCCGAATGTTAGCTGCACCGTCCGAGTTTCTAAAAATGCTAGAATTTTCAATGTTTTGACAAATTTTTATTCCCCCTCATTTTTAGCAAATCCTGACGTTTTGAACATCGTCTCACAAAACCCAAATTTTGCGGAAAATTTCCCAAAATTGTAGTTTGATCAAACGCGGATTTGACGTTTAGGCCCATTAATAGTCACTATACCAAATGATAAATGTTTTGCACAGGTATCAATACTACCCTAATATCTTAAATATTTTGTGATCGTATCATCAAATCTATACTATGAAGCTCTAGACGATGTCCCCGAACATGTCGAATTTGTCGATAAAATCTCAAAAACAATTTTGCAATCACCAAATTTTTTCTGAACAATCGTCTTGTCAAAACGATAAAAAATGCCTTTTTTAGGCACTCTGGGTTACCTTTGTACGAGGGTACCTACCTTCGTGCGAAGGTAATCTAACTTCGTGCGAAGGTAATCTAACTTCATGCGAAGTGACACCTTTCTTCTGTGCATGTAATTATCTTCGTGCGAAGTGAGTACCTTCGTGTGAAGATAAATCCATGATAAACATGTTTTTCGATGCAAAATCTTTATTTCTTTTAATTTCAAGATGATTTTGTCATAGACTTGGTTGAAAATGATTTTCTAACAATCTTATAGATTCATTTTACTTTTTATCCGTAGATTGTACATTTATTTGATGTTTTACATCTAAAACCCTCCTAAGTCCATAAATGTCCATAATTCATGAGCGTGGGTGATTCAATCGACGATTAGTTCGATTAAATCGGTACCGTAGCCATGATACCAATTGTAGGATCCGATCCGGCGGTTCTAGATGAAGTTTTGGTAGAATATCACTAATTCGGTAGAATGTTATTAAGAAAGGAGTAGAAACAAAATAAGCGGAAGCTTCATTCATTCATACATTGTCAAGCTGGAAAAATCCTAGAGAGATTCCGCCAGCGTTTCCCCTCTGGGAACTCCAAAACTTACAAAACAATGAACACACGACACTATTTATAGACACATTTTACCCTCGTGTGAAATGAGGAAATACCTTCGTGCGAAGTGAGCTATCACTTCGTACAATGACATATTGCCTCTCACGTTGTACTTGGGTCGTGTGTTCGTATTTAATCTATACAATATTCAACACACGCTCTATCTAGCCTATTGGTACAATGACAAACATAAAATGCATCAACATTTTTAAACGTCAATACGGCATGCTTACATCTTATACGTTTACAAGTCTTGCAAAATACATTTTAACGATGCATGTTATTCATTTTATTTTTCGCAACTCGAAATAGTTTAAGTGGCTCCCCGAAAAAACTAGCATACTTACCGGTTAGACTAGTTGTGTCCGCACGGTTCCGGTACTCAGCTAAACGACAGATTTAGGGCTTGGATTAAGACCCACATCAATGATATACTAAATCCTAAGTGGGAAAAAGAAACAAGGTTATACATTAAGACCTTCTGGAAAAAAAACACTAGCTCTAAAAATGTCCGATTTGGACCATAACTAGAAATTTGTCTGCAAAAAAATTCAGCATTTGGCAATTTATACAAGATCCAAAAATGATGTTGAACATCATAAACTACATCAACGAATGTTGGGATGATCATCTAAGTACCTAAACACTTCATATTGTACACATTACATAAGTTGATCATTTAACAAAACTAGCACCAAACGAACACCCGAATACTAACTAGACATAAAATATAAACTAAGACTAGTTTTGCATGATAACACCTCTAAGGGATATTATAAGCCTTGTACATGTGATATCTACTAACTAATCTACACTTAATAACCCATAACACAAAGTTGACCAAACCAAACACCATGTGGACCTTCATGGCCGTCCACCATGATGTGGGGCCACATGAGTTGGTCTTTGGTCAACATTGGTCCTCTTGAAGTCAATGATCATTATTTATTATCCAAAGGGTTGTAGTAAAGTGTAGATTATATATCAATAAGTTTTAAAACCTTATCTTATCATCCCTAACTCATTTCAAGAAAAATCAAACTCTAAGAACTCTCTCTACTCTCCTCCCACTCACGGCTACAACCACCTTCACTTTACCCCCATCATTTAATCCATCCATATGTCACACCCTGACCCGCAGCGAATATGATAGTCAGGGCATGATTAGGTTTTCATCCAAACTCATAACATTTACTATTATAAAAGTTTCATATATTATTTCAAATTAATAGAACTATTCCAACCAACACATAATCCATACAAACACCAAATGTTTTAAACATGCGTAAAAATAGAGATTTGGCCCAAAACATGACTAAAAAGGGGAAGTTTGTAGGAATTCACTAACAGTGGGTGCGTTTTTTATTTGAGGAGGAGCGCGCACGATTTAAAGATACCCACCAATGAGAAAGGCTAACCTAAATATTCACGTAATAATTCGGTAAATATATTTCTTTTACTTTAAATTAATATGTTTATTTAATGAATTTTATTAGACTTTTTAGATAATTTTATTGCATTTTTATAAATTTTTATGCTTAAAAGGAATTATTTAATTATATATTTCTATAGTTTTTGGAGAAAAATAAACAAAAGTTTAATTAAAAGAAATATGTTCCTTTTTCGAATCGGACCGGCCGGACTGTTGCAGCTGTGGGGATCGAACTCGTGACCTCTCGTTTACGTGCACGCAGCTTTACCAACTGAGCTACGTGTCTAACCTGAAATATATTGAAATTGCATTATGTTTATACTCTTACTAGTTTAAATCATATTTTGGTTGAATTGATTTAAAAAGTGTTTGGAATATTATACGGAAATTGTGTGAAGGAATCGGCTCGAACTCGTGACCTTTGCTTTGTGTTGCACACAGCCCGACCATTTGGGTTGTGTGTCTAACCCGGAGGATACACTGATTATTAACTTTATACACTTCCAGTAATGTTTCTTGGTTAGGTTTTATAAGTAGGTTTGTTTAATTTGAGCGAATCGGAAGCATATATGGTTCCCGCGACCTTAACCTCGAATGCACATGTCCAACACTGGACTATGTGTCTAACCCGGTGTATGTATAAATTTTAATTAAATTATACATGGTTTCCAGTTCATCTTCTTCGTTCCAAAAGAACGTTGAACTAACAGATTCCAACTGAATCTGTTTTGCTTATTTTGATTACACAAGATGTCATTGGCATGAAAGAAATGAAGTAAGAGTGAAAGTTATACCAATAAGAATTTACGATGATGCTCCGGCGATTATTCCGGCAAAGCTTCGATTTCCGGCGAAGTGTGTTTTGAAAACAAAGAAACTTTAGTGTGATAGAGGGATTTTGCGATAGTGATCGAGTTCTACTGATTTCGGAAATTCTCTATTTACAAAGAGAATGACAGCTTGATTACATTGTCGGTTTTGGTCCAAGATTTTAAATGTCGCGATGATTATGTGACGGTTTTGAAGATTGAGGATCCACTGATTGAATCGCATATGATTAGGAACAGTTACAATTGCTTAACTTTGAAAAGGAAAACGGATTTTGATGTCTTGATGATTTCAGCCGTTTCTTGGGCGGGTGTTGGATTTTGATTTCAAGAGATTGCGTTGATATAAAACTTATTTGATTTGGGTTTGTTTTAGATATGTGTGTGTGGTGTAGTGGTGTGTTTGGTGTTTGGTTTGGGTGGAGACCCGGGTTCGATACCCGCGGTCCACACCTTTTGTTATTTTATTTATTATTATTTATATTTTATTTATTAACATTATTATTTAACTTTATTATTTTATTTATTTTTTAATACTAATAATATAACGAATCTTAAACGTTTAACATAAATGCGTAATGAAACATCATAACGTATATTGAATTTACAAAACAGAGCGGGTTTTAGAAGCCGTTTTTTCGTCAAATGTTACATCACAAGTATCCTAAACATATTCAAAGGTAGATCAAGGCTATCTAAGAAGGTTTCAAGACTTGGAAGCTTAAGGACCACCTCTTTGAGCTTTTATCCACCACATTCATCTTAGTTTCTTCATCTTTTTCTCATCTTCTTATAGTGTTCTTCCATAGCCACAACTGCTAGTAGTAAGTCCACTAACACCTTGTTCATCTTCTCATTTCATGTTGTTTATAAAATACAAGAAGATCCATCTTGAAGCTCATCATAATATACTTGGTAAACATAAAAGAACACTAAAAATATAAGTTGTTTACTTGGTTGTTTGAGTTGATTATGTGTTAGATCTTATAAGATGGTTGTTATGGACCATGTGATCTTGTTAACATTATGTTAAAAATTATAGACCTAACATAAAAATGTTAGATCTAGTAAGATCCACCAACTTGATGTTATCAACTTGAAAGTGGTATAAAAATGGTTTCTAGAAAGTGTGACAAACAAAAATACATAAAAATCTTGTTAAAAAGTTTGATCTTGAAAAAGTGTATTTTTGAAGTTTAATATAAACTAGTGAACATGTTGTTGGACATAAGAAAGGCATAAAACTAAATGTTGATATGTTTACAAGTTCATACTTACATGTTGGAAATTTGTAACATAGAAAGTCTTGTTAAATGGTTGTATGAACTTGGTGGAGTTTTGAACATAAAAACACATGTTTTTAAACATGGGAAAAGCCCTTGTTATAAAAGAAACTATGACAATTTTTTTTTATAAAATTCTAACACTTAGAAAAAAAATTATATATAGTTTTGACAAGATTTTACTAGTTAATTGTGTAAAGAGTTTAAACATTATTTTTCCTAATTTTTATACAAAATATAAGTTAAGAAAATAGATTTTTCTTATAGATAAAAATGGATATAAACATATATAATTAGGGCAAGTTTTATATATTTAGTGGTCACCCCAAAATTGTGTGATTATTTGTATATTATGTGAATTATAGTATACGTGAAAGACATCATAATTCACTAAATACTCCCATGAATACGGATACAAAAACACACCTCAAAATACATTGAAAAATAATCAAGTATAATATACACATAATTACTCATATATGGGTGTATGGACAAAAACACAAGAATATATATATATTCATATATTCCCTTATAAAAATATGGATATTTGGACACTGGACAAGTTATATATATATATATATATATATATTATATATAATAAGAGCCAAACATTTATATTAAAATAATTAGGGAAATGCACAAAATTGGACAAATAACAAAATTAAATTAACAAAGTGGATAAATAAAAATATATATTAAATATATAATATATATATATATATATATTACAAGCAAGTCTTAAAAATATATTATTTTAAAAAAATATAATTTCTAGAAAAACATAAAAACAATAAGGAAAGATTAGACACTAAATACAAATGCATGGATACTTATACCTAAATACATGTATACTTGCCTAAGTATACTTTTGGTGAAAACAGAAGTATATTTATACAAATATAATATTAAAAATATTATTTAACAAATCATACATCTACTTTGACTTGGTCAAAGGTACACAGACAAGAACACATGGCATAGTATAAGTATACGTATACAAAAGCAAGTTAAAAATATATTATTTTTAACATCTATCGAACTTGTACTATATATATAATATATATATATATATATAATTTTGGAAATATATATACCTATACACTTAGAAGGTGATCAAAGATCACATTAAAACAAGAAGATATATTTTAAGAAGATAAAATATATCCGCTAACGACGACATCTAGACAAGCGTGTGATACCCGACAACAAGGGGGCTCGGCCCTACGCATGTCGTGGACACGTACATCTTACTCGTACGATGCACGAAGTCACAAGAGGGCTAGGCCCGTTCATACAACTCACAAATGTGCAAAAATATATATTAACAACTTAATACACATTCAAGATGGAAAACTTATACATAGATTTAACGTAGACTAAAGTGGACAACGGAATTTAGGACACTTGTAGGTTACGTTTCAAGAAAAGAAGATCATCTTTTATTTTAGTACATTACGGAACACAATTCAGTGAGTTCATGTCCCCCTTTTCATTTTAAACGTTTTCAGTTTTACAACTATCGAGGGAAATACATGTACAATGGTATGATAAGCTAGGAAATGAATCACACTTAGATCATGTGCGAATAGGGTGGTACTTAAGCACCATTAATCAGGTTAGACTAAGTAACGAAAGGGGTAGATCTATCGGGTTTTGTCGAGCCCCACTCTTGGTTTTAGACCCACACAGAAGAGGGCTTTTGTGTCACAGTCTAGGTTAATCGACACAAAATTCGTCAATATTTGGATTGCTTCCTATGTCGACACACATATTAATATCCTAGCTAAACATTAATGATCAACGATTTCATAAACGCTTTTACATATTAGTTTTTATACAAATGCAACCCAAATCTTAATGATTCATTTGATACAACTAAAACACATGAACTCGCCAACTTTTGTTGACTTTTTTAGCTTAACATGTATTTTAGGAAACTAGTGGACAATGCGGGGAATTCATATCAAGAAAGCAAGGGCCAAAATTCCATGCCACCTTTTAGAGGGTTTGCCTGTTATATATCGCCTCCGTGCGGTGATATAATGGTCAAAACCTTAACATTTAAAAACTTACATTTTGATGTATAACAATTTGGCAATTTATTTTCCGTTGAAGGATTGTAAATAATATACTAAACCTTGTGTTGCGTTTTGAAACACTTATGGCAATGGCATTTGGAGTTTGTTTTATTCATTTAGTATGTCCACTTATATTATATGCAATGAAAATCAATGAGATCACACCTCGTGCTTCCGTGTATGAGCGAGTGTGACATAAATCAATATAGCTGAGGGTAGCGTTGCCTCCAAAAGAGGGACATGCCACTATAACTAAGATAATCTCTTAAAAAACCCAAAGTGTAGAAATCATCAAAGGATACGTAAAGAGGAATTGGAACCAAGTGATTCTATTTTTCTATTTATTTTTAATATTTTAATTTCTTTTTAACTTTTATTTACTAAACATATTTTCTCAAAAAATTTGTTTAGATTAGACGTTGACGATATTTCGTATTAAAAGCTCTTGTGTCCTTGTATGACCCCGGTATCTTACCATCACTATAGTATGCCAACGATGGCTGCACTTGCCCTAACGTGTTGTAGAGAGTATTAGTGTTATATCGTTTTTTTATAAATTTAAAGTTTGATAAACGAGTAAAAGTGCTAAAAAGTATCATTATACCCACACTCCACCACGTCATTATGACACTTATTTTATTTTCACATTTTCGAGTACCATACAATACTACATGTTAGCACCTTAATTACTATGTGTCACGTGTCATGTTCATTCGTGATTTGTATAATTAATTTAAATACATATGTTATAATTTATGTACATATAATATTATCACACCACACAAGTTGCACGATATAAATATTAAACTTATAATATCCTTGTTTTAAGTTTCCAACTTAAGTTGTTCAAAACATTCGAAAATCCAGGATTTGGTACGTTTACTAGTAGATATAATATCCGACGAGTAATAGGTCATTGTGTCGTTAGCCCCACAATCAAAAATCCAAGATTTGGTACGTTTAAGGGCATTTTTAACTATGTAACAATTTTCCAAAACTTTGGGGGCTGTTTTGCAATAATTTCAATGTGTGTGGACTAAAATATTTTGGATTTATAAGGGTTGGGGTTTTTGTTTTAACCATGAAAGTTTGGGGACTTGGGGAAATCTCCTCAAATCCTTTACCTGCGCACGACCCATCTTCACCAGCTGTTACACCAGAGGGCAATATAATCGTTATGTTTATGCTTGATTTTATGGTTCTTTTTGTCACTTATGTTTCAGTGTCTATATAACTTATACATGTAAATGCTTATCATGATTACAAAGTAGACCGTTATATATTTAAAATAAATTTCATTAATATTGTGATGCGTTTTATTATGTATATAACACCATTGGAAAAGGAATTAGAATTTAAAATTAAAACTTAAAAAGTTAGAAAGTCGAACTAAGGTGAGCAACCTACACAAGGGGGCCTATTCACTAGAATTTAAGGGCAATATAATATCAAATAAATGAAATTTAAAAGGGTTGTTGTAACATATATAATGTAGATGACGACTTTTTGAGCAATGTTTTCAAGACCAGATCGCATGTTGAACCGGACTACTTAGACCACTGATTGGATTGGTCAGGCCAGGATTTAGAACCAAATGACATATAACTTATATAAATAATATTTGAATATTTATGTAATTAAGAAAACAATAAATGATTCTTAATATTTATGGATTCTGAGGGAGTGAAGTTGTCTAAAGATAAATTTGATGGTGTGCAGAAATAAACTTGGTTTGATAAAGGACTCATAAAGCTAAATTAAGTTTCTTGATGAATCAGAATGAAACATAAATGGATCTCTATTGAGCAGACAACCATCTTGTTACATCCAGCCCACCTTTCGACTCTATCTATAAACCTGTTTTGAGCAGTTCGTGTGTGTAGTTTTTGACAAATTTAAATAGAGAAACGACACCAACTGGCCGGCAAGTTGTGTTTCGCATAGTTTTTGACGAATTCAAATGGAGAAACGACACCAACTACCAGCAGTATCCAACGAAGAATATTTGGATCCGGCAAGTTGTGTTTCGTATAGTTTTTGACGAACTTAAATGGAGAAAGGACACAAACCACCAACAATAGATATCATAAGAATATCCAGATCCAGTAAGATGTGTTTCGATCTGACCTGGATCCAGCGACGAAAATCCAAAACTTTTATCCCTTTCCGGTTCGCCCGGTTAGTTGCAAAACGGCTCAACTAGGCATAACCGGATGGGTGGCACCGATTCCTGGCTCAACCGACAGGTCCAGTTCGGTTGTGAAAACACTGCCTTGAGTAAACCGTATCTCCAATCATCTAAAACCAGCCAACCGTTTGCTTCACACTTCATTTTCACTATTAAATTACAAACTAGTATCAATTCTGCGTCACACTCCATTTTCATTACTCACGATGGTTGTTCTTACTGAAATTACAGAACAATCTAATTCTTCTTCTACCTATGATTATGATGTATTTTTAAGCTTTAGAGGTGAGGATACTCGTTCTAATTTCACCGATCATCTCATCAAAGCACTGCAGGAAGCCACCATTGACACCTTCTACGATATTCTGAGATTCGAATCAGTGAGTTTCTAAAACCGAAATTGGAGAATGCAATTAAGTCATCAAAGGCTTCTATTATCGTGGTGTCCAAGAATTATGCTTCTTCCACCTGGTGCCTTGATGAACTTACACTCATCATGGAGCAACCCAAACATGTTGTTTTCCCCATCTTCTATCATGTCAACCCTTCCGTTGTCAGGAAGCAACAAAACAGCTTCGGAGACGCAATGGCAAAGCATAAACAGAGGATGGAGTCAGAGTCAGATGAAGTGAAAAGAAGTCAATGGGCTCAGAGAATAAAGCAATGGGAGAAAGCACTTACACAAGTTTCTGATTTAAAATGTGTAGAAGCAAATGGCAGGTAATTCACCACTTCCTTCCTCATGTTTGATATAAGTTTTCATATTTAAACAAAACAAGGATGCGTCTCATGATGAGTTTTTATATCTATTTACTCGTGCTGGTGGTTTTCAGTTCTAAGAGAGAGATAATACTTATTGAAGGAATAGTTAAAAAGCTAAGTAGCGTGTTAGGTCTGCACAAAAGGAGTGAGATCCCGAAACTAATTGGGATGGAATCTTCGGTTGAAGACATCACTTCATTCTTGAAAGATGGATCTGGGCAAAGCACTGAAATTCTCACAATATGGGGGATGGCTGCAATCGGAAAGACATATTTAGCAAACCATGTCTTTCAGTTGCACTATCTTGACTTTGAAAGAAGCTGCTTTCTTGAAGATATCGAAAGGAGGTCTACATCACTGAATGGATTGCTTGATTTACAAAAACAGCTCCTTAGAGATATTCGAGCCCGAAGTTGGATGGAGATAAACAATCTTAATGATGGCACCGTGATGATTGAGAAATCACTGTTAAGGAAAAGAACTCTTCTTGTTCTTGATGGTATAAGTAAGTTTGAGCAGTTGGATGCGTTAATTGAGAGAAAAGGCCTTCATCCCGGAAGCAAAATTATAATAACATCTAAAAACGAATTGTTAGTGGAAAAATGTAGGCTGTTTGAAATGCAAGTGCCACCAAAGCATAAGAAGCACTTGCTTCAAGGCTTAATGATGAGGAATCTCTTCAGCTTTTACGTTGGCATGCCTTTGAACGCAATGAACCCAACAAAGGTAACAAAAAGCAGTTGATAAAGGTCGCAAAATATTGCCAAGGGCATCCACTGGCTCTTAAAGTTTTGGGCAGTGCTTTCCGTAGTGAAGATGCTACATGGGAGGATATCTTAGAATCACTAGGGAAAGAAATTAATCCAGATATTAAAAAGGTCCTGAAAATTAGTTATGATACTCTGCCATCTGAAAAAGACAAGAATATGTTTAAATACATTGCTTGTTTATTCGTTGGCGAAGATAGAAAGTTCACTGAAGACATACTAAAAGCTTGTGAAATAGGCAAATCATCTGGGATAAAGATTCTTATCATTAAATGTCTTCTCACTGTAGAATCATCGATAAATTGGCAATGCATTAACTTCTTCAAGACATGGGGAGAGATATAGTTCATCAAGAATCACCTATGAAGCCATGGGAGCGTAGTATATTATGGCACCATAGGGAGTGCTTGGATGTGTTGCAAAATAGACAAGTATGCATACTTTGACTAATTTCTATTATATATATAAAATATAACTTCTTTAAATATTTGTTATTTCTTTTTTTTCTTAGGGAACCTCAATAATTCAAGGACTTGTCCTTGACATGAGAAGAATTCCTAACGAAACATCAAATGAACCAAGTAGCGCCACTAAGTTTGGATTTAGATCAGTTCATTCCTTCAAGTGGGTTCACATACTGCTCTTAGTTATTTGGTGGTTATTTGGCTGGGTTTTAGGAATGTGTTCTTCATCTCGTAAATCAAAGGGTGACTTTGGGACACTTGCTTTACGTGAGATGCGTAATTTAAGAATACTCCAACTAAACTATGTACAACTCAGTGGATCCTACAAGGATTTTCCTCACGGTTTAAGATGGTTATCCATGCAAGGATTTTCTTGGAGTTACATACCTTCAGAGTTACAAATGGAGAATTTGGTAGCTCTTGACTTCTCTAATAGCAAACTACAACAACTTTGGAAGAAGCCCAAGGCACTACAATCTGAAGCTTCTACTTATTTTGTTTGAAAATTCATGCATCTTAATTTTATTTTTTTTTTAAAATATAACAGCTGCTCCAGCAACTGAAGTATCTTAATCTGAGTTGTTGTTATGAGCTTGTTAGAGTGGGTCACTTCTCTGGGCTCCCTCTACTTGAAAGGTTGACACTTGCAAAAGGCACAAGTCTTGTTGAGGTATGTGAATCATTTGGCGCTTCTTGTAAAAAACTTGAAGTTCTTGATCTAAATGAATGCAATAAGTTGAAGGAACTTCCAAGAAGCATAGGAAAGTTAAAGAACCTTACTCACCTTCTTATAGATGGTTGTTCAAATCTTAACATGAAGTCTAATGGGTCTTCTTCCTCTACCATGGTACCAAGAAGTCCCAAGTCCATTCTGAGTTCTTTACCAAGATCACTAGTAACGTTATCTCTTACAT
This sequence comes from Scalesia atractyloides, assembly GCA_947069175.1. Lineage (NCBI taxonomy): Eukaryota > Viridiplantae > Streptophyta > Magnoliopsida > Asterales > Asteraceae > Scalesia > Scalesia atractyloides. The sequence continues at coordinate 63,559,175 of CAMTDV010000002.1, read as the reverse complement.
ATTGTAATTTATATAACGAATCATTTCCTACGGATTTTAGTAACCTTCCAATGTTGAAGAAGTTGTTTTTGGATGGAAATCCAATTGATCCCATGCCCCATTGCGTGAGCAGCCTTCGTAGGCTGGACACACTCAGTTTTTCTGATTGTAGTAACCTGAAAACAGTCTTGTGTGCTCCAATCCAATTAAAGCGGTTGGATATATTCGTTTGCAACTCATTGGAAAAAATTACATTTCAATCCAGAACAGTCAGTTCTACCTGCAATCGATTATTTAAATAAATTTAAAATGACTGAGATTCAGCACATATTCAAAATCCAAGCTTTATCAGAAATTGATAAAGAGGTACTACGTAGTTTGGGTTGGAGTAATATAGCATTTTCTAAATGCTGGTGGTGCCAATTTTGGAAGGCCGGTTGGAGACGAGCATACGTTTTGGAAGGAAGAATGCGTCCAGCACAGGTGGATGTCTCTTAATATATCTTTAATTTTAACCTTTTAAAATGCATTTATAAGCTAATAAAACTTTTCTGTGACACTCAGATGCTTTATGAACATGGAATATTCAGCACATATCTTCAAGGGGAAAAGGTTCCAGAGTGGTTCACTCATAGAAGCAGCGGTTCATCGTTTACCTTGCAGTCATTTCCTAAAAATGGTAAGATTAAAGGGATAAACGTGTGCATTGTGCATACGATTTCAAGCAGGAGGAACTTGGTCCTTCAAGAATTGAAATAAGGAATTTGACAAACAACTCCTCCTGGACATACCAGCCTATGATGTATCTTGCCCCAAAAAGAAATATGTATGAATATTTTGACGGAGTTGTAGTATGGTTAAACCATTGGATGTTTGGGGAAAAGAGTTTGAAGATGGTGATGAATTAGCATTCACTTTACTGTAAAATATCATCTCTCTAAATTACATATTACCAGCTATGACAGTGAAGTACTAGATTACGCAAATGTAAGGGAGTATGGTATCTACCCTGTGTATGATGATGATGATGATGATGATGATGATTGGTGATGGTGGAAAGCAGAAAGAAGATCCTTTAGGTTATTACAAGTCATGGAAGCACATCATCGGTGGGGATCTCTCTGCTTCTGAAGTCTCCCCAAGTCATTACCTTCTACGCCCTTGGTTTTAAGTAAACAAAGTACGGGTCAGGATGGTCTGTAATTGCAACCCCTTTATTTTTCCAACGACTCCAGACCAGCGTTCATCAAGGAAGGATGGTGAACCTTGCTCATATTTCTGTTTCTTAAATCCAATGTTTTTACTTCGCTAAAGCTACCAAGGTAAAAGAACTTTCATATGTTTGCTTGTGCAGTTTGGCTTGATTAGGTTCTTTAGTTGTATAGTCTAACTAGATTTTATTTGGTGATTTTTCTTTCTGCATTTTGGATTTTTAACGACTTTTGAAGTTGTATCTGATCTAATACAGTCGGTCGATCAGGAGCATTTCCAAATTGCCAAGTATTGTAAACATAACCTGACTTGTTTGATTACATATTTAGTTAATTTGTGGATATTAATTGGTTACAGGCGGAAAATGGGGCAAGTAAATCCTACATATCATTCAACTACAATCGAAACACTCCACAATTAGTTCAGGCTATCATCACAAACCCTGGAACTGAAATCGTCCCTTGATTTGTTAAAGAAAATTTAAGTAAAATCTATGACAGAAAAAAAAGAGGCAACAACGAATAACTTTTTGTAGAATATATCCAAAATGAAACTTTACTATAGCAATAGTCATGTTTTTTTTTGTTTCTCTCTTCTTTTTGGTTTTTCTCTTTTACTTTTGTTTTTATTTTAGGTATTTCTATCTCTATCCCTCAAAATTCTCTATTGTCACTTACACCCCTTTAGTTTTATAAAAACTTTAAAAAATGTTATTTTGATCCCCTCGAGTTTTACGTGCTTATTTTTATGTACTTTGGTCAAATATAATACGTTTTTATGCTTATTTTTTTGAAGTTTTTCGGTTAGTATTTGTTTTGTCATAAATTTTCTTCAAAAACGAATTAGGTTAAATATAATAGGTTTTCACTAGACGGTATAAATTTGAATTACTTTACGTTTTAACACCAGCGCAACGCACGATACCATTCTTTAACTTAAATAACACTATTTTGTTATGTGCTTTTTATTAAGTATGTTTTGGTATAAATCAAAGTTGGTTTACGTTTTGATGTAAATGGTTTTCATTTTGACATGAATTTTGTTGGAAAACGAGTTGGTCATATATAATGCGTTTTCACTAAGCGGTAAAAGTTCGAGTTACTCTACATTTCATCGTCGCCGCAACGTGCAGTACCATTTTTTAACTTAAAAAAATACTATTTTCTTACGTGTTTTTAAGTACGTTTTGATATAAATCCAAGTTGTTGGCATTTTGGTATAATTCAATTCGAGTTATTTTTAAGTTTGACGCTGCCGCAACGCCCGACAAATCAAATACTAGTGAATAGTGATTTGGTCGTTCTCGTGTGACATGGCCCTTTACCATTGGGATTTATTTATTTATTTATTTTACAAATGGTGATTTGATATGATTGTCCATGTGACACTCAACCATTGGAACATTCTTTCTTTTTTTTAACAAACGGGATGTATTTAGTTATATTTTGAATCATTGAGACATTCTTTTTTTTTATTAAGAAATGGGATGTGTTTAGTTATATTTTGTATAATTAATATATTAAAGATTATAATTATATAATACTGTAACAAAGCTTATATAATATTGAAGTTTTTTTAAACGTGTTTGTTCGTTGAAACAGTTTTGTTTTAACCAACTTTAAACAATCGTTTGTATTAACTTAGTCAACTACAACCGAACATGTGTTCATAGTGTTTACAGTACCACTTTATTTTTCTTTTATGTTTTATTTCAATTGCTAATGCTATCGTATTTAGGTTTACTCTTCCAATTGCAATACCGAGTTTTGACATTGTATGAACCGAACGACACCGATGAAATTCCCATCGGGCGTACCCGCTGCGGAGCACGGGCATAAACCTAGTTATACAAACACGATCGCCTTCAAATTAATGATGCTATATAAAGATATTGTAACACCTCGAAAAATTCACGTCCGGTAATATACCAACACATGTACATACCCTCGGTGATGCCTTAAATAAGTTAGCCACTCAACTCGCTCAAACATGTTCAAAATCACAAAATTTCCATATACTGGACCGTAAGCTACGGTCTCAAACCGTAAGCTACAGTTCAACATTTCTAGTCTGAAAACAAACTTAACCGTAACCTACGGTCAGGGATCGTAAGTTACAGTCTAAACATGCAGGATTGTTTTTACACTAACCGTAAGCTACGGTCTGTCGACCGTAGCCTATGGCGAGGCTCAAAAGCCTTTGTTTTACTTTATTTAAACTTTCAACAAATGACCCGGGGCCCCTAGACTTCATTATTTTCGTATTTCTTGTATAATCAAGCCACCTTTCGATCTGAACAACTCCCGGTTGATGTGATATCTTTTGATTCACCAACCTTAAGTGTTCCACACTATCGCCGAACCTTTAACTCTACTAATTTAGGTAATTTAACCCATAAAACTATAAGAACTCGTATTTGTCGCATTCTAGGCTAATAACCAATTATAAGTAACTAAAGCACATAGTATAACACACGTTAACGTCCGGTTATTCATACTCTACTTCAATACACCACGTGTTGAACGAAAAGAACTAGTTGTGTCATTATGTCATTGAATATAAGTCAAGAGACAATTCATGACAATTCATAAAACTATTTTTGAGGGACTAAATGTGTCAAAACTTCAAATTTACGTCAAGATACCCCCTATCCTGCAAATTGCCACTCTCTTGCAGCTATTGACACCTAACTAGCAACTTGTAATTATCCTACAACACCTTTAACACCTGGCTTCATCCTCATACACCCTCTTGCACTATATATAGACCACCAAGTTCACTTCTTTTCTTGCTCGTTTCCTTTTATCCTCTCTTCTTACACTCTTGGAAGTTCCTGATCATCTAGGAGCATCCCTTTGAGTTTTAAACTTCCTCTTGGATCACTTGTAAGTGTTCCATCTCTGCTCTTTTCTTTTATAGGCTTTTTATAGCCAAAAGTCAAGCAATTTCGATAAACGTTTTGACTTTCGGTTAAGACCATTATTATCTAGCCATTGTTCGAAATGAACATGGCTAAGTGATTGTAATTAGGAAGGTATTAATCCCTTAAAGGGATACCTCATAAAACGTTTGCTAGGTCAATTGACGGGTCAAAGCTAATATTTTAAAAAGTCAAATGGCCAGATTATATAAATATTATAATCTGAGTATATATGTGTTATAAATATGTTTTTGACACTTAAACAAATTGGTAATAATTATTAGAACATGTGGGAACATGTTCGGACGTCAATTCCAGTCCTAGGGTCAGTTTGCAACTGAAAGTCACAAAGTTTGACTTCCACTTTAACTTTCGATTCTGATCCGATATAGATTAGTTTACTACTGATTTATGGTTACATTATGATCATAATAAAGTATAGCATAACCCTCTGAGGTTATATTACATGATCATAATCATAATCTGAGTTTATGCACAAGTTCCGCTAATATGCTAAACTTTGAGTAAAATGCCCTTTTTGTGTAAAATGAAGTTTTAATCAACAACGAACATGCAAATGAATTATCTACTGTTATGTTAACATATTATGATGTTATTATTCTGATCATAAACTAGGTTTTATTATAATATCGTAAATTATGCTTTTAAAAGACCAAAATGCCCTTTCGGTGCATAGTTTCGTCCTAAACCATAAACCACACTTATGTTTGACATTTTACTGATAAATATATCACAAATTAATATTTTTCAAGAATGTTTATGGTCATAACATCAAATATATACAAGTTCGGCATAGTTTCGTTTTAAAACATTAACGGGCATATAAGTTGATATCCTACTGATATTATAACTTATTTAAAGTATGATAGCATATAGAACTTGTTCATGACTCATCCGGTTACCCGATATCGCTTATATTCGCACGATTAAGCTTATGTAACTAGTTTACGAAAATTAACCGAAACGAGTTTAACCTTCTCATTTTAATCTCAAATTCCAGAATGTTAATTGGTTACCCATATTATACAAGTCTTAGTACTTGTTAGGTTTAAACAACATTCTATCCGGTCACCACTAAATCTAGCGAATCATACCGTTTTGATCCTTTAAGCTAGTCGGTCTAAGTCTATGACTTAAATAAAACCGTTAGTATAGTTTATGCCATCATTCTAGACTAGAAGCCTTCCAGTAAATGCTATCTTCACTTATCTATTGATTAAACAGCTGAGTTAATATAAAGTTTGCTTTTAAAAGTCAAGTACAAGCTCAGGTAAATACTTTTAACTTATTTTCCCTATATGGGCTTGGGATACGGTAAATTATTACCAGTTGGCCAGGAATGGGATCAATCGAATGCCGGATTGTGTCTAGTAAATCCACATATTCCGTTTTGATCAGTTTTGTTTGATAATTTAAACATTGGGGGTTAACGACCGTGTCCGGGATATCCTCGGCTCATTTAAGTTACTAATGGCCACGACCAAATCAAGGGGTGTAGTCATACACCTAACAGATGCGAAATGCTAAATTACATTTTTACCCACAAGTTGGGGATAACTCCTTCGTGGGTTCTTAAGTTGTGTGTCAGTGAATCATGTCTCGGTTTCTATACTAGGCCCCATATGTATTGACAAACATGTGAATCTATAAACAAGGTTAAAAGCCTAACTTTCCCAAGTTATATAAAGATTTTCATGTGCCTTGTGCACTTAAATCAATTTTGAAATATTTTCAAAATGAGTCAGTTAATTGTATTTACTAGTGAAAACTGACGTATTTTCAAAAGACTAAGTTGCAGGTACAATACGAAATAGGTTGGAAGCTGCTTGGTAGTGATATAAGAGGATCTTGCAAATCCTTAGATCTGCCTAAGGTCTGTTATACATCTTTTGTATATTTTACGATCCGCCTGTGGATCTTAATTACAAACCATCTGTATATTATTTTCGAACTCTGGACAATTTGTTTGTAATAAGTATTTTAAACTCCAAGACTTTCGCTGTGCTGTGTTAATTGACTATGATAATATCAATATTCCGTCACGATATTCCCCACCCGGGCCCACTAGTATTTGGTTGGAAATTCGGGGTGTGTCAATATACATGTGTCGCTTCTATATAAAGATATACATGTGTCACTTCTTTAAGGTGTTTCTATTCCACATCATCTATATCTTATTCTCACATCTTTTTCACTCTCTTTCTACATATATATATATATATATGTACATAAAGAGAGAGATAGAGGAGATGGATGTGTGAATACTAACACACTTATCTTTATTATAATTTAATATAGAAACAAAATAGCAATGGTTGCTTACAATATTCTTGTAAAACAACATATTCTAACACATATCCATTTCTGTTAACTCATTTTAACTCTAGTCATCCGCCAGATCCGCCCCGCCCATTTTAACTACCCCTAGTTAAATGGAATGCCTTTTTAACCAACTCTACCATATTGATCAAGTTGCCTCGAACTTCCTTACTAAAACAGGACACCATTATTGTCACACCACCCATATCGAATTGGTACTGGGTATGATGATTGTCTATACCTCATGACAACTAACCATTATTACAATATTTAAAGCACATCCAGTTAAATTGCACAAATTATATTAACCAAAATTGTTCATATATTTTTCAAAAAAAAACAAAACGTAACATAAAATTGTTCATTCAGTTTTATATTTATTTAAAAAAATAGTTTCTCATATTAACAACATAGCCAACATATCCATATATATGAAACAAGAATGCATTAAACAATTAATCAGGCGAAACAAACTAAATATAACACTCAAGATTGTAGTGTGTATTAGTCTCAAGCCCCGAAGAGCGAGTCTAATACTTGTGGCAATACTAGGCTACCACCCATGGCTGTGAGGAACCTAGTTAGCCGTGGATCCACATAACAAGATAACATGTAATAGACTAACAAGACATAGCATATTAAATAAGAGCAAACACATGTAGACATCCACATATTAACATGTTGACATAGCATGCTAAAGGTAAAACAAATTAAATATATATGATGCACCCTAAAATTTACAAAACTAAAAGGGGAAAATGGAAGAGATTACTCACGAGTTACGTTCCGATAATTTCCTTGGATTGACCATACAAACTCAAGTAAAACCTCCATGAAAAAATATTATCCTAAAGTATTATATATATATATATAAATACTAATCAACAAATAATAAATTAATATACAAAATAAATCTAGGGTTTAGGGTATTGAGTAATTAAATATGTCAACCTAATCTTAAATTATTATTTGACAATAATAAAGTAACTTTCATAATTTTCACTATTTAATATTTTTTTTAAATAATAAAATATTTAATTTACCTATATGTGTTGTTTTGTAACCAATCATATTAATTTCACTAAATTAACCAAAATTACATCATGATGATTTACCAAGTTCCCATAATCTTATTTTACTTTTGATTCATTTTAACACTAAAAATATATAAGCTTTAGATATGCTTTAGATTTTATGATCAATAGAAAAATTATGAGAATTTCTATATTCTAAATTTATATCTAAACATTTAAAAACATCATCATAAACATAAACATGGGGTTTGATAACTTACATTTTATGCAATTTCCTAATACATATATATTTCCTTAAAAAATCAATAATAAATCCGAATGACAACCAATAATTCAAAATTTTGGCACAACCTAATTTAGCGTAGCAAGAAACATCATGCTACTATGAATTATGGTAATTTATGGGTCTAAGATCAAAAGCCCTAGTTTATAAAACTAAGAACCCTATTTTTCCTAAATTTCAATTCGTATAGATAATGCACTCTGATATGCAATAAATGCAACATATAAATTACATCAATCAAGTCATAAAATCAACCTTTTTTCGGTACTAATGTTGGAAACAACATGCTTCTTTGTTTACTTTTAAATTACAGGATCAAAAGAGCTTAAACGAGTAAAAGGAACAAATTAACAGCATAAACCAACATAAATACAAAGAAGAAGGATTGACACAACCCGCCGAACCCTAATTCACATCCAAAACAACAAAAATAACAAGAACAGAAGTTTAGGCACGGGGCTATGCCCACCAGGCATGGGGTCGTGCCCAATCAAGATTCCCTGTAGAAAAAGACAACAAAAGACAAATCAACACAGGGTCATGCCAACCCAACATAGGCCGTGGTAAACTCTATAATTCACAAAATCTGTGATAGTACAACAAGTACACTGACCACGGGGCCATGTCATGTCACCACGGTGCGTGTTGGTACAAGACCTAATATCTACAGTTAATGAAGGGAGAGAAAAAGAAGACCACGGGGCCGTGCTAGGTGGGCACGAGGCTGTGCCTACCCTCTTTTTCCAGCTATAAATAGAGTTGCTTGGTTCAAGAGAAAGGCATCCCTTGGCAAACCATTTCTCTCACACTTGCCACCAGTCCACCACTACTACAATACCAACACCCACCATTATCCATATTCAATCTTTTAGAGTGTGTAGTAGTCTCGGGATCCAAGATCGAACGTAAGAGTTCTTATCAAACAAAGGCCATGTTTGGCTAATCTTTTACATCACTTGGAGAAGACAAATCTTTTATGTATTACTTTTGATTTCTAATCTTTGGCAAATTTTTAATTGTGTTTGTATTAATGACTTTAATAACTAGTTTTTTATATTGAAAGTGAACTTTGATTAAACATTTCTTCATGTTTTGTTGATTCACTCATTTGTGTCTTTAAGGTCTATATAAAGCGCGTTAACTACCTGGAAGAGGGTTAGAAGGGTGTTTGGGTAAAGTTTTTGCCTCGTTTAGTATATAGATCCTGCGAGGACTTGGTTCAAGCTTATTAGGACTTCCCTTGAGCAAGATAACATCAAATCGAGGGAAGTAAGAACGGCTTGAACCCCTTATAAATAAACTACTATTAAAACTTTACCCGGCCTTGCGGGACTGTATCCCTGCTGAGTTAGACCAATATGGCCAAGGGTAACGTCGCCTAAACAAGAGGGCTACCACTTTTCGCATTAATAACTTATTTAATTATCTTTCAATTATCCGGCCTTGCGTCACTGTATATCTGCCGACTCAGACCAATATGGCCGAGGGTAACACCGCCTTTACAAGAGGGGCCTACCACTTTAACTAAAATAATCTCTAAAAAAACCCAAAGTGCGGAATTCATCAAAGGATACATAAAAGAGGAGTTGGAACCAAGTGATTCTTTCTTGTCTATTTGTTTTTACATTTTTATTTACATTTTTATTTTTATTGTCTTCTAAAACCTTCAAAACTTTTATTCAAATTTGGTTAGATTAGACATTAACGATAAACCATTATTAAAAGCTACTGTGTCCTTGGATGACCTCGGTATCATACCATCACTATACTACGTCTATGATGGGTGCACTTGCCCTAACTTGTGTAGAGTGGTAGTATTGTATTGTGTTTTATAAATATAAAGCTTGATCTAGAGTAAAAAGTGCATAATATATAACAAAAATTATAACCATCTTCGACCACGTCATGTTTTTGGCGTCGTTTTCGGAGACACAAAGATTTTAAGGAAGCTTAAAATTAACGACCTAATCAATTTTTATCCTTTTCTTTTAATTTTTAGATTTTTTCTTTGTTTTAGCATTTTCTGCATTTTTCTATAGACTGCAGCATGGGGTTGTGCCCTTGATTACAGCTGGCAAAAACTGTTTTAGTCAGATAGTAGCTGTGACACGGGGCCGTTGAAGCCCAACACGAGGTCGTGTCTCCCTATCAGTAACTGCAAAACAGGACCATCCGATCCCAATGGTTAATAACATTTGACGAAAACATAGACGGTAATGATTCTTTTTACTTCCGCAACTCTTATGATGAATGGTGTCAATTATGTGGTCATCAAGATTTAAAATGCTACTTTCTAATCTTCGATCCCCATTACCTAATAGACCCATCGTTTTCTGTGAAAGCCACCTTAAGAGGGGCGAAAGTGAAAACGATTACTAGCAAATGCCATCAAACCTCTTTTCAAGAAGACATAACCTCAGCAAGCATATGCCAAGTAGAAAAGAGAATTTCTCCAAAAAATAAAAGAAATAGAGTATATGATGAACATGAGGTGTTCATCAAAAACAATAACAATGAAGAAGACTTGCTGGGGCCATTTAGAAATAAATGACACCAAGGCCACTACGTGTACCTCAACAGCTTGTGAGGACGAATGCGATAGTCGTCCCTGTTTTGATTGTGCCACGACGGACTCATCACCGGCTACATCTGGTGCATACATAGACTAGAGCGATTCGACTCATACCTTCTTTAACAAGAGCCCGAATAAGGTAAATAAAGGTTGGTTTCGCCCATCGTATAGTTTAGGATTCTTCCTTTCCGACAACCTCTTGAGTTTCGTATAAATCACAAGCACCTTAGGTACATCCGATACTTTGGAGTTGCCCCACCAGTAAAGAGCCACCCGATAAAATAGAACGCCTTAAATAAGACGAAACTTCATAAATCTCAAAAATAACATGGGGTAGTGCCATATAAGCAGCCCCCGTGCCCATTCGTTAAGACACCACGGGGCTGTGCCTCGCCAACACGCCCCATGTTCACTAGCTGCCAAAAGCTGTTCTGATCCATTGCAGACCACGGGGCTGTGCCACCCAGGCATGGGGCCGTGGCCACTGTGCTGTCACTTTCTATAAAGTCAGCCATTGGGCAATATGTCTTGGACTCATTCCAAAGACCAACATCTAATCTGATTGTACACATATACCCAAAAGGTATATTCTTAAAAGGTTTCATAAACCTTCTTGTCTTTGCCACCTTTATCTCTTTCCTTCTTTTCAAAAACATTCAACCTCCATGGAAGCTTGAAGCTTCAAAGCTTTATCAACATAAATAAGTGATTTTAAACCCAAACGCTCTTAAAATAACTATTTTACAACAATGTTTCGAGTTATTTACGTTCAAAATTTTCAAAAATCAAAGAAAGAATAACTTAAACAAAGAGTTCTGGGTTCGAAATCATAACAGACGTGGAGGCACAGGACCCTGGTAGTCTTCTGCGTGAATGACAACTTCCTTGTTTTTCCTAGAATGTCAAGCAGAAACAGTGGAACTTCGTCAAACACTACGGGGAACAACCTCCGGAACCACCTCTAGACATCATCCCCATCGGATGGAATGAAATTCCATCGGAACCACCTCTAGACACACTTCATGATGTTCTAGTGACCACCAACCCTCTCCCACAAGAAGTTGTGGATGATGAGCCTTTCATCTTTCTCCCAAGGGAGATCGAGGAGATGCTCAATGACATATGAGGGTACACCCTCCGGGAAAAGCTCAAAAGCCCTTCAACATCCGGAAACCAGCTCCGGGTTTTTGTTATATCAACTATTCTAGGGAGAGCTTTTTAGGATTTTTATTTCTTGTCATTAGGAGGCTAATCTATATTAGGACTTTTAAATTATGTACTTTTTTGCTTTTCGTTAGTTTGTAATGAATGGATGTTTTATATAAAGGGTGGTCTTTGTAACATGAGGAATGGTGTAAAAACTGAGAAAAAGGGACCCCATGCATGTAAACTATAGTTTTCCGCTTCAAAAACGGCAAAACAGAGTCTGTAGCATGGGGTCGTGCCCACCAGGCACACCCTCGTGCCCATATGTCGGATGAAATTTTTTTTGCAGAGAAGGTGGCACGAGTCGTGCCTACCAGGCACGGCCCCGTGTCCATTTTGTTAATGGCACTTTCGCCACGGGGTCGTGCCCACCAGGCACACCCGTGTGCCCAGTGACCAGTACCCTTAAGTTGTTTTACCCCACTTTTGCACATTTAATCCAAACAAATCATATTTGGGACATATTGAGGATAATGTGTAATTTAAGTATGGGGGTGTTAAAACCTTGAATCTTTTGTACTAAAAACAAGTCTTACACAAAACTCGCCTTAGAAGACCGCTAATCACCCCAAATATTTTTCCAATTTTTTCAATTTTTTTACTTATCTTGGTTTAGTTGGGAGAAAAATAAGTTCTAATAATTATGTTTTTACTAATTTACACCTGATAGCATCATGATAAAAAGAACTAATGAAGACAATTATAAAACGGGCATAACAAATCTTTGTAAAATTTAATTATATTTACACTTTTACACTATACCCTCTTTTTCCCACAAAAATGAGTTTTGAGCCTTTACCGAGCATACAAATACACATCTATACTAATTGCTCATTTTTTCATTTCTTGTGTGAATAGCCGTTTGGTTCTTACGAATCTAGAACTTTCCAAAACAATATGCTCCCAATCCTTACCGACATAAATCCAAGTAAGTAAATGATAGAGGCATTAGGAATATAACCCATTTTTCATTCTAAATCGTTATTTTTCTTTTCATCCCTTACCAAAAATATCCCCCTAGTTAAACCCCTTTGAGCCTTAACATCCGCAAAAATATAAACTTTTGCAAAAACAACCACTCACATCACAGACTTATTTTCATTTACACCATTTATTTTAGTAAAAGTTTGGTTATAAATTACGAGTATGGCTTAGTTTCAACTTTGGTTAAATAAACATTAGCGAAAGTTTTTTTTCTAAGCCACAAAGCATGATTTCTCGAAAAAACCGACACTTTTTACGCTTTTCACCATTTTACCCAAAAAACACCTACCCCTATCCAAAACGTACCCTTTAAAAGCCCTTTTGTTATTTACAAAGATTAAACATCAAAAAGGAGGAGGTTTGTTTGTCAAGCCTAGAGTAGGTGTGAGCTCCACATGAGGTCTGAGCACTTTCACTTAAACATCTTCGGCCGAGTGTTGAGTGACCACTTATGAGATGTGTAAATTTGTATATAACTAAATAGAATTTTAGAAAGGCATGTTATGTCTAAAGCAAATAATTTTTCTTAAAATGTGTTTTAAATAAATCATTACGAATAAGATTGTAAATAAAATAAAAACAAAATAAATTTAGAATCTGTGATAGTACAACAAGTATACTGACCACGGGGCCGTGCAATGTCACTATGGCGCGTGTTGGTACAAGACCTGACATCTGTAGTTAATGAAGGGACAGAAAAAGAAGACCACGAGGCCGTGCCTGCCCTTCGTTTCCAGCTATAAATAGAGGTGTTTTGTTCAAGAGAAAGGCATCACTTGGTAAATCATTTCTCTTACACTTGCCACCAGTCCACCACTACTACAATAGCAACACCCACCACCATCATCCATATTTCATCTTTTAGAGTGTGTAGTAGTCTTGGGATCCAAGATCGAACGTAAGAGTTCTTTTCAAACAAAGGCCATGTTTGGCTAATCTTTTACATCAATTAGAGAAGACAAATCTTTTTTGTATTACTTTTGATTTCTAATCTTTGGCAAATTTTTAATTGGGTATGTATTAATGACTTTAATAACCAGTTTTTTATATTAAAAGTGAACTTTGGTTAAACATTTCTTCATGTTTTGTTGATTCACTCATTCGTGTCTTTACGGTCTATATAAAGCGCGTTAACTATCTGGAAGAGGGTTAAAAGGGTGTTTGGGTAATGTTTTTGCCTTGTTTAGTAGATAGATCCTGCGAGGACTTGGTTCAAGCTTATTAGGACTTCCCTTGAGGAAGATAGCATCAAATCAGGGGAAGTAAGAACAACTTGAACCCCTTATAAATAAACTACTATTAAAACTTTACCCGGCCTTGCGGGACTGTATCCCTGCTGAGTTAGACCAATATGGCCGAGGGTAACGTCGCCTAAACAAGAGGGCTCCCACTTTTTGCATTAATAACTTATTTAATTATCTTTCAATATTCCGGCCTTGCGTGACTGTATCTCTGTCGACTCAGGCCAATATAGCCGAGGGTAATGCCGCCTTCACAAGAGGGGCCTACCAGTTTAACTAAGATAATCTTTTAAAAAGCCCAAAGTGCGGAAATCATCAAAGGATACATAGAAGAGGAGTTGGAACGCAGTGATTCTTTCTTGTCTATTTGTTTTTACATTTTTATTTTTATTGTCTTTTAAAACCTTCAAAACTTTTATCAAAATTTGGTTAGATTAGAAGTTAACGATAAGCTGGTATTAAAATCTCTTTTGTACTTGGACGACCTCGGTGTCTTACCATCTCTATACTACATCTATGATTGGTGCAATTGCCCTAAAGTGTATAGAGTGGTAGTATTGTATCGTGTTTTATAAATATAAAAATTGATACACGAGTAAAAAGTGCTTAAGATATAACAAAAATTATAACCATGCTCGATCACGTCACGCTCTATCACAAAAATTTATAGAGGGTTTCGTAGAGTGGATATTTTTCTCTCATTCGGTCTTCACGCTTCCAAGTAAACTCTGGTCCACGTTTAGCCTCCCAACTAACCTTGACAATAGAAATATGACTTCGCTTCAATCTTTTCTCATCACGATCAAAAATCGCAATGGGTCTCTCGATAAAGAGGATAGACTCGTCGACTGGAATATCTTCAAGTGAAACATGCAAGTTTTCGTTAGCTAGACACTTATTCAGATTAGAGACATGAAAAAACAGGGTGGATTCTACTAAGTTCTTTAGGCAGCTCAAGTTTGTAAGCAACTGCTCTGATTCTCTCGAGAATCTTGAAAGGAACAACGTAACGAGGTGCTAGTTTGCCTTTCTTTCTAGATCTAACCACGTCTTTCCAAGGGGAAACCTTTAGAAGTACTCGATCATCCACACTAAACTCGAGTGGTTTGCGTCTTTTGTCAGCATAACTCTTCTGACAACTTTGAGCTGCTAACAAATTATTGCGGATTTGAAGAATTTTATCAGTTGTTTCTTGAATCAACTCAGGCCCTGTAATCCGGGCTTCACCACTTCGTGCCAACACACAGAAGATCGACATTTTTTTCTATACAACGATTCAAACGGAGCCATAACTGTCACACACCCCGACCCGCAGCGGAAAAGGTGATCGGGGCATGATTGGGTTATCATCAAAGCTCATGACATTTATTATAATGTTTCATATTTATTATTTCAATTTAAAAGAGATCATACAATCATATCAAACAAATACAACATGTTCTATTCATCCTACTAAACTTCATTATTTTTCTTCTAAGGCAATTTCCTATGTTTTCCTTGCTTCATCCGGTTCACCTATATCATATGTAAAAATGGTTTTTGGATCAACAAAAAGTTGGCGAGTGAACCTTGTTAGAAAACATTTATTATTTATTTCTGGTTGTATTTAATATGGAAAAATTGTGCGATATTCATATATGAACAAACGTAAATAAACATACAATAACAACAATTAGCATACAATAACAAACCATTAGCATACGATATCAAACAACAACAAACAATAACATACATTAGCAAACCAACATCATACAATCATAAACCATTAGCATACGATATCAAACAACAACAAACAACAACATACATTAACAAACAAACAGCATACAATAACATATCAACTTGCATAAATATATAACATGAATGAAACTGTTCGATCAAGGCTCAATCAAACGGAGCCGATCGTATTGCATGTACTGAAAATGATAAATGTCTGTGCGATCAAGGCTCAATCAAACGGAGCCGATCGTATGTAGGCAACGCCAGGTTCACGCTCATAATGAAATGGGGAACTGCTCAACGCTCATAATGTAATGGGGAGCGGCGGCCTATGAAATTGCATGTACTGAAAATAATAAATTAAATATAAACAATAATCACACAAACAGTTTACACAGGCTGGATACACATTTATTCATGATATGATGTATGCACAATGATTTAAATATAATAAATAGTAAGACACATGATACACCCCAAAAACGTGATTTAAACGGGGAATTTGTAGAGATTCACTCACAGCGGGTGCGTTCGGTGAATGATGATAAATGCACACGAGTTTAGAGGATTGATCGACGAGGAATAACTAACCTAATTAATAATGAAAAAGTAAGGTAAATAAATGGATTTTAGTAACAACTTTAATAGAATTTTTGGATATATTTTTGTGAGTTTTAGGCTATTTTCTAACTTTAAAAATGTTATTTTTAAGTATTTTAATTGATTTTTAAATAAAATAAATAAATAATAATAATAAAAAAATGTTGACTTTTTGACCGTTGACCGTTGACTTGTTGACCGGTTTTATTGTGTAAGTGTATGCGCCGGGTGAGGCTCAGACCCGAGACCTCCCGTTCGCGTGCACGCAGCTCTACCAACTGAGCTACGTGTCTAACCCGAAATAATTCTGTTTTTAATTATATTTATATACTAATTAAATTAATCCGAAAATCATTTATTTTAAAAAGATTTTAATGTAACGACTCGGTGCACTCCACAGGTCTCGAACCCGGGACCTGTGGTTTAGTTAGGCACATAGTCCACCGCTGGACTGTGTTTCTAACTTGGTAATTATTCTGGTTTTTATTATACTTAACATCTTACTGAAGTTAACCCGGTTCGGTCTCTAAAAAAAAGGCATGTTATTTCTGTGAAGGTGCGTGTGTCAAGAATCGAACTCGGGACGTTATGCATATTGTTTGCACACAGTCCACCACTGGACTGTGTGTCTAACCCGTTCATAAAACTGTTTTTAATTAATCTTATAACATAACTGAACTCGTCTTCTTCGTTCAAAATAGAGACATCGGTCAACGCAACTGTTACTTGATTAATTCGGTTAATGAACAAGATGAACAATTGAAAAGTATTGAACCGAAGAGTTTGGGGAAAGAAAGTACCGACCAGATCGTCTTCTTCAGAAAATCCGGCGAAGCTCGTCGGCTCTGTTTTGGGACCTTCGGCTGTTAGAATCAATTAACAGTTTGGAGGGATTAGATGTGAAATTGAACTAATGAGTAGTGATTATCAGTATGTTTGAATGATCATACCGGTTAACAGCGAGTTTCCGAAAAATCCAGAAGTTTTCCGGTGAAAACAGAAAGTCCGGCAATGTCGTCTGTGGTTGATTCTGAGCGATGGATTAATGTTAGTAAGGTTCTAACAATTTATTGAAACAGTAAAGTCAAGGTATTTTACCTTTTTGAGGTGAGTCTCGGTTTTCCGGCGACTTGCAGAGAATTCCGGCGATGATCAGAAAGTAATTCCGACGACCAGAAAATAGAATAAACACGAAATTAGAAGCTCTCGGAATGAAATTGAATCGCGAGATGAGTGTTTTGTTGAAGTAATTCCAGAATGAATGTTTTCGGTTATAAAAACCAAACATCATCTGAATTCAAGTTCATTAACGACTGAATTGATTTAAGATGTCAGTTTTATCGGTTATGATCAAGATTCCGCGAGCACTCAAACGTCTTGGTCGGTTTGAAAGCCGATATCGGTTTCAGTTGGCGCAACAGGTTGATTCTCAGTTGAACATATGATTTAATTGCTTCCCAGAACTCACAAAAAGATCAAGTGGCGGAGTGGTTATAAGTGTGTGAGTTAAGGCTTTGCTGGCTCTCGGCTGACCCGGGTTTGAGTCCCGGCTTCAGCATATTATTTTTAATTCACTATTTTTAATACATTTTCAAAAATAAATTTTATATTCTAATATACTTATTAATTATGTATCGTTTAAAATAAATTTGGGCATTAAATTCGCAACGAAATTATTAACTGGTTGTTTGGTTAATAAACGAAGCGGGTTTGGTAAATCCGGTTTTTGGCGGATGTTACAGTATCCCCTACTTTTAGAAATTTCGTCCCGAAATTTAAGTAGAGACATATTTGTCTAGAAAGGATGGTGTTTTAATTAGACAATTACATACTTAGAAAAGAGTAAGAGTTTAAATTTTGTTTGAGGCGGTAACGTTCCTTGTAAGGGTTGAATACCCTGCTACAGGAATCGCTTTTTGATGCCTATGATAATGAATATTGATTAACAGAGTTGATTGACTAAATATGATTTCATGCGCTAGAGTTTTGGTACGTTTGGAGAGATAAGGTTATATCCTAACATAAACTTCTAATACCAAAACCTACATGGAACTTCTCATAACCGCCTGACAATGCCTCTGATCCTTCGACAAGAATACTTATATATAGGAAGTACCAGCAGCGTATCCACCATATTCTTGTCAAATTTTCATTGGTTTTATCAGTAAGTTATGATTGGTTCTATGATGTGACTCTAGAACATAAATAAACACAACAACCAATATCTGAGTCCTAATTCTGATA
Source organism: Scalesia atractyloides (assembly GCA_947069175.1). Classification (NCBI taxonomy): domain Eukaryota; kingdom Viridiplantae; phylum Streptophyta; class Magnoliopsida; order Asterales; family Asteraceae; genus Scalesia; species Scalesia atractyloides. The sequence continues at coordinate 63,540,844 of CAMTDV010000002.1, read as the reverse complement.
GCATACATGTTTGATTGATGACACAATCCAATTCCTTTAAATGATGAGATGATATGAATGCTAAATCAGTGAGTATAACACATACTTCAATCAAGACAATACCAGATCCTACATGGAACTTCTCATAACCGCCTGATAATGCCTCTGATCCTTTGACAAGAATACTTATATATAGGAAGTACCAGCGGCGTATCCACCGTATCCTCGTCAAATTTTTCATTGGTTTTATCGGTAAGTTATGATTAGTCCTATGCGACTCTAAAACATAAACAAACACAACAACCAAAGCTTGAGTCCTTGAATGATGACAATACCTCTCTCGTTTGTTATGATGGAGAGGTTAGTCTATGTAGAAAATGGAACACAATCCAATTTCTTTAAATGACGAGTTGATATGAACGTTAAATCAGTGAGTGTAAAACAAATTTCAACCAAAACATTACTAAATCCTACATGGAACTTCTCATAACCGCCTGATAATGCCTCTGATCCTTTGACAAGAATACTTATATATAGGAAGTACCAACGGCGTATCCACCATATTCTCGTCAAATTTTCATTGGTTTTATCAGTAAGCTATGATTAGTCCTATGTGACTCTAAAACATAAATAAACACAACAAACAATGCCTGAGTCATATTTCTGATAGTATACATGTTTGAATGATGACAGTCCCTCTCTCGTTTGTTGTGATGGAGAGGTTAGTCTATGTAGAAGTGAGACACAGCCCAACTTCTTTAAATAATGAGATTGAAATACGTTGAGATGTATGATGGTATGAATGTTGAATCAATGAGTATAAAACAAAACTGAAATAATAATTTGCATTAAAATCCTTAGATAAATTTCCAATTTAAAATTGAGACACGTGAGAATTGAGATAACATAAAGAAAACATAAAACTAAGCGGTTGGAGTAGAATCTTGATTGTTGGTGAAGGGGACTAGTTGGGTGGTTTCGTTTGGGCCGACATTATCTTCAACAGGATTGGCGTTGATGTTGAAAACTCTTCCTCTTGCTGGTGGCCTAGTGGTTGGGTTTTCTTGATTTGCTTGGTTAACTGGGTTTGCTTGAGCTTGGGCGTTTATGATGTTAACCAATTGAGGGCACGTGTTTCTAAAGTGGGTAGGGTTGCCACAATTGAAACAAGCTCGAACATATGGGAACATGGGGTATTGGGGTTGTTGATATGTTTGGATCATGTTTTGAGTAGGGGGGTGAGGTTTGGTTTTGAGGGGTGCGGCAAACCTTGCTCATATGACCATAGCGTCCACAATTCACACATAGTCGACAAAGTAAGGTAGATGGATGGTGATAAAAACAGGTGTTACATCGAGGGTGAGGTCCAAGGTAAGGTTTCTTATTTGGGTAGGTTGAGTTGGGTGCTACTTGAGTGATTGGGATAGCTTGGAGGGGTACGGCTTGTAAGGCTGGTTGGTTGCGTTGGGTGACAGCGAAAAGTTGCTCATCTCGTTTTCTCTTAGAAATGGGTTGAGAAGGGGATTCGGTTTGGGTGGAGTTTGAAATTTCAGTTGATGCTTTATCTTTCTTCTTCTCCTCCTTGAAGTCTTTGTTCCGGATTCGGTTCTCGGTGAGCTCTGTAGCTAACTCCATTGTTGCTTCCAAGGTTGCAGGTGTGGTACTTATTACAGAGTCTTGAATCTTTGAAGGAAGACCTTGAATGTAGTGCTCGATCAAACGGTAGTAGGGAGTGAACAAGTTGGGAACCATTTGATTTAACTCGAGGAATCTCTTGTTGTATGTAGTGTGGTCGCCTTCCTTTTGTTTCAACGAATAGAACTCATCCTCTAATTTCTTGATTTCGCTCCTTGGGCAAAACCGTCTTGTCATGATTTCTTTCAACTCTTCCCAAGTCAAAGTCATAGTATCTTCAACACCCCGTTTGGCCTTCTCCGTATTCCACCAAGTAAGTGCTATTCCAAATAAACGACCAGTAGCATATCGCACTTTGCGATCATCGGGGCAATCGCAAGTTAGAAAAATGTTTTCCATTTCTTCAAACCAATAGAGAAGAGCGGTGACACCTTCAGTCCCTTCGTATTTTGTAGGGTCGCAGGATTTGAAATGCTTGTAAGTGCATTTAGTGGTATTTGGGGGAGGGTTGATAACATTTTGATCCTCTTGGTTGACAGGATTAGCGGTAAGGGCTTGTTGGACTTGAATTACAATGTTGGGTATTACGGCAGCCATTTGTTGAGCGATTAGGACAGCCATGCGCTCGCGAGCTTTTCCTGCTCTCATCTTCCTACGAGCGGAATTAGAAGACATCTACAAGGAATACATATCAAGAGTATGAGTTGGATGCTTTTGGGATCATGTGTCGTATATAGGAATGAACATTCATAAAATAAACATAGCAAAATAAATCTACTACATCCATAAGATGTCTTGGGCTTTGCTCGTAATTGGGCCTTGCATGCCGCCATACTTCACCTTCGTAATCATGTGGGCCCCCATGATTACCGGGTTTTTCATATGGTTCGCATGTGTTTGCCTGGTTACGTACACTAAAACCCAGAGAAAATCGAGAAATATGTAACGTATGATATTCGGAATGTGTCCAGGTGTGGACACGGTGACACCTCAAAGTGGGGTTAGTTCGAACGACGTTTGGTGTGGCATGCTTTGGCCTAATAGCTCCTTCGTACTCTCATCGTTAGTCCCCAGGTAGGCAAACTGGTCCGTTATATTGGATTTATACGAATGTCAACCTAGACAGGACGTTCCGACTACCGGTACTTGTACCCTTATCGTTACTACATGCCCGTCGCAGAACTCACTTTGATGAGATTTGAAAAATGAAAAATGCGACAAAATCTTGAATAACGGAAGTATGAAGATGATTTGAATATGTGAATATTGTAACATGTATGATGAATATGTATGTAAGTATGTATGTTTGACTTCAAGTATAATTCACTATGTATAACAAAATGTAATATTGGAAATGTTTGCATGCATTTGTGTATGTAATAAATATGAAACAAATAAATATCATAAGTTTGCATGTAACCACATAAACAATTAACATCTAGTCAACTATAGTATAGGCTCTAAGGGTCTAATAACCTATCCTATATCCCTATAGTCAAAAGCTCTGATACCAATCTGTCACACCCCGACCCGCAGCGGAAAAGGTGATCGGGGCATGATTGGGTTATCATCAAAGCTCATGACATTTATTATAATGTTTCATATTTATTATTTCAATTTAAAAGAGATCATACAATCATATCAAACAAATACAACATGTTCTATTCATCCTTCTAAACTTCATTATTTTTCTTCTAAGGCAATTTCCTATGTTTTCCTTGCTTCGTCCTGTTCACCTGTATCATATGTAAAAATGGTTTTTGGATCAACAAAAAGTTGGCGAGTGAACCTTGTTAGAAAACATTTATTATTTATTTCTGGTTGTATTTAATATGGAAAAATTGTGCGATATTCATATATGAACAAAAGTAAATAAACATACAATAACAACAATTAGCATACAATAACAAACCATTAGCATACGATATCAAACAACAACAAACAATAAGCAAACCAACATCATACAATCATAAACCATTAGCATACGATATCAAACAACAACAAACAACAACATACATTAACAAACAAACAGCATACAATAACATATCAACTTGCATAAATATATAACATGAATGAAACTGTGCGATCAAGGCTCAATCAAACGGAGCCGATCGTATTGCATGTACTGAAAATGATAAATGTCTGTGCGATCAAGGCTCAATCAAACGGAGCCGATCGTATTGCATGTACTGAAAATGACAAATGTCTGTGCGATCAAGGCTCAATCAAACGGAGCCGATCGTATGTAGGCAACGCCAGGTTCACGCTCATAATGAAATGGGGAACTGCTCAACGCTCATAATGTAATGGGGAGCGGCGGCCTATGAAATTGCATGTACTGAAAATAATAAATTAAATCTAAACAATAATCACACAAACAGTTTACACAGGCTGAATACACATTTATTCATGATATGATGTATGCACAATGATTTAAAAATAATAAATAGTAAGACACATGATACACCCCAAAAACGTGATTTAAACGGGGAATTTGTAGAGATTCACTCACAGTGGGTGCGTTCGGTGAATGATGATAAATGCGCACGAGTTTAGAGGATTGATCGACGAGGAATAACTAACCTAATTAATAATGAAAAAGTAAGGTAAATAAATGGATTTTATTAACAACTTTAATAGAATTTTTGGATATATTTTTGTGAGTTTTAGGCTATTTTCTAACTTTAAAAATGTTATTTTAAGTATTTTAATTGATTTTTAAATAAAATAAATAAATAAAAATAATAAAAAATGTTGACTTTTTGACCGTTGACTTGTTGACCGTTGACCGTTGACTTGTTGACCGGTTTTATTGTGTAAGTGTATGCGCCGGGTGAGGCTCAGACCCGAGACCTCCCGTTCGCGTGCACGCAGCTGTACCAACTGAGCTACGTGTCTAACCCGAAATAATTCTGTTTTTAATTATATTTATATACTAATTAAATTAATCCGAAAATCATTTATTTTAAAAAGATTTTAATGTAACGACTCGGTGCACTCCACAGGTCTCGAACCCGGGACCTGTGGTTTAGTTTGGCACACAGTCCACCGCTGGACTGTGTGTCTAACTTGGTAATTATTCTGGTTTTTATTATACTTAACATCTTATTGAAGTTAACCCGGTTCGGTCTCTAAAAAAAAGGCATGTTATTTCTGTGAAGGTGCGTGTGTCAAGAATCGAACTCGGACGTTATGCATATTGTTTGCACACAGTCCACCACTGGACTGTGTGTCTAACCCGTTCATAAAACTGTTTTTAATTAATCTTATAACATAACTGAACTCGTCTTCTTCGTTCAAAACAGAGACATCGGTCAAAGCAACTGTTACTTGATTAATTCGGTTAATGAACAAGATGAACAATTGAAAAGTATTGAACCGAAGAGTTTGGGGAAAGAAAGTACCGACCAGATCGTCTTCTTCAGAAAATCCGGCGAAGCTCGTCGGCTCTGTTTTGGGACCTTCGGCTGTTAGAATCAATTAACAGTTTGGAGAGATTAGATGTGAAATTGAACTAATGATTAATGATTATCAGTATGTTTGAATGATCATACCGGTTAACAGCGAGTTTCCAAAAATCCAGAAGTTTTCCGGTGAAAACAGAAAGTCCGGCAATGTCGTCTGTGGTTGATTCTGAGCGATGGATTAATGTTAGTAAGGTTCTAACAATTTATTGAAACAGTAAAGTCAAGGTATTTTACCGTTTTGAGGTGAGTCTCGGTTTTCCGACGACTTGCAGAGAATTCCGGCGATGATCAGAAAGTAATTCTGACGACCAGAAAATAGAATAAACATGAAATTAGAAGCTCTGGGAATGAAATTGAATCGCGAGATGAGTGTTTTGTTGAAGTAATTCTAGAATGAATGTTTTCGGTTATAAAAACCAAACATCATCTGAATTCAAGTTCATTAACGACTGAATTGATTTAAGATGTCAGTTTTATCGGTTATGATCAAGATTCCGCGAGCACTCAAACGTCTTGGTCGGTTTGAAAGCCGATATCGGTTTCAGTTGGCGCAACAGGTTGATTCTCAGTTGAACATATGATTTACTTGCTTCCCAGAACTCACAAAAAGATCAAGTGGCGGAGTGGTTATAAGTGTGTGAGTTAAGGCTTTGCTGGCTCTCGGCTGACCCGGGTTCGAGTCCCGGCTTCAGCATATTATTTTTAATTCACTATTTTTAATACATTTTCAAAATAAATTTTATATTCTAATATACTTATTAATTATGTATCGTTTAAAATAAATTTGGGCATTAAATTCGCAACGAAATTTTTAACTGGTTGTTCGGTTAATAAACGAAGCGGGTTTGGTAAATCCGGTTTTTGGCGGATGTTACAATAATGATTCTAGAATGATAATTGTTATTATAAGAGAACTCAAATAACGGCATATGAACATCCCGGTTTCCTTTGATGTTGATAACACATGAACGGAGCATGTCTTCAAGAGTCTGGATAATGTGCTCAGACTGACCATCTGGGGGATGATAGCAGTATTAAGATCAAGTCGAGTGCCCAAAGCAAGTTGCACAACTTGCCACATACGTGAAGTAAAACGTCCATCACGATCAGATATGATGCTCAAAGGTACACCATGTCGACTCACTATCTCATCGATATAGATAGGGGCTAACTTCTCATTCTTGTAATCTTCACGAATAAGGATGAAATGAGCGGATTTCGTCTAACGATCAACTATAACCCAAATAGTGTCATATCCACTAGAGGTGCGAGGTAATCCGGTAATAAAATCCGTGGTTATGATTTCCTACTTCAAAACTGGAATATTTTGTTGTACAAGCAAACCCAAGGGTCGTTAATGTTCCACATTTACTTTAGAACACGTAAGGCACTTTCAAACAAATACATCTATATCCTTCTTCATTCCAGGACACCAATAAGTAGCTCGGAGATACTGATACATCTTATCTTCACCTGGATGAATCAAATATCGCGATGTATGGGCTTTGTTCATTAAGAACGTATGGAGATCGTCGCGATCAGGTATCCACATTCGGTTTAATAATGGAGAATCTCGTTAGACTTAGATTCCAACCTTGTTTCTGCTTTACAAGATAATTCCTCACGTAAATCATTCTTCGTAACAGATGTGTGTTGAGCTTCACGAATGCGATTTTCGAGGTTGGTCAAAATTTGAGAACATGCAAGACAAACAAAATTTGCGTGCACTTTATGACTAAGCGCATCACCACACAATTTGAAGGGTTCAACTACCATCGCTGATGGAACTTAAACAAGGTAAATGAACTTTCATATGTTTGCTTTTTGCAGTTTGGCTTGATTAGGTTTTTCTTTTTTTTTGAACGACAAATTAGATCACTGACGGACCACTGGAGTATCATCATCCCACCAGCGGAACCACCCGATCATATCCATCTCAACAAGGTATAATGTCTATACACCAATTCAGGAGGAAACCCAATAAATATGGGAAAACCCACTAGGTTTATTTGGTGATTTTCTCATAGCATACATTATCTTTGCTATTGGTGGTATTTACTGAGTATGATTGTGATGGTGATTTTTATGCAGTTTGAGGTTTAACGACTTTTGATGTATATGATAATATGATCGATCAACTGGAAGCATTTCGGAATTGCTAAGTATTTTGTAAACATAACGTGACAAGTGATTATATCCTGGTTCAATGTTGTGTATATATGCTAAAAAATCTAGAAATTGTTGTTAAAATATAAAGTTAGTTTTTGGACAGTGGGTCAGAGAGGGAAAATGGGGCAAATAAAGCCCACGTATCATTGAGCTACAATTGAAACTCTCACAATTAATTCAAGCTATCATCACAAAACCCGAGAACTGAAATTCTTCCCTTGATGTTTTAAGCAAAATCTATTGAACTCTATATAATCTTACAACTGAAAAATCACATTTGGAACCGAAACAATAACAATCATATCCAAATCCACTATTTACATACAATCTTACTCCATTATAAAACATAAAATCATCAACTCTTATGTGATGATTCTATATAAAGGTGTACCTGTGTAGCTTCTTTATATTATCATTTAGATATAGTCCCAAACTTGTAAAACCGTCTCACCGTACCCATTTCTCTCAAAACTTGTTTTTAACTCGTCGTTCACCAGACCCGCCTGCCCATTTTGCCATGGTTAAATGAAATGCCTTTTTAACCAACACTATCATATTGATTGAGTTGCCTTGGCCGATTTCCTTATCAAGAATGGGAACCCTTAAGCACTCGTATGTCCATGTGAGTTAAGTGAATCACATTTGTCTCTCCACCATAAATATGGGCATGTGGGCTGTTGCTGAAATTTGATCAAAGTTTACTTGGAGTGGAATTTTATGGCCTTTTGCATTATGGAATTCGATTATTGATTAAATCGAGTGAGAATCACTAATAAAATGTGTGATGTGAATTTTTATGGAAATGCTGATTTTAACTCAATCAATTTTACCCGGAATGACAATTTAATGAAATAGTTGACCAAAATGGTCTAAGCTAGTTTTAAATGATTAAATATACTCCCTTTGTACGTTTTAACCTTAAACAGTATATGGGAGGCAACCAAACTTAGATTTATTGATTTTGGGATGAACAAGTCTGGGATCGGGTGGAAATGAATAGTCTAAACTCAAACCTACTTACTATGTAGAATCTAATCATGACCAAGTGACTACCATTAGCTGATTTGGTTAATTCGATTTGGATTGGTCATGTGATAGATGAAATTGGTCATGAAACCTAGTAATGGAAATTACTGCTAAGATTAACATACATATTTTTGACAACTTCTGAATAGTAAGAGATCTGAACCATTAAGTGTTGAACCAGTAAAAGGTCTGAATCATTAAAAGCCAGTATAATCTTTAACCTTTTAGAGACAAATGTCTAACCAATTCAAATTAGAGGTCTTAACCATTCAGACTCAGTATAATGCTTAACCATTCATAGACAAATATCTGAATCATTCAGACATCTACTGACCAAACAAATAGGCTGAACCATTAAGTACTGAACCAGTAAGAGGTCTGAACCATTAAGACATCATTAAGAGTTATACAAACAGCCCCTAAGTTTGGCTTAGCATTAGGTGGTCAACCATACAAAGTAGCAACCGAACGACAACCAATCTATGGGAAACGTAAAATAAAAACACGAATTTCTAACACCAAGTGACTCACATCAGTAGACGAAGTCGAATATATATTGATACATATTAGAAAGTTAAGAGTGTAAAAAAAAGGAAAAAAGATGAGAGACACAAGGGACCAAATGTGACCACAAAACACCACGTTAAGTAGCAACCGGACAAAAAGAAAAAAAATGAGGGACCAAATGTAACCATCAAACAACGTACTAATACCAACCAAATGATAAAATCCGGAAAAAACGTAAAACAAAAACTAATAAAATAAAGTAAAAAAAAAACTAAACTTATTTAACTATTGTGACAAATTATGGAAAAATCAAACTTTTGTTACTAAATGAAAAACGTGAAGATTACTATGCTAGAAAAAGTAAAAGGAAAAAGTTACTATTCCTCACTATTTATGAATTAGTATATACAGAAAATAATGTTTATAATTAGTTTTACTGTTTTTTTTGTCACTATAGATTATTATACAAGCAAATGCTTATCAGGTTCTATCAGCTGGTTTTTCAGGTCGCAAATCATGATAACAAAATAGATCATTTATAATTATAAAGTAAGATTATGGTATGGATAGGTATCAACATATATATGAAGCTTAACATGAGAAATAAAGATGGGATTTTTTTCTCTTTTTATATGTTTTTTCTTATCTTATCTAGAATGTATTATTGTCTCATAATATAAAAAAATAAGAAAAGAGTCAGTTTATTTGTACTAGTAGAGTAATAACTCTATTAGATTAAATAAACGTGTGTGTGTGTATATATATATAAAAGCATTGCCTAACTAGATGAAAGAGATTCAAATGGTAAGGATACTCGCAATAATTTCACCGATCATCTCCTCAAAGCACTGGAAGAAGCCACCATCGAAACGTTCTTCATGATGCAGAGTTTCAAATAGGAGACTCTCTAAAACCGGAACTGGAGAATGCAATTAAGTCAATCCTTCCGATGTCCGGAAGCAACGAAACAGCTTTGGAGATGCAATGGCAGACCATAAACAGAGGATGCAGGCAGAAACAAATGTTGAGAAAACAGGTCAATTGGGTAAGAAGATTGGAAATGAAAGAAAGCACTTACAGAAGTTGCTGATATGCAAGGGAAGGAGGCAAATGGCAGGTACTTCATACACTTTCTTCCTCATACTAATTAAAACCTGTATATGTATGCTCTGTTTTGTCTAGTTGATATAATAAATTATTTAGATCTGTTGAATATGATTTGGAATTGGTCATTAACAACATTTTGCATTGCACCTCCAATTTTTATTTAGTTCTGTCAATTGGATATGATACTGTTGAAATTGTTTTAAATTAAACTCATCTTTAATTAATTATCTCTCGAACGTATTTATCCTAAGTCATTATGTCGAATATAGGTGTAAGTCATATGTGGATCAGACAGTTATATGAAGTGTTATTCCAACAAATCATCTGAAGGTGGTTGTCGTAAATCGTAAAACATTATCAACCAGTTACTGCTCGTATGTTAATTGATCTTATTGAATTTATATAGAATCATACTTTTGTAAGTGCATCAGCATACAAATGTTTAGTGCTTCTTATAAACAAAAGATTCTTGATGAGTTCATCATTTTTGTTTATCTAATTACTTGAGTGGTATCTTCTTGTTTTTAGTGGAATCGTTCCTGCAGAGAGACGAAGCTTATTGAAGAAATTGTTAAAGATATAAGTAGCAAATTAGATCTACACAAAAGGAGTGAGATTCCAAAACTAATTGGGATGGAGTCTTCAGTTAGGACCATCACTTCATTCTTGAAGGATGCATCTTCACATACCACTGACGTTCTCACAATATGGGGTATGGCTGGAATAGGAAAGACGCATTTGGCAGACTATATCTTCAAGTCACACTATCTTGAGTTCGAAAGCAGCTGCTTTCTTGTGGATATCGAAAGGAGGTGCACATCCCAAAAGCGATTGCTTAAATTGCAGAAACAACTCCTTAAAGATATTCGAGCGAGAAGTTGGATGGGCATAGATAATGTTAACGCAGCCACCTCAAAGATTGAGAATTCACTTTTTAGGAAAATAACTTCTTTTGTTCTTGATGGTATAAATGACTCTGAGCCGTTAGATGCGTTAATTGGGACAAAAGGCATTCATCCTGGAAGTAAAATTATAATTTCTAAAAATGGATCGCTAACAGAAAAATGTAAGCTGTTTGAAACACAAGTTTCACCAAAGCATACTAAGCACTTGCTTCATGGCTTAAATGATAAGGATTCTCTTCAGCTTTTAACTTGGCATGCCTTTGGATGCCATGAACCCAACGAAGGTGACAAAAAGGAAATGAAGAAGGTCGTACAATACTGCAAAGGACATCCATTGGCTCATAAGGGCAGTTCTTACCATACTGAGGACACTACATGGGAGGGTATTTTAGAATCACTAGGGAAAGAAATTAATTCAAATATTACAGATGTCCTAAAAATAAGTTACGACTCCTTGCCATCTGAAACAGACAAAGAGCTGTTTAAATACATTGCTTGTTTATTCATTGGAGAAGATAGAAAGTTCACCGAAGACATATTGAAAGCATGTGGCATATGCAAACTATCTGGGATCACGGTTCTCATCAATAGATGCCTTCTCACTGTAGGATCATCTGGCGAATTGATGATGCATCAACTTCTTCAAGACATGGGGAGAGATGTAGTCCGTCAAGAATCACCAAACAAGCCATGGGAGCGAAGTATATTATTGAATCATCAGGAGCGTGTGGAAGCGTTGCAAAATAAACAGGTAATCAAGCATACCTATTATGTGTACTTTGATTAATTTATATTATGTATATAAATATTACTTCTTTAATTATTTGTTTATTTATTAGGGAACAACAATAATTCAAGGACTCGTCCTTGTCATGAGAGCATTTGAGAATCACACATGGAAAGAACCAAGTAGTGTCAATATGCAAAGGTTTGGATTTAGATCCTTACCATCATTCATTTGGGTTCACATACTGCTGCTCTCTGTTCTTTGGTGGTTATTTGGTTTGTTTTCGGGAATCTCATACCGCAAAACAAAAGGTGACTTTGAGACACTTGCTTTAAGTGAAATTGCGTAACTTAAGACTACTCCAACTGAACTACGTACAACTCAGTGGATCCTACAAGAATTTTCCTCAAGGTTTAAGATGATTATGCATGCATGGATTCCCTTTGAGTTATATACCTTCAGACATACAAATGGACAATATGGTAGCTCTTGACTTGTCTAATAGTAAACTACAACAGCTCTGGAAGAAGCCCAAGGTACAAAAATCTCAGCTTCTACTTATTTTGTTCGATAACTCATGGTCAAGTATCTTTGCAACACTGACATGCATCTTAATTTTGTTTATTTGTTAATTTAACAGCTGCTCAGGTGACTGAAGTTTCTTAATCTCAGTGGTTGTCATGAGCTTGTTAGAGTGGGTAACTTCTCTGGGCTCCCTCTACTTGAAAGGTTGACACTCGCAAAATGTACAAGTCTAGTTGAGGTCTGTGAGTCAATTGGAAATTATAGTAAAAAACTTGAAGTCCTTGATCCGAGTGAATGTAGTAAGTTGAAGGAACTTCCAAGAAGCATATGAAAGTTAAAAAACCTTACTCATCTTCTAATAGATGGTTGTTCAAATCTTGAAGTTCTAAAGGCTGACAATATTGATATGAAGTCTAATGGGTCTTCTTCCTCTACCATGGTACCAAGAAGTCCCAAGTCCTTTGTGAGTTCTTTACCAAGATCACTAGTAACGTTGTCTCTTACATATTGTAATTTGTATAATGAATTATTTCCTATGGATTTTAGTAACCTTCCAATGTTGGAGAAGTTGTTTCTGGATGAAAATCCAATTCATTCCATGCCCCATTGTGCGAGAGGCCTTATTAGGCTGGACACACTCAGTTTTTCTGATTGTAGTAACCTAGAAACAGTCTTGTGTGCTCCAATACAATTGAAGCGGTTGGATATATTCGTTTGCAACTCATTGGAAAAAAATAACATTTCATCATGAACAGTTAGTTCTACCTGCAATCGAAAATTTAAATAAATTTACCATGACTGAGATTCAGCACATATTCAAAATCCAAGCTTTATCAGAAATTGATGAAGAGGTACTACGCAGTTTGGGTTGGATCAATATACAATATTTGAACCATTGCCAATTTTGGAAGGCCGGTTGGAGAGGAGCGTACTTTTTGTCAGAAGAAATACTTCCAGCACAGGTGGATGTCTCTTTATATATCTTTAATTTTCACCTTTTAATATGCGTTTATAAGATAATAAAACTTTGATGTGACACTCAGATCCTTTATGAACATGGAATATTCAGCACATATCTTCAAGGGCAAGAGGTTCCAGAGTGGTTCACTCAAAGAAGAAGAAGGTCATATTTTATCTTGAAATCATCTCCTGAAAATGGTAAGATTAAATGGCTAAATGTATGCATTGTGCATACAGTTTCAAGCAAGGAGGAAGTTGGTCCTTTAAGAATTGAAATAAGGAATTGGACAACGAACTCCTCCTGGACATACCAGCCTATGATGTATCTTGTCCCAGGAGATGATGCATTTGAAGATGTGCGTTTGAAGAATATGCGTAATGAAGATTATGATGAGTTGAAGAGGTTGAAGAGGTTGATGAAGTTGTGATAGTATGATTAAGCCATTGGATGTCCGGGCAAAATGAGTTTGAAGATGATGAAGTTAGCATTCACTTTAGTGCAAAATATGATCAATCTAAAGAACATGTTACCAGCTATGATGTGGCAAAGTGAGCAAGTTAGATGGGTTTGGGTAATGGGTTAAGATGTGTTTGGGTTAGGATAGGTGAGGATGGGTATTTTAAAAAAAATGGTTGAATGGGTAATGAGTCAAAATAGGTTTAGGTTAGTATGGGTTTAGGTTAATATAAGTTTGAGTAAAGACGAGATGAAAAAATAATTGAATATTAAAAAAAAACCATAAATACAAAATATAAAAAACTCTAAAAAGTCAAAAAATTTCTAAAAAATCCAAAAAATTCAAAAAAAAAAATTAAAAACCAAAATATCAAAATAATTGTAAAAATTTAAAAAAAAATAAAAAATAGAAATCTAAAAAAATATTAAACAACTAAAAAATCTAAAAAAAGGTTAAAATTCAAAAATTTCTAAAAAGTCAAAAAGAAGTTCTAAAAAAATTAAAAACGAAAAAAAAAATCAAGAAAACTAAAAAATTTCAAAAAAAATTGTAAATTTTTTAAAAAAATCAAAAATTGTAAAAAATTTAAAATTTCTAAAAACTAAAAAAATCAAAAAAAGTCAAAAAGAATCTAAAAAATCCTAAAAAAATCAAAAAAAATATTCTAAAAATAAAATATAAAAATCAAAAAATTATAAAAAAATTTAAAAAAATATATTTAAATTTTTTTATTTATTTATTTATTTTTTAGATTTTTTTTATTTTTTCAATTTTTTGATTTTTTAGAATTTTATTTTTTAGAATTTGTATATTTTTTAGATTTTTAAAATTTTTAAATTTTTTATTTTTAATTATTTTTTATCTTTTTTATTTTTTTAATTATCTTTTATTTATAGTTTTTTATAATTTTTATGTTTTTTATTTTTTAGAGTTTTTTTATTTTTTTTACAATTTTTTGGTTTTTTTTTTTGTTTTTTACGGCTTTTCGATTTTATAGAATTTTTTAGATTTTGTTGATTATTTAGTTTTTTTATTTTTTCTACAATTTTTTTTTATATTTTTAGAATTTTTATTTTTTTGATTTTTTTTACAATTTTTTTATTTTTTACAATGTTTTTGTTTTTTTTATTTTTTTAGAATTTATTGATTATTTTAATTTTTCTTATTTTAAAATTTTCATTATATTTCATTAAAAAATTTCGAGAACTTAGCATATAATTGTTCTTTCTCGGTTTGCGAATATATTAATATGTTATCAATAAATACGTTCACGAACTTGTCGAGGTATGGCTTATATACCCGATTCATCAGATCCATAAATATTGCGGCAGGGTTTGTTAAACCAAAAGGCGTAACAAGGAACTCGTAATGACCGTAGCGAGTCCTAAACGTCATCTTAGGAATACTTTCCTCTTAGATCCTTAATTAATGATACCCGGATCTTAATTAATCTTTGAATAGAAACTCGACCCTTGTAATTGGTCGAATAGATGATCAATCCTCAGTAATGGGTATCGATTCTTCATGGTTAACTTGTTTAGTTCCCGGTAGTCAATGCACTGAAGGTTCCATCCTTCTTTCTCACAAACAGCACCGGAGCTCCCCAAGGAGAGAAACTCGGTCTTATGAATCCTCGTCAAGCAACTCCTTAAGCTGAGTAGCTAATTCCTGCATCCCTGATGGTGCTAGTCGATATGGGGCTTTCGCCACAGGTGAAGCTCTTGGCACTAGGACGATAAGGAATTCGACTTGTCGTTGTGGAGGTAGTCCCGACAAGTCTTCCGAAAAGACTTCGGGGTATTCCTTTACTACAGGTATGTTCTCCACCTTGCGCTCCTCGGCCTTCTTGTCAACCACATGGGCAAGGAAGGCAATGCATACTTTCCTCAAACATTTTTGAGCGTTCATTCAATTAATAATTTGTAGCGGCGTGTCATCTTTCTCTCCATGAACTATCAGATGTTCTCCGTCGGGTAGGGGAATGCGAATGATCTTCTCGTGACATATGACTTCGGCTCGATTCTCGGATAGCCAACCCATACCAATAACGACATCGAAACTACCTAATTGAACTGGTAATAGATCTATATCAAACTTTCGTTCACCCAATTCTAAGGTACACTTCTTTATAAATTTCTCCGACTCTACCAATTTCCCATTAGCTAGTTCAATCGAGTATGGAACATCTAATTTACTCGATTCTACCCAAGTATCTTTCTAAATTCTCTATAAATAAAACTAAAATATGCCCTAGTATCAAAAAGAACAGATGCAAAGTGATCGTTGATAGGAAACGTAGTGGTGACCACATTCGGGTCCTGGTGAGCGTCCTTAGCTCCAATCACGAAAGCTCTTCCCCGAGCCTGGTTTTCTTTCGGGCAGTCTACTCCTGAAATGCCCTTTGTCACCGCATCCAAAACAACCTTGATCTTTAGCGTTTGTTCCCCGGCACGCATCAGTGCGATGCCCAAACCTGCCTGTCACACCTCGACCCGCAGCGGATAAGGTGATCGGGGCATGATTGGGTTATCATCAAAGCTCATGACATTTATTAAACGTTTCATATTCATTAATACAATTTAAATGGAAATTTACAATGATTGCTACAACATGATCTAACTACAATCTAAACTTCTTTGTTCTCTTCTAAGGCATATCCTATGTTTTCCTTGCTTCAACCTGTTCACCTGTATCATGTGTAAAAAGGTTTTTGGATCAACATAATGTTGGCGAGTGAATCCTATGAAAAACATTTGAACAATTTATTTAAATTGATTATGAAATATGTGCACAACCAAACATGAGTAAAATTAGATGTAACTTGATCAACAATCATAATATGTTAAATGAAAAACACACATGAACAATAATGGAACAATTAGAGGCACGCGATGCTCAACTCGTCTCTCACGAGGAACTGAGGGCCTGATGAATGAATTGCATAAACATGATAATATGAATAACACAACTACAAACAATATAAACTCAATGATACACACATGAACAATAATGAAAAAGATATGAAGCACGCGATGTTCTACTCGTCTCCCACGAGGAACTGATGGGCTTAATGTATGAGTTTCATATGACTTGACAAATGGCAATAAGTAAATCACAACAATAAAAGCAATCTAAGTTTAAGTCATGATGTGGTATGGCACAAGTTTAAATAAATAAATTAATTACTTTCATAACACATGACACACCCCAAAACGTGTAATTTAAAAGGGGGAATTGTAAGATTCACTCACAGTGGTGCGTTCGGTTGATGACGTTGAATGCACGCGAAGTGGTTTTAACCACGAGTGAGATTTAACCTAGATAAATTGCATTATGGTTTGGTAAGTAAACGGATTTTATTAAACTATTTTAGTAGGATGGTTGGGTGCATTTTTGTGAGTTTGAGGCTATTTTCTAATCTTAAAAATGTTATTTTTAAGTATTTATAATTGATTTTTAATTAAAATAATTAAATAAAAATAATAAAATATTTTATTTTTTTCTGACCGTTGACTGACCCTTTGACCGTTGACCTGACCGTTGACCGGTTCGATGGCAGTTTATTGTGCGCTGAGTGAGGCTCGAACCCGAGACCTCTCGTACGCGTGCACGCAGCTCTACCAACTGAGCTACGTGTCTAACCCGTTATATATCCGATTTTAATTACATATATACATTAATTAGAATTAAACAGAAATCCTTTTTATTTTAAAAACGGTTTAAACGAAACGGTCATGCACTCCACAGGTCTCGAACCCGGGACCTGTGGTTTAATCCAACACACAGTCCACCGCTGGACTGTGTGTTCAACATGTTATATCATTCGGTTTTTATTATACTTAAGTACTAATTATTTATTTCCTTTTCTGCCTTAATTAAAAAGAAGAGATAATGGTCCGAGTCGGTGCTGAAGACCGGACTCGAACTCGTGACCAGCGATATAAACAAACACACAGTCCACCGCTGGACTGTGTGTCTAACTTGGTTATTATTCCGGTTATTAATATACTTAACATATATCTAAGGCGACTCCGGTTCAGTAAACAAAAATGGATTTTTATTAAGGCAGCGTGTGTGAGACGGGAATCGAACTCGAGACCTTTGTATGTATAACGTTTTATGTGCACACAGTCCACCGCTGGACTGTGTGTCTAACCGATTAATTTCATGATTTATATTATACTTATAACCTACTGAAATTCATCGTCTTCTTCATCTAGTTTGAACCAGAATCGAAAATCGACGGGTTTAAGATTCTTATCAGTTTATTAGCGAATTACTGTCCATTAGGGTAAGATAAAAGTGAAAAGGAAAAGGAACTAGGCGGAGAAATATACCGACAGGACTCTCTGTTTTCCGGCAGAACTCCGGCGACAGAATTCAACTCCGGCGTCAGGTGTCTTGCAGCAGCAAGTCTCCGGAAATCTTGGAAAGAGTAAGGGTGACTTCGGTATAAACTTAGGAGGTTCAGAAAAACTCGGCAGTGGGGAAACCGGTTTTCCGGCGACGAACAGGTTTATTCCGGCGAGTGGAATTACGCCGAGAAAAAGTGTGATTTTTGAGCGAAAGTGTTTGTCGTCGGTTGTGGGTGAATTTATAGGGAATAATCGAAATGTATTTGGTCTGATTTCGGACTGTGTTCGTTATTTAAATTTTCCGGCGGTTTTGATTTTGGTCGCGGACTTCAAACATCGGTTATAACCGATATCTGGTTAATGGTTTACGTTATAACGTAAATTGTAGTTAAGATTCGCGGGATTTCCGGGATTCCGACGACTGAATCGTTTGGGCGCCGATTTTGAATTCGTAAGGACACTTTATCAATTAAATGATTCTATTATATCACAAACAAAGTAGTTGGCGCAGTGGTTTGTGTGTGAGGTGATAAATCGCTGAGTGACTCGGTACAGACCCGGGTTCGAAACCCGGCAGAGACAATTCATTTTTATTTTGCGATTTTTGACTGTTTTTCAAAAACTAAATATATATTCCCATATAATAATTGATTACGGATCGTTTAAAAATATTTTGGGCATTTAATTCGCAACGAAAATTTTGACTGACTGTTCGGTTGATAAATGGAGCGGGTTTGGTAAATCCGTTTTCGACGGATGTTACAGTATCCCCTGCTTTTTAGAAATTTCGTCCCGAAATTTAAATAATGATATATTTTGACTAAAAGGATGGTGATGTTTTGTTTGACAGTTGAATGCTTAGCAAAATAAGGGCTTAAGTTTTTTTTTTTTTTTTTTTTTTTTTTTGTTCGAGGCGGTAACGTTCCTTGTAAGGGTTAAGTACCCTATTCAGGAATCGCTTCTTGTTGCCTACTGTATAAGTATTGATAAACAGGAATGATTTGCTAAAAAAATGATATCATGCATAAGAGTTTAGATACGTTTGGGAAAATATGGTTATATCCTAAGGCAAAACTTCTAACACTACAATCTACATGGAACATAAATAAAAACACAACAGCTGATATTTGAACACAAGTAAGCACAACAGCTAATATCCAAACATGAATGAACACATCAGTAATATTTGAACATGAATAAACATAACAGCAAATATTCGAACATGAATGAACACATCAGCAAATATTTGAACATGAATAAACACAACAGCAAATATTTGAATCCACATTCTGATAACATATATGTTTGAATTATGGAAGTTCCTCTCTCGTTTGTTATGATGGAGAGGTTAGTTTATGTAGAAATGGAACACAATCCAATCTCTTTAAATAACATGATGATATAAATGTAACACAAATTCCAACCAAGGCAATACTAAATCCTACATGGAACTTCTCATAACCGCCTGATAAAGCCTCTGATCCTTTGGCAAGAATACTTATATGTAGGAAGTACCAGCGGCGTATCCACCATATTCTTGCCAAATTTTCATTAGTTTTATCCACAAGTTATGATTGGTTACCAAGAAACTAATAAATCCTACATAGAACTTCTCATAACCGTCCGATAATGCCTCTGATCCTTTGACAAGAATACTTATATATAGGAAGTACCAGCGGCGTATCCACCATATTCTTGTCAAATTTTCATTGGTTTTATCAGTGAATTATGATTAGTCATATAACTCTACAATCAATACAACAAACATAAATTACTGAAATGAAATATATCTGTGCGATCAAGGCTCAATCGAACGGAGCCGATCGTATTGCATGTACTGAAAATGAAATGGATGTGCGCTCAAGGCTCAATCAAACGGAGCCGAACGTATTGAATATACTGAAATTGAAATTGTGTGCTCAAGGCTCAATCGGGTGGAGCCGAGCGTATTGCATGTACTGAAAATGAATAACTTAACCACACAAACAGCCTATACATGGAACCTCTCATAACCGCCTGATAATGCCTCCGATCATTTGACAAGGATACTTATATATAGGAAGTACCATCGGCGTATCCACCATATCCTTGTCAAATTTTCGTTGACTTTATCCGCAAGTTATGGTTAGTTCGATGCGACTCTACTACAAACACCACAACCACAAGATACTGATAATGAAATTGTCTGTGCGCTCAAGGCTCAATCAAACGGAGCCGAACGTATTGCATGAACTGGAAATGTAAATTGAAATGTGCGCTCAAGGCTCAATCAAACGGAGCCGAACGTATTGCATGAACTGGAAATGTAAATTGAAATGTGCGCTCAAGGCTCAATCAAACGGAGCCGAGCGTATTGCATGTATTGAAATGTAAAATGAAATAACCGATCAAGGCTCAAACAAACGGAGCCGATCGTGCGGGCACGCCCTGATCAACCCATAATAAAATGGGGATCAAACTCAACCTCGATGGATGGGGAGCTACGGCCTCGGCAAAAGCATATACTGAAAACAATATATAATATATAATATCCAATAATTTCTCTAACAGTCTACACATGTGATAAAGAAAAAACATAAGACTAAACAATAGGAGTTGAATCTGGATCTTCGGCGAAGAGGACTAGCTGAGTATCTTCGTTTGGGCCGTCATTATCTTCGACAGGATTGGCGTTGATATTGAAGACTCTTCCTCTTGCTGGTGGCATAGTGGTTGGGTTTTCTTGGTTTACTTGGTTAACTGGGTTTGATTGGGCTTGAGTGTTGATAACGTTAACCAATTGAGGGCATGTGTTTCTAAGGTGGGTAGGGTCGCCACAATTGAAACAGGCTCGCGCATATGGGAACATGGGGTATTGGGGTTGGTGATAAGTTTGGGCCATGTTTTGAGTAGGGGAAAAGGTTTGGTCTTGAAAGGTGCGACAAACATTGCTCAAATGACCATAGCGTCCACAAGTTGTACATAGCCGGCAAGGTAAAGTAAGGGGATGGTGATAAAAACAGTCGTTGCATCGAGGGTGAGGTCCAAGATATGGTTTCTTATTTGGGTAAGCTGAGTTGGGTGCCACTTGGGTGATTGGGATAGCTCGGATGGGTATGGCATGAAAAACGGGTTGATTTCGTTGAGTAGCAGCGAAAAGTCGCCCAACTCTTCTTCTCTTAGGATTGGGTTGAGAAGGGGATTCGGTTTGAGTGGAGTCGGAGGTTTCAGTCGATTCTTTATCCTTCTTCTTCTCCTCCTTGAAGTCTTTGTTTCGGATTCGGTTTTCGGTGAGCTCTGTTGCTAGCTCCATTGCTGCTTCCAAAGTTGCAGGCTTGGTACTTATCACAGGGTCTTGAATCTTTGACGGAAGACCACGAATGTAGTGCTCGATCAAACGGTAGAGGGGAGTAAACATGTTGGGAACCATTTGATGTAATTCGAGGAACCTTTTGTTGTAGGTGGTGTGGTCTCCTTCCATTTGCTTCAATGAGTAAAATTCATCTTCTAGCTTCTTGATTTCGCTCCTTGGGCAAAATCGTCTGGTCATGATTTCCTTCAATTCGTTCCAAGTTAAGGACATGGCATCTTCCACACCTCGTTTGGACTTCCCTGTGTTCCACCAAGTAAGTGCTATCCCATATAATCGACCGGTAGCATAACGCACTTTGCGATCATCAGGGCAATCGCAATTTAGAAAAGTATTCTCCATTTCTTCAAACCAATGGAGGAGTGCGGTGACACCTTCAGTCCTTTTGTATTTCGGAGGGTCGCATGATTTGAAATGCTTGTAGGTGCATTTAGTGGTATTTGGGGGAGAGTTGAAAACGTTTTGGTTTGCTTGATTGACAGGATTATTGGTAAGTGCTTGTTGAACTTGGATTACCATGTTGGGTATTACGGCAGCCATTTGTTGAGCGATTAAGGTAGCCATGCGTTCGCGGGCTTTTCTTGCTCTCGTCTTCCTACGGGCGAGGTTAGAAGACATCTACAATGAATACATGACAAGAGTATGAGTTGGATGCTTTTGGGATCATGGGTCGTATTCAAGAATGATCATTTATAAAATAATTATACAAAAATACTACATCCATAGGATGTCTTGGGCTTTGCTCGCTGTTAGGCCCGTCATGCCGCCATACTTTACCTGTGTAATCATGTGGGCCCCCATGAATACCGGTTTTTCATATGGTTCGCACGGTTTCTGCCTGGTTGCGTACACAAAAACCCGGAGAAAATCGAGAAATATGTATACAACGTGTGATGTTCGGAATGTGTCCAGGTGTAGACACGGTGACACCTCAAAGTAGGGTTAGTTCGAACGACGTTTGGTGTGGCATGCTTTGGCCTAATAGGTCCTTCGTACTCTCATCGTTGGTCCCCAGGTAGGCAAACTGGTCCGTTATATTGGATTTATACGAATGCCAGCCTAGACAGGACGTTCCGACTACCGGTACTCGTACCCTTCCAGTTACTACATGCCCGTCGCAGAACTTACTTTGATGAGATTTTAAAATTGCACAAAATCTTTGGATAATGAGAATATGAAAATAAATTGAATTCAGGAACATCAATATATGTATAATGAATATGTATATATGTATAATGAATATGTATATGAGCATGTATGTTTGACTGAAATGTAAACAAATATGAAACAAATAAATATCACAAGTTTGTATGTAACCACCTAATCAATTTAAAATTTAGGCAGACTATAGTATAGGCTCTAAGGGTCTAATAACCTATCCTATATCCCTATAGTCATGGCTCTAATACCAATCTGTCACACCCCGACCCGCAGCGGATAAGGTGATCGGGGCATGATTGGGTTATCATCAAAGCTCATGACATTTATTAAACGTTTCATATTCATTAATACAATTTAAATGGAAATTTACAATGATTGCTACAACATGATCTAACTACAATCTAAACTTCTTTGTTCTCTTCTAAGGCATATCCTATGTTTTCCTTGCTTCAACCTGTTCACCTGTATCATGTGTAAAAAGGTTTTTGGATCAACATAATGTTGGCGAGTGAATCCTATGAAAAACATTTGAACAATTTATTTAAATTGATTATGAAATATGTGCACAACCAAACATGAGTAAAATTAGATGTAACTTGATCAACAATCATAATATGTTAAATGAAAACACACATGAACAATAATGGAACAATTAGAGGCACGCGATGCTCAACTCGTCTCTCACGAGGAACTGAGGGGCCTGATGAATGAATTGCATAAACATGATAATATGAATAACACAACTACAAACAATATAAACTCAATGATACACACATGAACAATAATGAAAAAGATATGAAGCACGCGATGTTCTACTCGTCTCCCACGAGGAACTGATGGGCTTAATGTATGAGTTTCATATGACTTGACAAATGGCAATAAGTAAATCACAACAATAAAAGCAATCTAAGTTTAAGTCATGATGTGGTATGGCACAAGTTTAAATAAATAAATTAATTACTTTCATAACACATGACACACCCCAAAACGTGTAATTTAAAAGGGGGAATTGTAAGATTCACTCACAGTGGGTGCGTTCGGTTGATGACGTTGAATGCACGCGAAGTGGTTTTAACCACGAGTGAGATTTAACCTAGATAAATTGCATTATGGTTTGGTAAGTAAACGGATTTTATTAAACTATTTTAGTAGGATGGTTGGGTGCATTTTTGTGAGTTTGAGGCTATTTTCTAATCTTAAAAATGTTATTTTTAAGTATTTATAATTGATTTTTAATTAAAATAATTAAATAAAAATAATAAAAATATTTTATTTTTTTCTGACCGTTGACTGACCCTTTGACCGTTGACCTGACCGTTGACCGGTTCGATGGCAGTTTATTGTGCGCTGAGTGAGGCTCGAACCCGAGACCTCTCGTACGCGTGCACGCAGCTCTACCAACTGAGCTACGTGTCTAACCCGTTATATATCCGATTTTAATTACATATATACATTAATTAGAATTAAACAGAAATCCTTTTTATTTTAAAAACGGTTTAAACGAAACGGTCATGCACTCCACAGGTCTCGAACCCGGGACCTGTGGTTTAATCCAACACACAGTCCACCGCTGGACTGTGTGTTCAACATGTTATATCATTCGGTTTTTATTATACTTAAGTACTAATTATTTATTTCCTTTTCTGCCTTAATTAAAAAGAAGAGATAATGGTCCGAGTCGGTGCTGAAGACCGGACTCGAACTCGTGACCAGCGATATAAACAAACACACAGTCCACCGCTGGACTGTGTGTCTAACTTGGTTATTATTCCGGTTATTAATATACTTAACATATATCTAAGGCGACTCCGGTTCAGTAAACAAAAATGGATTTTTATTAAGGCAGCGTGTGTGAGACGGGAATCGAACTCGAGACCTTTGTATGTATAACGTTTTATGTGCACACAGTCCACCGCTGGACTGTGTGTCTAACCGATTAATTTCATGATTTATATTATACTTATAACCTACTGAAATTCATCGTCTTCTTCATCTAGTTTGAACCAGAATCGAAAATCGACGGGTTTAAGATTCTTATCAGTTTATTAGCGAATTACTGTCCATTAGGGTAAGATAAAAGTGAAAAGGAAAAGGAACTAGGCGGAGAAATATACCGACAGGACTCTCTGTTTTCCGGCAGAACTCCGGCGACAGAATTCAACTCCGGCGTCAGGTGTCTTGCAGCAGCAAGTCTCCGGAAATCTTGGAAAGAGTAAGGGTGACTTCGGTATAAACTTAGGAGGTTCAGAAAAACTCGGCAGTGGGGAAACCGGTTTTTCCGGCGACGAACAGGTTTATTCCGGCGAGTGGAATTACGCCGAGAAAAAGTGTGATTTTTGAGCGAAAGTGTTTGTCGTCGGTTGTGGGTGAATTTATAGGGAATAATCGAAATGTATTTGGTCTGATTTCGGACTGTGTTCGTTATTTAAATTTTCCGGCGGTTTTGATTTTGGTCGCGGACTTCAAACATCGGTTATAACCGATATCTGGTTAATGGTTTACGTTATAACGTAAATTGTAGTTAAGATTCGCGGGATTTCCGGGATTCCGACGACTGAATCGTTTGGGCGCCGATTTTGAATTCGTAAGGACACTTTATCAATTAAATGATTCTATTATATCACAAACAAAGTAGTTGGCGCAGTGGTTTGTGTGTGAGGTGATAAATCGCTGAGTGACTCGGTACAGACCCGGGTTCGAAACCCGGCAGAGACAATTCATTTTTATTTTGCGATTTTTGACTGTTTTTTCAAAAACTAAATATATATTCCCATATAATAATTGATTACGGATCGTTTAAAAATATTTTGGGCATTTAATTCGCAACGAAAATTTTGACTGACTGTTCGGTTGATAAATGGAGCGGGTTTGGTAAATCCGTTTTCGACGGATGTTACAGTATCCCCTGCTTTTTAGAAATTTCGTCCCGAAATTTAAATAATGATATATTTTGACTAAAAGGATGGTGATGTTTTGTTTGACAGTTGAATGCTTAGCAAAATAAGGGCTTAAGTTTTTTTTTTTTTTTTTTTTTTTTTTTTTGTTCGAGGCGGTAACGTTCCTTGTAAGGGTTAAGTACCCTATTCAGGAATCGCTTCTTGTTGCCTACTGTATAAGTATTGATAAACAGGAATGATTTGCTAAAAAAATGATATCATGCATAAGAGTTTAGATACGTTTGGGAAAATATGGTTATATCCTAAGGCAAAACTTCTAACACTACAATCTACATGGAACATAAATAAAAACACAACAGCTGATATTTGAACACAAGTAAGCACAACAGCTAATATCCAAACATGAATGAACACATCAGTAATATTTGAACATGAATAAACATAACAGCAAATATTCGAACATGAATGAACACATCAGCAAATATTTGAACATGAATAAACACAACAGCAAATATTTGAATCCACATTCTGATAACATATATGTTTGAATTATGGAAGTTCCTCTCTCGTTTGTTATGATGGAGAGGTTAGTTTATGTAGAAATGGAACACAATCCAATCTCTTTAAATAACATGATGATATAAATGTAACACAAATTCCAACCAAGGCAATACTAAATCCTACATGGAACTTCTCATAACCGCCTGATAAAGCCTCTGATCCTTTGGCAAGAATACTTATATGTAGGAAGTACCAGCGGCGTATCCACCATATTCTTGCCAAATTTTCATTAGTTTTATCCACAAGTTATGATTGGTTACCAAGAAACTAATAAATCCTACATAGAACTTCTCATAACCGTCCGATAATGCCTCTGATCCTTTGACAAGAATACTTATATATAGGAAGTACCAGCGGCGTATCCACCATATTCTTGTCAAATTTTCATTGGTTTTATCAGTGAATTATGATTAGTCATATAACTCTACAATCAATACAACAAACATAAATTACTGAAATGAAATATATCTGTGCGATCAAGGCTCAATCGAACGGAGCCGATCGTATTGCATGTACTGAAAATGAAATGGATGTGCGCTCAAGGCTCAATCAAACGGAGCCGAACGTATTGAATATACTGAAATTGAAATTGTGTGCTCAAGGCTCAATCGGGTGGAGCCGAGCGTATTGCATGTACTGAAAATGAATAACTTAACCACACAAACAGCCTATACATGGAACCTCTCATAACCGCCTGATAATGCCTCCGATCATTTGACAAGGATACTTATATATAGGAAGTACCATCGGCGTATCCACCATATCCTTGTCAAATTTTCGTTGACTTTATCCGCAAGTTATGGTTAGTTCGATGCGACTCTACTACAAACACCACAACCACAAGATACTGATAATGAAATTGTCTGTGCGCTCAAGGCTCAATCAAACGGAGCCGAACGTATTGCATGAACTGGAAATGTAAATTGAAATGTGCGCTCAAGGCTCAATCAAACGGAGCCGAACGTATTGCATGAACTGGAAATGTAAATTGAAATGTGCGCTCAAGGCTCAATCAAACGGAGCCGAGCGTATTGCATGTATTGAAATGTAAAATGAAATAACCGATCAAGGCTCAAACAAACGGAGCCGATCGTGCGGGCACGCCCTGATCAACCCATAATAAAATGGGGATCAAACTCAACCTCGATGGATGGGGAGCTACGGCCTCGGCAAAAGCATATACTGAAAACAATATATAATATATAATATCCAATAATTTCTCTAACAGTCTACACATGTGATAAAGAAAAAACATAAGACTAAACAATAGGAGTTGAATCTGGATCTTCGGCGAAGAGGACTAGCTGAGTATCTTCGTTTGGGCCGTCATTATCTTCGACAGGATTGGCGTTGATATTGAAGACTCTTCCTCTTGCTGGTGGCATAGTGGTTGGGTTTTCTTGGTTTACTTGGTTAACTGGGTTTGATTGGGCTTGAGTGTTGATAACGTTAACCAATTGAGGGCATGTGTTTCTAAGGTGGGTAGGGTCGCCACAATTGAAACAGGCTCGCGCATATGGGAACATGGGGTATTGGGGTTGGTGATAAGTTTGGGCCATGTTTTGAGTAGGGGAAAAGGTTTGGTCTTGAAAGGTGCGACAAACATTGCTCAAATGACCATAGCGTCCACAAGTTGTACATAGCCGGCAAGGTAAAGTAAGGGGATGGTGATAAAAACAGTCGTTGCATCGAGGGTGAGGTCCAAGATATGGTTTCTTATTTGGGTAAGCTGAGTTGGGTGCCACTTGGGTGATTGGGATAGCTCGGATGGGTATGGCATGAAAAACGGGTTGATTTCGTTGAGTAGCAGCGAAAAGTCGCCCAACTCTTCTTCTCTTAGGATTGGGTTGAGAAGGGGATTCGGTTTGAGTGGAGTCGGAGGTTTCAGTCGATTCTTTATCCTTCTTCTTCTCCTCCTTGAAGTCTTTGTTTCGGATTCGGTTTTCGGTGAGCTCTGTTGCTAGCTCCATTGCTGCTTCCAAAGTTGCAGGCTTGGTACTTATCACAGGGTCTTGAATCTTTGACGGAAGACCACGAATGTAGTGCTCGATCAAACGGTAGAGGGGAGTAAACATGTTGGGAACCATTTGATGTAATTCGAGGAACCTTTTGTTGTAGGTGGTGTGGTCTCCTTCCATTTGCTTCAATGAGTAAAATTCATCTTCTAGCTTCTTGATTTCGCTCCTTGGGCAAAATCGTCTGGTCATGATTTCCTTCAATTCGTTCCAAGTTAAGGACATGGCATCTTCCACACCTCGTTTGGACTTCCCTGTGTTCCACCAAGTAAGTGCTATCCCATATAATCGACCGGTAGCATAACGCACTTTGCGATCATCAGGGCAATCGCAATTTAGAAAAGTATTCTCCATTTCTTCAAACCAATGGAGGAGTGCGGTGACACCTTCAGTCCTTTTGTATTTCGGAGGGTCGCATGATTTGAAATGCTTGTAGGTGCATTTAGTGGTATTTGGGGGAGAGTTGAAAACGTTTTGGTTTGCTTGATTGACAGGATTATTGGTAAGTGCTTGTTGAACTTGGATTACCATGTTGGGTATTACGGCAGCCATTTGTTGAGCGATTAAGGTAGCCATGCGTTCGCGGGCTTTTCTTGCTCTCGTCTTCCTACGGGCGAGGTTAGAAGACATCTACAATGAATACATGACAAGAGTATGAGTTGGATGCTTTTGGGATCATGGGTCGTATTCAAGAATGATCATTTATAAAATAATTATACAAAAATACTACATCCATAGGATGTCTTGGGCTTTGCTCGCTGTTAGGCCCGTCATGCCGCCATACTTTACCTGTGTAATCATGTGGGCCCCCATGAATACCGTTTTTCATATGGTTCGCACGGTTTCTGCCTGGTTGCGTACACAAAAACCCGGAGAAAATCGAGAAATATGTATACAACGTGTGATGTTCGGAATGTGTCCAGGTGTAGACACGGTGACACCTCAAAGTAGGGTTAGTTCGAACGACGTTTGGTGTGGCATGCTTTGGCCTAATAGGTCCTTCGTACTCTCATCGTTGGTCCCCAGGTAGGCAAACTGGTCCGTTATATTGGATTTATACGAATGCCAGCCTAGACAGGACGTTCCGACTACCGGTACTCGTACCCTTCCAGTTACTACATGCCCGTCGCAGAACTTACTTTGATGAGATTTTAAAATTGCACAAAATCTTTGGATAATGAGAATATGAAAATAAATTGAATTCAGGAACATCAATATATGTATAATGAATATGTATATATGTATAATGAATATGTATATGAGCATGTATGTTTGACTGAAATGTAAACAAATATGAAACAAATAAATATCACAAGTTTGTATGTAACCACCTAATCAATTTAAAATTTAGGCAGACTATAGTATAGGCTCTAAGGGTCTAATAACCTATCCTATATCCCTATAGTCATGGCTCTAATACCAATCTGTCACACCCCGACCCGCAGCGGATAAGGTGATCGGGGCATGATTGGGTTATCATCAAAGCTCATGACATTTATTAAACGTTTCATATTCATTAATACAATTTAAATGGAAATTTACAATGATTGCTACAACATGATCTAACTACAATCTAAACTTCTTTGTTCTCTTCTAAGGCATATCCTATGTTTTCCTTGCTTCAACCTGTTCACCTGTATCATGTGTAAAAAGGTTTTTGGATCAACATAATGTTGGCGAGTGAATCCTATGAAAAACATTTGAACAATTTATTTAAATTGATTATGAAATATGTGCACAACCAAACATGAGTAAAATTAGATGTAACTTGATCAACAATCATAATATGTTAAATGAAACACACATGAACAATAATGGAACAATTAGAGGCACGCGATGCTCAACTCGTCTCTCACGAGGAACTGAGGGGCCTGATGAATGAATTGCATAAACATGATAATATGAATAACACAACTACAAACAATATAAACTCAATGATACACACATGAACAATAATGAAAAAGATATGAAGCACGCGATGTTCTACTCGTCTCCCACGAGGAACTGATGGGCTTAATGTATGAGTTTCATATGACTTGACAAATGGCAATAAGTAAATCACAACAATAAAAGCAATCTAAGTTTAAGTCATGATGTGGTATGGCACAAGTTTAAATAAATAAATTAATTACTTTCATAACACATGACACACCCCAAAACGTGTAATTTAAAAGGGGAATTGTAAGATTCACTCACAGTGGGTGCGTTCGGTTGATGACGTTGAATGCACGCGAAGTGGTTTTAACCACGAGTGAGATTTAACCTAGATAAATTGCATTATGGTTTGGTAAGTAAACGGATTTTATTAAACTATTTTAGTAGGATGGTTGGGTGCATTTTTGTGAGTTTGAGGCTATTTTCTAATCTTAAAAATGTTATTTTTAAGTATTTATAATTGATTTTTAATTAAAATAATTAAATAAAAATAATAAAAATATTTTATTTTTTTCTGACCGTTGACTGACCCTTTGACCGTTGACCTGACCGTTGACCGGTTCGATGGCAGTTTATTGTGCGCTGAGTGAGGCTCGAACCCGAGACCTCTCGTACGCGTGCACGCAGCTCTACCAACTGAGCTACGTGTCTAACCCGTTATATATCCGATTTTAATTACATATATACATTAATTAGAATTAAACAGAAATCCTTTTTATTTTAAAAACGGTTTAAACGAAACGGTCATGCACTCCACAGGTCTCGAACCCGGGACCTGTGGTTTAATCCAACACACAGTCCACCGCTGGACTGTGTGTTCAACATGTTATATCATTCGGTTTTTATTATACTTAAGTACTAATTATTTATTTCCTTTTCTGCCTTAATTAAAAAGAAGAGATAATGGTCCGAGTCGGTGCTGAAGACCGGACTCGAACTCGTGACCAGCGATATAAACAAACACACAGTCCACCGCTGGACTGTGTGTCTAACTTGGTTATTATTCCGGTTATTAATATACTTAACATATATCTAAGGCGACTCCGGTTCAGTAAACAAAAATGGATTTTTATTAAGGCAGCGTGTGTGAGACGGGAATCGAACTCGAGACCTTTGTATGTATAACTTTTTATGTGCACACAGTCCACCGCTGGACTGTGTGTCTAACCCGATTAATTTCATGTTTTATATTATACTTATAACCTACTGAAATTCATCGTCTTCTTCATCTAGTTTGAACCAGAATCGAAAATCGACGGGTTTAAGATTCTTATCAGTTTATTAGCGAATTACTGTACATTAGGGTAAGATAAAAGTGAAAAGGAAAAGGAACTAGGCGGAGAAATATACCGACAGGACTCTCTGTTTTCCGGCAGAACTCCGGCGACAGAATTCAACTCCGACGTCAGGTGTCTTGCAGCAGCAAGTCTCCGGAAATCTTGGAAAGAGTAAGGGTGACTTCGGTATAAACTTAGGAGGTTCAGAAAAACTCGGCAGTGGGGAAACCGGTTTTCCGGCGACGAACAGGTTTATTCCGGCGAGTGGAATTACGCCGAGAAAAGGTGTGATTTTTGAGCGAAAGTGTTTGTCGTCGGTTGTGGGTGAATTTATAGGGAATAATCGAAATGTATTTGGTCTGATTTCGGACTGTGTTCGTTATTTAAATTTTCCGGCGGTTTTGATTTTGGCCGCGGACTTCAAACATCGGTTATAACCGATATCTGGTTAATGGTTTACGTTATAACGTAAATTGTAGTTAAGATTCGCGGGATTTCCGGGATTCCGACGACTGAATCGTTTGGGCGCCGATTTTGAATTCGTAAGGACACTTTATCAATTAAATGATTCTATTATATCACAAACAAAGTAGTTGGCGCAGTGGTTTGTGTGTGAGGTGATAAATCGCTGAGTGACTCGGTACAGACCCGGGTTCGAAACCCGGCAGAGACAATTCATTTTTATTTTGCGATTTTTGACTGTTTTTCAAAAACTAAATATATATTCCCATATAATAATTGATTACGGATCGTTTAAAAATATTTTGGGCATTTAATTCGCAACGAAAATTTTGACTGACTGTTCGGTTGATAAATGGAGCGGGTTTGGTAAATCCGTTTTCGACGGATGTTACACTGCCACATTTGCTACATTTGGGGCCTCGGCATTCTCCGTAGTGGTGAAGGGGCATTTTGGCGCGTCCCCAGTATAAGGCTTGTTGTTGGTATTGGTTATCTTGGTGGTAACATATGCCTTCGCTTCTTTGACTTCCCTCATGGATTGCCTTTTGTTATTGTTGTTATTATTACCTCGTGAGCCTCTCTTGAAGTGGGAGAATTTCCTTTTGTTTGAGTCCTTAGTCTCCACAGTAGTTTCCTTTTTGTTCACCCCACACTTAAGGCATTTTTCCCTGACGCACAGCCTCCTCAGTAAGGCTGACAGCCAAATCGATTACTTCTCCAATTTCAGTGGGTTTAGAAGAGGTAACCAGACTTAGAATTTTGGGGGTAAGTCCCCAGATGTACCTCTCGATCCTTTTAAATTCGGGTTCCACCAAGTATGGAACCACTCGAGACAAATCATGAAATCGTTGCGTGTACCCGACGATATTGAACCAATCATCTTTAAATTCTAGAATTTCATTTCCAACTCTAAATTTCTGACCTCGAACAATACTTTTTCCTCGTTAGTTCCTTAAGTTCCTCCCAGGTCAGGGTGTATGCAGCATCATCGCCCTTAGTTTGGACCTGGAAGTTCCACCATGATAGTGCTCCATCTGTGAAGAGTCCCGTGACATAAGTGACTCTTTGTTCAGCAAGACACTTGCTCATCTGAATGACCGAATCAGTCTTCTAGATCCAACTTACGAAAGCAACGACATAAGTGACTCTTTGTTCGGGATCTTTTAAGTTGAGTCTTCGAAGAATAGATTGTCAAAAGTGGGTCTGATCCCCCAAAAGTTAATGATAAACATACTACTGCGGTGGAGGGGATGGTGTTCGGTGAAGTAAACTGCGATGATAGGCCACCTCCTCCTCTAGGCCAAAGATGCGCCTAGTGACGATAGTCTGGAAGCGCTCCAACTCACGCACTCGCGCCTCAGATGGGCAAGATGAGTGGTGGAACAGACAGTGAAATGGTGGGGTCAGTGGTGGTGAGAATGGTAGTGATGGTGGTGGGTACGATGGTGGGGGTGGTGATGGTGATGATGGTCGTGGGGGTGTGGCACTAGCAGTGTACAAGCAGCACGCTGGGTCTCCAGCTCCCAGATCCTCCAAAAATCACGGAGATCTGAAGGTCGTGAGACATCACCCTCTCATCCACAGTAGCTGAATGGAGGTGAGAGGGATGGTAGGGGTCAGACGGGCTCATGCCCGGTGGGAGTGTAGGGTATGCCTGCCAGCAGCAGTTGATGTGGGACGGGTGGTATACATGAGAGGTGGCCCACCTGAGGGTGAGAGTCTTGCCAGGTGAGAGGGTCCAGCCGCATAGGGGCCGTGTATATGGTGATAAGTGGATCTTCCAGTGAAAAGCGAGGGTGGCTGCTCAGGGTAATGTGGGGCACCGCTCAAAGAGTAGTGTCGTGCGAGTCAAGTATATGGAGCGGGTCCTGGATAGGGGTGCCAGTAGGAAAGGGACTAACACGGACAGGTGAGGCTGCAGGGGTTGAGTGCATCAGTGAAGGTGGAGCTGGGGTGGCGGAAGAGGCATCATCCGCTAAGTGCACGCTCTACGTAGCGGCTAAGGATGATGAGATATCGATAATGGATATGACAGGGGATGGTATCTCAAGGATGGCTATGTCGTTGAAGACCTCGCCGTCTCCGAGCTCGTCCTCTAGATGGTTGACGTGGAATACAGGGATGTCATCGTCATCATCATCCAGGTAGATAATGGGAGGGACAATGGCTAGAGGTATGGCTAGGTGTAATATCTCGTGCTCTCCCTCAGGGTGACCATAGACGATCACGTCATGTGGAGGTTGCGGGATGGACAACACACGATCTCCCTGTGGGGCGTCGTCCGCCACGAGGTCAGGGAGGGCCTGAAAATCATCAAGGTCCTTGTCATCAGGGACCACGTGGTCAGCTCCATCCTCATGGGGTATGGCCTCAGCATCGGAGCCGTATCCGTCGTCGAACACGTACTCCATTAGATCCTCCTCGTAGCTCAACAAAGAAGACATGGTCCTGGAAAATAATCCGTACAATACATATATACATGTTAGCAATTTATTTTTACTTATGATATATTTTATATTAATCACCACTTTTCATGCAAATTTTGTTCTTTGGTTTCACATATAATCTTAATGTTTCGTGTCTATTCCTTATAGACTAATCATGTGTTGTTCCTTGTTCGTTACTTATGGTTGAGCTCGTGTGATAGATCCTCATGTTATCGTGACACAATGAAAACCTTTTGTCATATTTCCGAAAATATTTTTGTTATGTTATAAACTTTGTGTTCATGTGAGAGCCCTTAGTGATTGTAGACCAAACTTAATAAAAGTTTTCCCCGGTTCACTACAATCGGGCTCTGATACCAAACTATCACATTCTTGTCGTAGCGGAAGCGCAATCGTGTGACTATGAGGTAAACATTGCATCCAATCGTGTAAACAAGTGTAAATCAACAACGATGTCATACTTATATTAATTTGCAATCAAAGTTTACAAGTTTCCAAAAGTGAAATCATAAATTTCCAATTGTCTCACATTGTCATCAAAATTTAGTTTAAGTACATTACTCCATAACAAAAGATTGTTTTCATCATAAAAGTATGTTGAGGTTTTGACTCCTATATACCCATACGAGGTTGGGATATAAGAGGCAAATCCTCCAAAAGGTGGCATTCGTTGTCATGTCATTCCATTTCCCGAAGTGTTTCACCAGCTCAAGTCTTGCGTCCTGAAATACATGTAATTTTAAAAAGTCAACAAAAGTTGGCGAGTTCATGTAGTTATTGTATTCTTATAAAATGTCATGTTTGTAATCCAGTAATGAAATCTGAGTATATTATTAGCATTCATGGAGTTTAAGGATCTATCAGTGTGTGACCTGACATATGTGCCATAAGTAAGCAACCAAACCGAGACAACTTTGACATCATTGGGATCACAAAAGCACTCCTAAAGGTTTACCAACAAGGAGTGGAGCGCGCCTCAAACTCAATAGATCTATACCTTTTGCACCTTGGTCACTAAGTGATTAATGGTTACTATTGTCATCATCCTACTTACGCACATGTGATCGTGTTATCATCTAAACCCATAGCTAACATACCGTTTGTTATGACATGTATTTCCCCTCGATGCTTTTAAAACAAAACTTTGAAATAGTTAAAAGGAGGGACATGAACTCACTTTTTTGCTTTCCGTAAGTCATACTTATTGGAACTCGAGTGTCCGTACACGTGTGTAACCTACATGTGTATGAACTTCATTAGACACCTAGGTCTCGTTGGACCTCGTACAAGTTGTTCATCTTGAATTCTTGTTGTGTATTTATTTATCATATTAGAACAACTTTAATGTTATTATAGTGTTGGTAGTTCGTTTGTTCGATTATTATTTATAATATACATATATTATCTCATATATATATATATATATATATATTGTCATTATTAGATCGAGTGTGAACGCGCCTCGCCCTTCACATGTCCTCGTGCTTTACACGCTGTCATTGAACCTAGCCCAAGTCATGTATGTCATTGGGCCTAGCCCATGTCTTTATATGATTGGGCCTAGCTGTTGATACAGTTTTGTTCTTCGCTTGTTCTTAATTACATTTGTAATTGTACGGTCTTTGCTCAAGAGTCTGTATAGATTTGGTCATGTCGAATAGATCGAGATATCCTTCTATCTTGATCTAGTACGACATCTTAGCTTGTCTATGTCATGTTGTGGCACGTTCTCCAGAGTAAGGTTTTAGTGCGAGCAAGATGCTCCTTACGAAACAAGTATTTGGTACGAACCACATGATTCGTACGAAACAGTCTTAAGTAACAAGTGTGTTACTTGTTTCGTACGAAATAAGTATTTCGTACAAAACAATTAACTCGTACCAAATCTTCTGGAACTGTGTCTCGTGTGAAATAGTGTGTTCAGTATGTTTAGAATCGTGTTACGTACGAATATCTAGACAGACACTATATAAGCAGACATACACCTGTCAGTCAGAGTTAGTTACCTGACTGACCAGAGAGCTAGTTATCCTTTCAGTTGGTTATCTCTGAAGATGAAGGCACAAGAACACACAAGTTTGTTTGAGTCATACGAGCATTGTGTGTATATGTTTGTGCCTGTTCTCAATCATTAATCAAGATAGTGAATCTTTGGTTACCCTGTGTTCTTTACTTTGCTTTGGTTGCATGCACACTTGGATTCCGCACTTGTGTGTGTGTTATATGAACAAGGAATAGGTTTGACATCCTCAGGTGGACCTACAAGTGGTATCAGAGCTTTGGCTCTTTCCTTGTTCAAAACCGGGCTTAGTTGTGTCTGAGCTAGTTTGAAGATTTCTGAAGTGTTCTTGAATCTCCAGCAGAAAACATAAGTTTTGGATAGTTAACTAACTTAAAACTTGGTTAAAATCTGTTGCATGCAGAAAATTTTTATGGTAAAATTTTTCTAAAGAACACCCTTGAAGAAGAAATCTGCAAAAAAAAAAATTGAATCTGATTAGTTTAGTAGGGCTGACATTTTCTGACTTGGATCTGGACTTGGACTATTACAATTAAAAATCTGTGTTTAACTAAAAGTGGGTAAGACAACAGGTATTTTTGAAAAAGCAGGTCTACACAAGAAAGGAAATTTCTCAGCAAGCCATTTCTGAAAAGATTCCTCTGAAAAACGCTGAACAAAACAGTTTGTGCGACTGAAAAGTTTTGTACAAAACATCTGATCCGCACGAAACACCTGGCTCGCACAAAACACTTGTCTCGCACGAAACAGTTGTTGTTTGTTTTTGGTGTTTTTCAAAGCTTTGTGATTTTCAGAATTTGTCATATTTTCAGATCTGTGAATTTTAAAAGGTATTTATAATTGTGAAACTTTAAACCTTTAAATTTTCATAAAACAATAAAATATAATGAGTTCTAACCCGTGGGATTGGAGTTGTTCAAGCTCAAATCAGGAGTCTTCGCAAAGCTCCGCAACATCATGGCTAAAATTTTGATGCCTCGACATACAGCAATGATCTCTGCAAATCAATGGGTGTGTGTTGCGAATCAGAATCAAAGCATCCAAACTCTGTTAATGAGAGAAAGTGAAACAGGGAGTAATAACCGACCGCCGAAGTTAAATCACATGAACGATTTTCCTTCATGGAAAATTCGTTTTCATACGTATGTTCTCGGTCAAAACACGGAATTGTGGAGTGTTTCACTACCCCCTACAATGAAGCACTTGAAGAAGCTGGATCAAATCCAACCACTTTGGCCAATCTAGTCGAAAGTGACAAGAAAGCTTACGATCTAGAGAAAAAGGCATTTGGTATGCTCACACAAGCTCTACATAAAGACATTTATCATCAGTTTGTGTATTGTACTACAACAAAAAATTTGTGGGACACTTTGGAAGCAAGAGATGAAGGTAACGTTGCTACCAGGAAGATTCGGCATGATCTACTCAAGAAAGAGTTTGAAGGTTTCATGTTCATGGAGAACGAAACCTTAAATGATATAATCACTCGGTTTTATCATATTCTCAGCAAAATGTACTCGTATAAAGTGTTAGCAGCACCACAAGAGATTGTGATGCGATTTGCTGATGCTTTACCACCAAAATGGGGTCAATTTATTGATCTTTTAAAACATACAGGTGCTTTGGACTTAATAAGTATTTATGAATTTGTGCAGAAACTGGAGAACAAGAATGAAGAAGAGCTCCGGAAGGCACAACAAGTCTCTGCTCCACAAAACCCTGAAATGTATTTTGGAGGTATAAATGCAGGTACAAGCTCAAGTCAGCAACCGAAGCTGCAAACCGCATTTGTGTCAAACATGAACCCTTTCCTACCCTAGCCTGTCCAATCAAGTCAGTCTACAGGTTCGAGTAATCAAGCCTATGGACAAACTTTTGATCCGAAAGCCTTCCTTCCACAGCCAAGGGACTTAGCGCATAAAGCTCCACAGCAAGCTCCTCAACAAGCTTTCTATGGAAGCAACAGTCAATCTGCAAATCCCAACACTGTCAAACTTGACACGTCAAATCTCTCCAAA
Organism: Scalesia atractyloides; assembly: GCA_947069175.1. Classification (NCBI taxonomy): domain Eukaryota; kingdom Viridiplantae; phylum Streptophyta; class Magnoliopsida; order Asterales; family Asteraceae; genus Scalesia; species Scalesia atractyloides. The sequence goes on along the minus strand of CAMTDV010000002.1, from coordinate 63,502,882 downwards.
ATCAACGTAGAAGTTGCACAGGAACATGCGGGACTTCTAAATACCATGGTTAGTGCTTATTGTGGTTTAGTTGCAGGTCAAATAGGGAACATCAATTTGACGAACGAAGACTACGAACAAATTGACCGGGATGAAATGGAACTGATAGACATCAAGTGGGCATTTGCAAGCGCTATGAGAAGAGCAAAGGATTATATGAGAAGAACGGGTAAAACCAGTTTTGAAAGCAAGAATGATACAAAATACGGCTTTGACATAACCGTCGTTACTTGCTTCAACTGTGGAGAAAGAGGTCACTTCAAGCGGGAATGCACAAGACCCAGCAAGGAAGGAAATCACAACCCCTTTCGAAATCAGTCTCAACCATCCAACACAGCACAGTACAACAATGAAAGAAGAATAGTAGCTGTTGGCAACTCTAACAACACCAATCAATCAGGACCTTCAAAACACGCACAGAGCTTTGGTAGTTTAGTCTGATGAAGGATGCGATTGGTCAGTACAGTTGGGAACTGAGAAAAATGGAAGAATTGCATGCTATGCAAAGATCGTAGATCAAATCAAGCATGATCACAACATCAACACTCCAAATAATGATGATACATCTGGAGATGCTGGTAGTTCTGATGAAGAATGTTCAAGTTCAGATGGTTATGAATCTGATTCTGATGTGAAGAAAGGAAGTGATGTTGAGGTTGAAAAGTTGCTAAGAGAAGCTGAGTTGTTGAAGAGTGAAAAGGTAGGTATGACGAGGAATGAAGAAGCTGTGGAAAAAGAGACAGAGACACTCTCTACAGATGGTGCAGCTTTTCCTAATCACACTGCCTTTATGGCAAATGTTGAAGGTTCTTCAAAACAGGTAAATTCTGACCCTCCTACTATTTGCAATGACTGTGTTGAGTTGAAAATAAAATATGAAACCATCAAAAGTCATAATCAAAATTTAGTTGTTGAATTATAAAAATGCAAAGAGGCGAATCTGGCGCTAACTAGAAATGAAAAGGAATTCAAATCTGTAATAGAAACCCTTAAGAAAAGTGTTTCTGAATTGACAAAAACAGTTTTGAATAAACAGACAGGAATTAATAACTACATTAATCTCCTAGAAAAAACAAAGAAAGAGTTAGCCATCATCAAATGCGAATATGATCCGATCAAACGCAAATTGGAAAGTTATTCTAACTCCCAATATGTGCTTGATCGTATCATTGAAGTTCAAAAACTAAAGGGAGATGTTCAATGCATAGGGTATAATTCGTGTCCACCCCCAATGAAACACAACTATACTAAAATGCCTGATGAAGAGGAGATGCCTCGTTTTGAATCCTCTGTACCTTTGAATCCTGAGGAATTCGCAGCAGGGTTAGGGTTCAAACTAGGCAATTCCTCTCAAGAACCAAGCAAGCCAGAAAGTTCATCATATGATGAAGAAGAGGATGATACATCAGATGATGAATCAAGAAATTATGAGCAGGATCAGCCTTTTGATGAAAGGAAAAGAGTAGAATCTTCTACTACTCCTAGTACTCAATATGTTGAGAATCAAGAGACCGTTTCTAAGAAATCTGTGAAGACAATTGTGTCTACACAAGAAGAAGATAATGTGTTGTATACTTTGGTTGGAGATAAGAAAATCTATTCAAACAAAGATTTTCCAATTAAAAATGTAAATCCAATCTCTATAGATCAGGTTTTTGAAAAATCAACAACCAAACCTTTAGAGAAGAAGAAGTCCACCAAATCACAACCATTATCCTCTTCGAAAGAAAAACAATGGAAGCGAGTAGAAAAGCCTACAGTTTCTCAACCAAAGGGTGAAGCAAAAGGCTCTCGCTACCATAAAAAGGCTAAAATTGTTAAATTTGTGAGTTCTAAAGGTACCAATAAAGTCGGAAATTTTCAAGGAAAATCTAATGTTGATTTTGTAAAGAAAGTTAAGATTTTGAAAAGAAATAGTCAAAGCAATTACACCGAACACACAGATTGATGTAATGAAAATGAACCCAGTACCTCAAAACCCGCAAGTTCAACATCAAGTCGAGAAACACGATCTCCTAGTTTTGTTGAAAGGAGAACATGTTTGAAATGTGGAGAGTTTGGCCACATTATAAAGGATTGTCAAAATCCAGCCAAATCAAGATGTATAGAGAAAACCCCTCATGAACCAACTTGCAAACGTAAATATGTTTCTCCGACTCAAGATAAACGAATCATTAAGGATCAAAAAGAGAAACAAAAACGTAAACAAGTAAAAGCAGTTGAGAAAGCTTTAAAATCGAATTCTTCCAAAAAGGATCAAAGATCTTCAAAGTCAATAAAACCAACGCTGATGAAATTGTAAATAATAGTAAATCTGGTAATAAACAAGGATCTTGGAAACAAAAGACCGGTAATGGTTCAAAAGGAGGTTCTCAGTTTGTTAATCATCAAGAAATTGAGATTACATTTCTTGATGATAAGGGACGACCCAAGACCACTAAGGCTTGGGTCCCCATCTCAAACTAATCTTGTTTGTGCAATCTGCAGGGTGTTCCAGGAGGAACTGTAACCAGTCATTGGATTGTTGACAATGGAGCATCAAGGCACATGACGGGCGACTTGCGGCTCCTATATGATGTAAAAGCATAAGGGGTGGTTATGTTGCTTTTGCTGGTGACAAAGGTGGATACATCACTGGAGAGGGAATGGTCTCCAATGGTGTTGTAAGCTTCAACAAGATCAATTATGTGCGGCAAATTGATCACAATCTTCTTAGCGTTTCTCAAATCTGCGATAAGAAGTTCACGGTACATTTTGATGATGCCGGATGTTATGTGCTGAAGCCTGGATTCAAGATCCCCAAAGAATGGATTCTCCTGTCGGCTCCAAGAATTAATGATTTGTATATTCTTGATATGAGCCAAGCTATTACAACATCTGCACAGGTCACATGTTTGTCTCAAAAGCCACCGAGAAGGAATCAATCTCTTGGTACAGACGTATGGGACACATTCACCTAAGGAAAATGAATTATTTGGTAAAGAACAATCTAGTGAATGGTGTACCAGTGAAGAACTTTCATCTTCAAGATGTTTGTGTATCATGCCAAAAGGGAAAGCAAGCTAGAAAGTCCCATCGCGTGAAGAAGATCAACACTGTGAATATGCCACTAGAACGTCTTCATATGGACCTATTTGGACCTATGAAACACAAGACAACCTTTGGTGATTCTTATTGTCTGGTAGTTACTGATGACTATTCCGGGTTCTCATGGGTAAACATGTTGGCACACAAGAGTGAAGTTCCTACTATCCTCAATAATCTCCTGATTCTGCTAGAATATTTGTATAATCTGAAGGTAAGGAGAATCAGAAGCGATAATGGCACAGAATTCAAGAATCAAGTTATGGATGAGTACTGTTCTTCAAAGGGTATTTTGCATGAGTACAGTTCTCGATACACTCCACAACAAAATGGTGTCGCTGAGAGGAAGAATAGAACTCTTATTGAAACTGCAAGAACCATGTTAGTAGAATCAGAACTTCCCGTTCAATTTTGAGGAGAAGCTGTTGCTACTGCATGCTACACGATGAATAGAGTTCTGATGGTGAAGAGACATGGGAAGACATGCTTTGAGTTGTTACATAAAAGGAAACCGGATGTTTCTTTCTTACAACCTTTTGGAGCTCCATGCACTATGATCGATCCACATGGAAAGTTTGGTCCCAAGGCTATCGAAGGTTTCTTTCTTGGATACGCTACTCCTAATTTCCGGGTGTGGAATTTATCTTCGAAGAAGATTGAAGAATGGGGTGAAGTCAAGGTTCAGAAATATGCAGAAGCAATCAGAGCTCCGGGTGCTCCTTGGATGTTCGACTACGATGGGCGATTTGACTCCTTTAATCTGCCAACTTTTGATGATGCAATAGCTGCTACTCAGATGTTATTGGAGAGTGATACTGCAGTAGATTCATCACTAGTTCGACCAATTATTGTTAACTCTCAAGTGTCGACTTCGGTTAACAATCTTGTTCAAAATGAGGAATTCAAAGACGCTGCAGATTATAATGTTTCATCAGATGATGAGTTTCATGATGCAAATGAAGCTATCTCTAGTGCGGTTCCTGGATTTTCAGATGGTACGTCAAATATTCAACCTCAAGGACAACCGAAGGTCAGGCATCTACTACGTCATCAAATCCAGCTCTCGATTTAACTGTTGATCTGAATATCAACAATTTGGGTATAAATTCTCGAGTTCCTGATGTGCCAGAAACTCGTGTTCATAATATCCATCCTCAGCAGAATATTATTGGAGATGTCCAGAGTAGTGTGCAGACTCGTAATCAGCTTCGAAACAACCAGAATGCTGGATTGTATTCGGAAATCAGGGAATCTGGTGGTCTAAATGATTGGTCTTTAGCCTTCTATGTGTGCCAAGTAGAACCGAAATATTGGAAGGAGGCAATGAAAGAAGACTCTTGGGTTGAAGCCATGCAGGAAGAACTTCAGCAGTTTCAGAAGTTAGGCGTTTGGAAATTGGTTGATAGGCCTGACAACTACAAGAAGATTGGTACACGATGGGTGTACAAGTGTAAGAAGGATGACCGAGGTGTTTTTGTGAGAAACAAAGAGCGATTGGTTGTTCAAGGCTTTAATCAGATCGAAGGGATTGATTACAATGAAGTTTATGCACCGGTTGCACGACTTGAGGCCATAAGAATCTTTTTGGCTTATGCATCCTACAAGAAGTTCAACGTTTATCAGATGGATGTGAAGAGTGCATTTCTTCATGGTGTGGTAGAAGAAGAGGTATATGTTGAGCAACCGCCAGGTTTTGAAGATCCACTCCACCCAGACAAAGTATGGCTTCTCAACAAGGCGTTATATGGTCTTCATCAAGCTCCGAGGGCTTGGTATGAAACATTGTCTACCTATCTGTTGAAGAATGGTTTTCGACGAGGCTTGATCGACTGTACTCTCTTCATCAAGGAAAGGAACGAGGACTTGCTGCTGTACAGGTTTATGTTGATGATATTATATTTGGGTCTACTAACACTCGAATGTGCAAAGAATTCGAACATGTTATGCAGGAGAAGTTCTAGATGAGCGCAATGGGAGAAATGACTTTCTTTTTAGGTTTGCAGGTTCAGCAATCAAAGGAAGGGATTTTTATCCATCAAACCAAGTACGTTGGAGATATTCTCAAGAGATTTCAGATGGAAGACTCAAAACCTTTGGGAACTCCGTTAGCTCAAAATCATGGGATTACTCCAGACGGAATGGGTGAAGATGTAGAACCATCTCTCTATCGTGCAATGATCGGATCTCTCATGTATCTTATTGCTTCAAGACCCGACATAATGTACCCAACATGCCTTCTGGCACGCTATCAGTCTAGTCCGAAGGTTTCGCACTTGGTGGCTGTGAAAAGGATCCTTCGATATCTAAAGGGACGCCTGACACTGGTCTATGGTACCCTAAGGATGATAACTTTGATCTGACAGCATTCAGTGATTCGGATCATGGCGGCTGTAAAATTGATGCAAAATCAACAACAGGATGTCAGTTCTTGGGAAATCGCCTAGTCACATGGCAATGCAAAAAGCAGACTTGTGTAGCTACATCAACATGTGAGGCTGAGTATATATCAGCTTCTAGTTGCTGCTCTCAAGTTCTATGGATTCCACAGCAAATGCGCGACTACGGTTTTGAATTTCTTACTACTCCTGTTTTTGTTGATAATGAAGTTGCGTTACAGATCACTCGGAATCCTCTACAACATTCAAAAACAAAACACATTGAGATTAAGTATCATTTCATACGTGATTGTTATGAAAAGATACTTATCGATGTTGTTAAAATCAACGCTTGATCACCAACGTGCCAACCTTTTTACCAAAGCCTTTGATAAATCACGTTTTGATTATTTGCTCTTGGTCAATGGCATCAAGGTGAAGCCCGAGTAACTCAATCATGGCTAACTATTTTTGTATATCCTTTTCTAAAAATCTAAAACTACAAAAAGATTTTCAGTTTTATATTTAGGGGGAGTAAATTTCAAGAAAATACAAAAATATGTCCTTTATTTACCTTCTTTGTTTAAGGGGGAGAAAATTCAGAAAAATACAAAAACAATAGAAAACCCAAAAATGAGTTTCTTGGATAAGTAAAGATGATGAAATTCACCGGTAAATCTGTCAGAAATGGTCAAAGGCATAAAAAGAAGATTGATAAGTAGCTTTACTTATGATGTATTGGTAGGCTCACAATCAGACTAAAATGTGCAGGTTGATATAAACCTAACAGACAAAACGTCAGGTGGGAACCATTCATTGGCATATGGTCTTGGTACCGAAATTTCGTTAGATAGAGTGCCGAGGTTCTGAGATATACAGTCTTTATGCTGGCTTATCATCAGGGTATCACGGTTGAATCTTTTGCCAAAAAATAACGGTGGCGCAAGTCTAGAACTTCCTGATATCATAGATACATGTACATACTGCATTCGACCTTCAAATAAGTGATAAAATATCACATCCCCAAAAAAAGTGATAAATATCACAGCTTTATGCGGGAGCTAGGTTCGTCTCTCTGTCGGTACGATGGTACTAACCTGTTCACGGACTTACTCCTATGCCCTCATGCATATGACAATCAAGTTCCTCATCAATAAGTGATTAATTCACAAAGGGCTTGTTTTCAGTCAAAAATAAGTGAGTATCTAACATCTTTCATATACGTCAAAACAGATGATAAAGACAGTATACTCACCGGTAAGATTTTCTATCGTGCATATCTTGATACGGGAATGTGTCGTGATGTGGTTGAACACCGGCTAGTAAGTATAATTCATACCTTAATTATATCTCCTGATCATGATTACATCTGATAAGTCTGAGCTTACGTGGACAACAATACCGATAATCATAGTTGAATATTTATCTATTTAATTTTGAAGTTCAAACCAAATATCGTTTTTGACAAAGATTAAAATGCTGGTATGATTCCTTTACCTTGAAACTCGAAAAAGATTGTAGTTTATCTGTATATTTTGATTTTTAGTTTAAGTTTACTTAGTTGCTTATGTAATTACTTTTTGAAAGTTAGCCAAAGTTGATACTCGAAAGTTTTCTACCAAGATACACCAGAAAACCATTTGTTAAATATTGCAACTTCATAAAGTAATATCTTGCAACAAGTAACTCATCAAAAGAAATCAAAAATCTAAAATTCGTTTGAGTGTGTGTATCTCATACGAATGAACCTAGTCATTTTGATTTGACTTGGTCACTTGTTTTTCTCAAATCTGCTGCTGGAATTCATAACGAGTGTGTGTATCTCTTTCCGGGAATACAATCATACGAAGAATTTATGATAAGTCTTTTGTGTGTATTCCCTGATAAATTTGTGTTCTAAGTATACTTGTCTACTGAGTACAGATTGATACAAAAGAACATGAACAAAGACTAGCAACGAAGAAATCTGACAAGTCAGAAGAGGAGACAAGAAAGATTTGAAGTTTCTTAGAAGTTCGAAGATCTGATGCTCTAATCATTGGATAGCAGATCTATCAATGGATAGCAGATCTTCAGGGGGATTTTGTTGATACACCAAACCATTCCTGTGAAAACCAACATATGAAGACCAAAGACCGAAGACGAAGACCAAGCAACATCCAAGGGGGAGTTTGTTGATACAGTTTTATGTCTTCCGCTTGTTCTTAATTACAGTTGTAATTGTACGGTCTTTGCTCAAGAGTCTGTATAGGTTTGGTCGTGTCGAATAGATCGAGATATCCTTCTATCTTGATCTAGTACGACATCTTAGCTTGTCTGTGTTAAATAGTTGCATGTGTGTATCTATTGAGTCTTGTGAACGTCATGTCTGCGGCACGTTCTCCAGAGTAAGGTTTTAGTGCGAGCAAGATGCTCCGTACGAAACAAGTATTTCGTACGAACCACATTATTCTTCGAAACAGTCTTAAGTAACAAGTGTTACTTGTTTCGTACGAAATAAGTATTTCGTACGAAACAATTAACTCGTACCAAATCTTCTGGAACTGTGTCTCATGTGAAATAGTGTGTTCAGTATGTTTAGAATCGTGTTTTGTACGAATAGCTAGACAGACACTATATAAGCAGACATACACCTCTCAGTCAGAGTTAGTTACCTGAGTGACCAGAGAGCTAGTTATCCTTTTAGTTGGTTATTTCTGAAGACGAAGGCACAAGAACACAACAAGTTTGTTTTAAGTCATACGAGCATTGTGTGTATATGTTTGTACATGTTCTCAATCATTAATCAAGATAGTGAATCTTTGGTTACCCTGTGTTCTTTACTTTGCTTTGGTTGCATGCACACTTGGATTTTGCACTTGTGTGTGTGTTATATGAACAAGGAATAGGTTTGACATCCTCAGGTGGACCTACACTAGCCCATGAAATTATCTCATTGGGCCTAGCATATCAAATTATGTGTTTGGGCCTAGTCCATGAAATTATGTGTTTGGGCCTAGCCCATGAAATTATGTGATTGGGCCTAGCCCATGTATTTTATGTGATTGGGCCTAGCCCATGTATTTTATGTCTTTGGGCCTAGCCCATGTGTTTAGGTGATTGGGTCTAGCCCATGTATTAGTGAAATGGGCCTAGCCCAAAATTAATTACCCAAGTCCATAAGTATATATATACTTGCATTTCTATAATTTCCTTAAATGCTGTAGTTTATAAGTATTCTATTATACTTATATAAAATCTATTGGAAACTTTTATATATTTCAACATTCCGAATTTTGGTTATTGGTATTATATATTCGTTAAGCATCTACAAATATATTATTTTTTAGACGTGTCGTCGTGGTCATTTAATATATATATATATATAATATATATATATATTTCCACATCGAAAGTCACCCACGTGTCGTAAAAGATCGTTCATGACGGCGATATGTATGTTGACCGAAGGTGAAACGGTGTATTGTATAAATTTGACCATTGCGCGAATAGTCCGATCGTCCGATTATTTGTTTCAAGAATTGTGTGAAAGTGTTTGTGTTCATGTAATTTATACTTGGTAACTTTCAAGTATTTGGTGTGTTGTATTAGTTATGTATTTTGTATTGTATACCCTAGGAATTCTAGATACATACACATACATACACATGTATTCTACACATTCACTTATGATGGTAACAAAGTATATACATATATTTTATTCCTAAAAGTATATATGTAATAAATAATACTCACTTTTAATTTGTAAAATATATATATATATATATATATTATATATATATATTATATATATGTATTTATTAAATCCTTGGAAGGTTAGGGTTTAACCTTTGTTATTAAAACTTCCTTAATGACGGTTTAGGTCACTAATCGCGTTTAGCCCCGTTAATTACACTTTAATCGCGATTAGATTTATTAGAAAATTTCTCCGTAGTTTCCCCTAAACTATGGCATTTTCCAGTTTCAAAAACGTATTTAAACCACTTTTAAATTTCCCAAATCATCGCTAATTCATCAAGCTTAATCAAACTCATTTTTCAAGTAGTGTGCATATAACTTTTCTTCAATATTTCATGAGCTTTAATACATATATTTTTATACTTTAAAGCCTCTAAAAATTCCATATCTTTTAAGACTATAAAATACCAAGATTTTCATAGACAACTTTTATAACCATTTTTATATAACTTGTTTTATACAAAAATCAACTTACTAGCTTTCAAGATCCAAGTTTCAAGTCTCATCATGTATCATACTTTTTAAGAACAACATCAAGACCATATATATATATATATTATATAAAGCTCATGAACTTGAAGATGATCTTTCATGACTTAAACGTATACTTGTTTAAATCACATTTTTAAGCTTGATATAGTAAGATCATCACTCTTGTAAAATACTACAACAAATAAACCACATGATTATCTTGGTATTGCTTGTTATATTTTAGGGTTTTTTGGATGATTTCTTTGAAGATGTTCAAGATGAAGTTTACATGTACTTTTGAAATCTACATATTATAAGAACTTGAAATCTTAAACAAGTGAACTTACTACTAGCTCTTAGGCTAGGGATGATTCAAGATTAAGATGGTGGTGAGAAAATGAAGATCAAGATGATGAGAAAGCTCCAAAGAAAGCCCTAATGCTTCTCCATCCTTGCTAGCTCCATAAATGGTCTTGTAGTGGGTTGAAAGTAAGGATAATATGGTGTTTAGTAGTGGTTTAGGGTGGTGGTGATGGGCCGAAAATGAGAGAGAGACTAGAGGAGTTCTTGTTTTGATTTTTGAGGTGAAAATGTCAAAGGAATGAATGGTGATGTTATAATTATATAAATCTTTCAAGATCTTTAAAAAATCTACTTAGACCATCCTCCACATCCGAATCCATCATGCAATCTAGCAACTAGGGAAGGCTTGTGGGCCCTTTATGTTGACCAAAAATGGCAGGGGGGGTAAAGTGTAATTTTTTTGTAACATGTGTTAATTTGTTAGATATTTAGGTGTTTAACTTAAGTATGATAATTAGGGGTTGGTCTTGCATCATTAGGGAGTAATTAGGGTTTAGGATGTTAAGTAATATTAATTAGTTCCCTTGACTAGTTGGTATTAGTATTGGATGGTAAAAATACCACTAGTTCGCTCATCGGTTCGATCCGGTTGATATACGAAAGTTATTACTTAGTACCGGAAGCTTTGGTTTTTGTTTATCATAAGTGCTATAGCGTTTATTTTGGATACTTCCGACATTAAAATATGGTTAACTAGTTCACTAGTCGAGTAGATGTTGAGTTTAAGTGGTAGAAACGCTTTCCGTTTCGTTAATCGTTCGATAACGGCACTTTTATTTTATACTGACGGACAATTCCACAAGTTGAAATTCCGCAGCCATGAGATATATGAAGGGGTTACGAATCCCAAATAAAGCTTAACTAGCTCTCTAGATTAATGTATGAGGCTATCGCGCATTGGAATCTTTGTCGGTTCAACAATCGATCGCTTTCCGATCAAGTTGTGCACTGCTTGTCGTAATACAGGAAACAATGTCTTTTATGCATTTTTGGTATCCTCATATTGTTTTAAGGTGCCTATCATTATTCTGTTATAATTCTGGAGTCCTGGAAGTGTAGAATTACTGTTGCGGACGAATTGAAATTGTTACATTTTTAGCCGAAACGGACAATTTTGAAGTTTAAGCGTTAAACCGAAAAGTTATGTATTATTGCAAGATATGTTCCTACATTAATGTTTTCATGTATATATGGACTCAGCTATGTCATTCGTATGCCATTATTCATCGTTCTGTTTCGTTTCAGCAGTTTTGCTGACATGAATAGTGTAACCGTGAATAGTGCACCCAACACTTTCTACAAACACTTTTAGGACATAGTTTGATTTTTTTCGCGTTGTAACGGAAACCAATATATGTTATAGCATGATTCACTTGTCCTAACACTTGTGATATGACGTACGACTCAGTTACATAATTAAATTACGATCAAATGCATGAGATTATGAAATGAATTGGTGATTAGATTGTACGGAATTAACGGTTATTTGCCGTTTGTCACAGGTTATGCGTGTAATAATTTACGCGTTGGAGGGAAAGGCTTAATCGAATTGTCTTGCTTCAAAAGTATATCATGATAAGTTGATGTAGTTGTGGAAGAGCCGGTGGTGGGGATTCCTGATGAGGCATCCAATCTCGAGGTTGCGTCAGAGGTTGAGGGTGTGATTCCTCTAAGCGAGTTATCTTTCCTGAACCGGTGATCGTCTTGGTTCTGTTGTTCACTTCGTCCAAACCATCAACATATTCCCGCTCTTCAGGAGGAGCAGCTTTGATAAAAAAAAATCTTCACAAACCTCAGGAAACACAAGACATGATCCGTGAATAAGATTTCATTCAAACACATGGCCTTATAATAATAACAGGGATTCCACTTCGGGATTGGCGGCATTATGGCTTGACACATCAACCAGTTCCCCGAAAACGCACCTGCTACTGTTTTTAAACCCTTAGAAGTACCATAACCCCCTTTACAGACCAAGGTGATCTTGGTCCAGGGGAAGGAACTTCGACACCAGAAGAATGAAAAAAACAAACCTACAAACCTTTTCCCTTGCCTGGCGGAGGCCAGATTAGATGAGTCAAAACCTTGGAGAGATAAATCGACATTCTCTAAGGGAAGGATTAATCTATTTAACTAGGACTAATTAATGTTTTAATTTTATGCTTGTATAATATTTTTAGTTAGGTGTGTGTAATATTAAAATTACGTATAATTAAAATTAGGTTTGTGTAATAGTTTATGTAATTTATTTTATATATTATGTATTTTTAATTTGTTTTATATTTTTATTAATAAACATAAGATTATTTTATATAACAATACAAGAAAAATACCTTATAGGGATGACATTTTTTCAGCTTATAGGGAGGACGTGTCTCTATAGGCCTTTTCACCTATAGAGACAACATGTCGACTCTATTAGGTTTTGTCTCTATAGCCTCGTCCCTATAGCCCAAAGAGTCATCCCTATAAGTGTCGTGGCTATAGACAAATTTATAGAGACGACACAAGTATGTAAGAAAATGAAAACTAAAATTAATATTTACCAAATAAGAACTTATTTTAAAATATTTTAAACCCAATAAAGACGACATGTCGTCTCTATAAGTTTTCTTAAAAAAATTGCTTTTAAGCGCTATAGAGAGGACATGTCGTCTTTCTACGTTTAAAATAATAAAAATGAAAACTCTTAAGCCCTATAACGACGACATGTCCTCTCTATATTTTTTTCTTTAAAAAAACATTTAAGCCCTATAGAGACAACATGTTATCTTTATAGGTTTCTCTTTAAAAAAAATAAAAAAAAAGTATATATTTTCTCTTTAAAAAACGAGATGTTACACTCACTACGTTGTGACCAGGTTCATAGCTACGTATCATAGTCCTTTGATTTGTTACGACACATACACATAAAATATACAGTAACACAAGACATACCAATGGGAAGACAAGCGTTCATTTGGATTTCAAAGCAATCCACCATAGGGCCTTATCCACCACCTTCCACCTCCAAAGCAATCCACCTAAGCACTTCCATTGCTACCTCTTGTCCTTTCTTCGTCCGGATTTCAAACTAACACTTAGCGTGTATAAATAAACGTAATGTATAAAGTAACTTTCCTTACAGTATAAACTTATATTTACCAATATCTCTAGTTTTTTAGTTTTTTATATATATACTATTAATTAATAAATAATAACTACAAATTTTAAAGACGTAAAAACATTAAACTATTATAACAAAATATAATTATAAAAGTTGTATTATTTTCACATCCAAGATTGTAACTTCCAGGCAATTTACACAACAGTTGTACCAAAAGTATGTGTGGACTTATACTTTAAAGCCTTTCACACTTCTCTTTCACTTCTCTTTCACAGCTTAGTTGTCTTTCCTTTTTTTCAGTTCTTGTACCCTTTTTTCAGTTCCTCTTAAGTTCTCTCTTCTAAGTAAACCGCCCTATTTAATAAAAAATATATATTTTTTCACCTCTTCACTTAAACCTTCCAGTAATTCATAGCCTCAATGGTTGTTCTCACTGAACATGAAGTTTTACCAGGATCCTCTTCTTCATCTTCAACACATGATCATATTCATAGATATGACGTATTTTTAAGCTTTAGAGGTGTTGACACTCGTAATCGTTTCACCACTCACCTCTACAAAGCCCTAGTGGAGGCCAATTACGACACATTTCTGGATGACGAAGAGATTGAAACCGGAGAACCACTTAAACCCGAACTGGAGAGTGCGATTCAATCATCCAGGGCTTCTGTTATCGTAATGTCCAAGAATTATGCTTCTTCAACATGGTGCCTAGATGAATTGGTATTAATCCTAGAGCAACAGAAGAAGTTTAACCAATTTGTCATCCCCATCTTCTATGATGTGGAGCCAACTGATGTTAGAAAGCAACAAAACAGCTTCGGGGAAGCAATAGCAAAGCATAAACAGAGGATGGAGAAAGAAACGGATGCAGAGAAAAGAAGTGAATGGGCTCAAAAGATTGCGTTATGGAGAATGGCACTCACAGAAGTTGCTGGTTTAAAAGGGAAGGATGCAAAAGACAAGTATGTTCTCCATTCTATAAAAATCCTTTTAGTAATACACCTAAATTTACTAGTCATTTTGCAAAATCTTGTAGCTTAATGTTAAAAAAGAAGCTGAGGAAAAGACACAGTTTATAATAGATGAAAATACACCTACAGAGAGTTGTTGATCTAAAACGAAAAGATGTGTAATCCTTGGGTTTGCATTGTTTAATTGCGATACATTTTCTCATTCAAGTCAATTTGTAGGAACGAAACAGAGTTTATTGAAGAAGTTGTTGCGGACATTCGTCGTAGATTAGTTGTACCTTTACGTGATACCCCATCACTCCTTATTGGGTTTGGACTATTACATCAATGTCATAAATTCATGGTTGACAGATGGATCTTGTCATTCAGCTGACATTCTCACAATTGTAGGCATTGGTGGGATTGGGAAAACATCTTTGGCTAAATATGTTTTCCAGTTACACTCTTCTAAGTTCCACAAAAGTAGCTTTATTGAAGGTATCAATACAAAGTGCAATGACCACTCTTATGAGTTGCCTAATTTACAAAAGCAGCTTCACAAAGTCATTTCAAAAAGAACTCCACTACAAGTTAACGATGTCTCTAAAAAGGTGTTTATCGTGCTCGATGATATCGGCAATCTCAAGCAGTTGGATGATTTACTTGGAAACAAAGGTTTATATCCAGGTAGCAAAATCATAGTTACAACCAAGGATTCATCTTTCACAGAAAAGTGTTCATTAAACAACCCACAAGTTCAACCCAATCACATAAAGATCATACTTAAGGGGCTAGGTGAATACACATCACTGGAGCTTTTATGCATACATGCATTCAATAGCCGTATGCCCGAAAAAGGTTATGAAAAGGTCTCAAAAGAGCTTGTGGAATATTGTGATGGGCTTCCATTGGCTCTTCAAGTTTTGGGCAGGTCTCTACAAAAGGAAGATGTAACCTATTGGGAAGACTGCATAAGAGTGCTAAATAAAGAACCACATCCCGACATAAAAAATGTCTTGCGGATGAGCTTTGACTCTCTGTCATTCGGAAATGATAAAGAATTGTTTAAGCATATTGCCTGTTTTTTTGTTGGAACAGATGCAGATTTGACTAAAACAGTACTAGAAGCATGTGGTATAAAGACAACGCACGGGATGAGGAATCTCATTAACAGATGCCTTCTTAGTATTGGATGGGAAAACGAGTTGATCATGCATTCACTAATTCAAGAGATGGGAAGAGATCTGGTGCGTCAAGAATATCCTGACAAGCCATGGAAGCGTAGTAGATTATGGCGTCACGAGGAGTCATTCAAAGTAATGAAAATGAAAAAAGTAAGACCTCATGAGTTTTTAGTAGTTATGCATGTTTAGAGTATTTTTAATTGCCTATATACATGTATACAACCTCTATAATCTTGTTTGCAATCCATTTCTTCGTAGGATAAAGGAAATCTGCTAGGCCTTGCCCTCGACATGAAAATGCTTGATGAAAAGAAATTTAATGGATCATTTGAGCTGAAAACAAACTCGTTAAGTAACATGCATAATCTACTGCTACTTCAACTCAACTACGTACAATTAAATGATAGTTTTCTGAATTTTCCAGATGAGTTAAAATGGTTATGTATGCATGGGTTCCCTTTAAAGGCTATACACTTAAACAAACCAATGGAGAATCTGGTTGCTCTGGACATGTCTTACAGCAATATTGAATCTTTTGACATGTCATACAGTGACCCACGACCACCTGCGAAGAAGCAAAAGGTAAGATTTTAAATATTTGTATGTGAGATTCCGAATAATTAATAATCACTTGGATAAACTTTAAATGCTGATGATTAAGTTATTACAAAATGGTATTTTAACCCAAGAATTGCCTAGGCTTACACGTAATCACAATCAGATGATTCAGATTTACACTCAGGTCTTAGGTATAAAACCAAACACAGACACTAAGATCCTATGGTCTCGTGTAAATTTCAATCACTTAACATGACTGATGACACTAGAATCGCCACACAAGATAACTCTTATTATGCGATCATACTGAGTAAATGCATGTTTTACTTATTTTAACTTATCTCTGTTTCACCAGTTGGTTGGATCATGCTCAAAAGACGAACCATTGCTTGGATCATTGAAGATTCTAAATCTGAGTTTCTGTGAACAGCTTCACAGTGTTGGTGGTTTTTTTGAACTACCTGCACTTGAGAAGTTAATAGTTAGAAGGTGCATAAGTTTGATGGAGTGGTGTGAATCAGTCGAGCAATGTGTTGAACTTGTCCACATTGATCTGAGTTACTGCGACAAGCTTAAAAAGCTTCCAATATCCCTAGGAAAGTTACAAAAGGTTCAAACACTATTGCTAAATGGTTGTAATTTATCTGAATCTGCCATTATGGATTCGTCAGATCTTAGCATAAGCTCACAAACCTCTTCAGCAGCCATTATAAGGGAGGCTATGCAAAGTGATTTCAAGTTCTTTATGATCTTTTTACCAAGCTCGTTGAGAATTTTGTCACTTGCAGATAATAATTTGTCAAATGAATCATTTCCCATGGACTTGAGTTGTCTAGCCGTGTTAGAGGAATTATGTTTAGATGACAATCCAATTGTTTCACTGCCCAGTTGTGTGGGAACCCTTCCTAGGATTCAGAAACTTAGTATTGACTCCTGTTATGATGTGATATCGGTTGAGCATCTTCCACGTACCC
This sequence comes from Scalesia atractyloides, assembly GCA_947069175.1. NCBI lineage: Eukaryota > Viridiplantae > Streptophyta > Magnoliopsida > Asterales > Asteraceae > Scalesia > Scalesia atractyloides. The sequence goes on along the minus strand of CAMTDV010000002.1, from coordinate 63,486,037 downwards.
TAAGAGTATTCTCCATGTACACAGATGATAAACCTGCTAAAATTAGGAAAATTAAATTTGATCCAGAAATGCCTCCACTCAAATTAAGAGGAATTTCTTGGGTGGATTCTCATTTGTCGCTTGAATTTGAAGGCATAATCAAAATTCAACCAATGGCAGATGTTGAGGAAAAGTTATTACATAGTTTGGGTTGGAAAAAGTCAGACTTTATTAAAGGACACCTGAAAGTCATGACATCAAGGTATCCTCTAATTAATTGTATCTTGTTGTGTGTGCGCGTGTATTTTATGAAAAGTGATTAATGTTGTATTTATTTTGCAGATGTATTATGAATTTGGAATATTCAGCACCATTTATTGGTGGAAAGGGATGCCGGAATGGATTAGGTGTAGAAGTGGGGGCCCATCAATATCATTTGTCATCCCATCATCTCCTAAGAAGCCCCGAGGAATGAATTTTTGTTGTGTGAATTGGTCTCCATTTACAAGTGATATATTTTTCATGCCAACGATCAAAATTAGTAATATTACAAAAATGCAAACCTGGATTTATAATCATTATCGTGGATTTATAATCCTGGATCATTTATCGTGGGTAGGTGGAGAGGACTGCTTTAGCTGGTTAAGCCATTGGATGTTTGGGCCAAATGAGATGAAAGCTGGTGATAACATTATAATAGAGTGTAACAATATAATGAAGTATAAAATGGAGTGTGGGGTTGGTGTTGTTATGATGATGGTAGTATGGAAGAAGAAGAAGAAGAAGAGGATGATGTGTTGAGTGATTACAAGTCATGGAATCACATCATTGGTGGAGACCTCTCTGCTTTTCAACTTACAACAGGAGAATACTATCTATGTAACAAGGCATTTAGACGGTCTTCCCATTACATAATTTATGCTCATTTATATGGTCGAGAAGGCAGCTATAAGGGTAAATGTCGTCTCTCTATATAAAATTTAGCCAAGGCTTGTGTATTACTATGTTTGTATTTCATATGGCTAAAATAAATAATTTTTAAGTATTTTATCTTTTTTTTAGAAAAGGAAGTGATGTTTAAAGCTTTCTCCACAGAGAAGTCTGAAATAGTTGGGTCTCAGGTGTATTTCAACACCTAAACCCTACTTTCATCACATGATTGAAAACTCACAATGCGAAAAAGATTGGATTTTTATATTTTATCTATGTAGGCACAGTGTTCACAACATCGTCCAACTGCAACGCCACCTGCTGGAGCTCCTTGCATGCCTATGTTCCCATATGGTTTAGGTCAACAAACATTTGATGGTCAACCTCAACTTACTCTCATTCCTCCCCAAGTAATCTCCCATAATCACATATTTCAACAATTTCTAAAGGAGACTGAAAACTCCTTTGGATTAAAATCTGAGATTTCTTATTTATTAATAAATTTGTGGTAATACTTGGATAGCCTGGTTTGGGGCACCAGCATCAACTTGTTCCAGGTATGAGCTCAGATGGAGACCGAATGACTTGTCATCAGGAAGCACGTCCAGGTGGAAGCTGTGTTAGTGTTCCTGGGCCACAGAATCACCAACCACCTCTTAGTCTTATGCAGCAACAGGTTTGTTTTACTATTCTCTGTCTCTGTTTTATTGAAGGTTAAAATTAGTAACTAATTTTTGGGAATAACAGAAGGTGCCATTTGGACTAATGTATCCTCACCCGCCTGGTAATGACGCTGGTAATGTGTTAATGGCTTCTGTTCCGTATGATGTTGAGAAAGCGATGCATTTTCCTGATGCTGGTGGAATCTTTGCCCTTACAAATGCTTCTCCAACAGAGCAAAGGACTGTAAACGCTTTTGATCATAGTTTATAAAAAACTGAGACAATTGATTAAATCATTATGTTTTAGATATATGTGTTACGTGTAAATATTTTAGATGTCGGGTGAAGATCAGTACCCACCATTGGAAGCTGGAGGCTGAGTCAGAAGCAACGGTAACAAGAAATTTTCTTTGCTTCTAGAATCACCAGAAGCACTAAAGGCAAAGGTTGCAGAGGCAATGGAGGAAATTAGATTTTTTTGATTTTTTTATTTATTTTTTTTACAATTTTTTATTTTTTTAGAATTTTTTTTATTTTTTTAGAATTTTTTTATTATTTTTAAATTTTTCATTATATTTAAGCGAAGAACGACGGGAGAGTACTACGGCGGCGATTGGTGAAGTCACAGTTGTGAAGAGATATCTACAGTGATTTTATTTCATACCCATCCTCATTCGTTTGGGTTCTATCTTATACCCAACCTAACCTACTCTTTTTTTATCCACTACTTCATAACCCATCATAACCTAGTGACGAATTTTGTTTGACCCATCTTAACCCATCTTAAAATTTAAAATACCCATATCAATCCAAAATGGAATGGATGGACTTGTTTTGCCAGGTCTAATGATAGGGAAGGACGAGATCATGCATACGTATGGAGTATGGTATTAGCCCTGTGTATGATGATGGTGGTGGTGGGAAGCTGAAAGAAGATACATTGGGTTATTCCAAGTCATGGAAGCACATCATCGGTGGGGATCTTTCTGCTTCTAAAGTCTCATCAAGTCATTATCTTCTACACCCTGTGTTTAATTAAACAAAGTATGGGTCAGGATGGCCGGTAATTGCAATCCCTTCTTTTTTCCATCTACACCAGACCAGCGTTCATCAAGGAAGGAAGGTGAACCTTGCTCATATTTCTACCTCTTGCTGTCTTGTATCCAATGCTTTTGCTTCGCTAAAGCTACCAAGGTAAACAAACTTTCGGGTGTTCGCTTTTGGCAGTTTGGCTTGATTAGGTTCTTTAGTTGTAACGTATAACTAGGTTTTGTTTTGGGTTTTTTAACGACTTTTGAAGTATCTGATCAAATACGATCAGTGGATCAGGAGCATTTCCAAATTGCCAAGTATTGTAAACATAACCTGACTTGTTTGATTACATATTTAGTTAATTTCTGGATATTAATTGGTTACAGGTGGAAAGGGGGCAAGTAAAACCTGCATATCATTCAACTGCAATTGAAACACGCCACAATTAGTTCAGGCTATTATCACAAAACCCTAGAACTGAAATTCTTCCCTTGATATATTAAACAAAATTTAATTTCATGATTTAGAAAACAATAATACACCATTATAGAACATAAAATCTATAAATTCTTGACAAGAGGGAGAGAGAGAACGCATCATAAGTAAAATCTATGACAGAAAAAGAGGCAACAACGAATAACTAGTTGCATAGTATATTATGGCATTATACATACCAGAGTATATAATAGAACCCCATAATTTAATACTTGATAAATCAATAAAATTAACTCGATAAATTAATTATTTGTCCGTTTCAACTTGAGACCAGCATAAAATTGAACCCCCAATCGATAAAATAATAAGATAATATTTTTTTTGAAATCTCAATGTAAATATATTGACGAAACTATAAATTAATAATTACTAAAATATTCTAAAATTCTAGATTTGTGTACATTGAACTTGATAAATTCATTAATGTGTGAATGTACATGGGAATTTTGAAGGTCATTGTTTCTGTTTTATTTAAATAAGTAAATTAAACGAACATGAAAATTTTGAAGGTTGATGCATTAATTTGAGAGTTGCTCACGAATATAAGCCAATTCTTTAAATTAATAATTTATTAGTTTATCGATATAATAATATCTCGCTAAATTAATAAAATATTATATTCTCAACATTATTAATTTATAGAGGCTTTAGTGTACAAGATAAACTTCAAATTGATGATTATATATAAAGATATACATGTCTCGCTTTTTTATAATCATTTAAGTATAGAAACAAAATAGCAAAGGTTGCTTACAATATTCTTTGTTCTGTAAAACAACCTATCCTAACACGTATCCATTTATGTGAACGCATTCTAACTCTCGTCATCCGCCAGACCCACCCACTTTAACTACCCCTAGTTAAACGAAATTTCATTTTAACCAACCCTACCATATTGATCGGGTTGCCTCAAACTTCCTTACTAAAACGGGGCACAATTATGCACTCATATATATATGATGCATGTAACGCCACCAAGAATACGGGTGTCTTCCACTATATAGTGAATCGCATTTGGCTATCTTCCACCAAGAATATGGGTATGTGGGCGCTATTGGTGAAATTTAGTAAGAATGGAATTTTATGGACTTCATCATAAGGTTGATTATTGGAAGAAATCATATTTGTCAAGTGCGTAAGGCGCACACAAGAGGTAGGAAGGGCACACTCAACGTAAAAACAACCCATTTAGAAAATATAAAACAAAACTATAAAGATGCAGATGGTAACAGATTCACTTGATAGGCCCGTATCCACAGGCAACCCACACTAGATGTTATACCTACATATGCACATATATATATAGGATTAGGATTTGTGAACAATTTTCTAATAGTAAACTGTGTGAACTAATTTGGACTATTGGTCTATTTATTAATTGTCAAGGACAGGATGGTAATGAAATATTATTATTTTAATTTTCAATTTCTTTTAAACAAAATTTATACTAGGTAGTTACATTGTTTCCTAATATGTAGAGTTGATCAAATCAAAAACATATCTTTACAATCTTTTATTTTGGTTCAGAAGTTACGTAATATGCTTTTCGAAAACTGGTAGAAGATCTAGATCGCACCCAAATTGTTCGAACAGATTGTTAATCCAAATTTATATATAATCAAATCAAAACAAACTATTCTATAATCTTTTGTATTTGTTATTCAGTTACAGAAAAATCCATCAAAAACGTTTGAGATTTCACAAATCTGTTCCAATTTGTTCAAAAAGTTTGTTAAATGGATTATTCTTACACCTTTCGTTCATATGCTTATTATCTACATCTTACGAAAACTTTTGTTAATTCCCTGATTTTTTACAATTAGTGTGAACTGTGTTATATTTTAACACCTTTTCGTTCTTATTGTTTTCGTAATATGGATGAACATAAACAAATACGAAGAGGACAATGGTGAACGACGATGAAGTCAACATTGATAATGTCGGTAATGTTTTCGTTACTACATTGGATCGACCAGGTGCGTTGTATTTTTGGATTTTTCATCAAATTGGTCCGTTAGACATGTTATATTCTGGTTTAATTGTAGAGTTATTCGTTCGGTCAATTTTGTTTGATGTTATATTCGTTCATGTATTGATCTGAAAGTTCATAGTTTGCGATAATTCAGTTTATGGTTGTATACGAGTGTTATACGCTGTGTTTGTTGTTATGTTGTTGGAGTAAGATCGGTGCAGATTATAACTCATGAGTATATTTGCTGGTTTGCCTATTGGTATTTTTAATTGCCTGTTGTAGTTAGATCGATGCAGAACAGTACACATGTGAACATGTAGGTGATATATGTGTTTTGTATATGCCAGATAGTAATAATGAGCATACATGCTGTCTTTTCCGTATTGTATATATGTTTTGTGTTGTTTTCTTTCATTGTCAAATGTTAAAATACCAGTAAAACATGTGTACAAGTAGGTTAGATATGCGTTTTGTATATGCCAGCCATTATGGTTTTGTATATGCCACTTTATAATAGTCAAGTCTTTTTTACAGAACAGGTACACATGTGCACTTTGTTGGTGATCTATGCGTTGCATATGACAGACATTAATCATATGCATACCTGCTGTTTCTTCTATGTAATATATATGATTGTGTTTTTTCTTTATTCGTCAAGTATTTTACAGAACAGTACACATGTGTCCTGTTATGATATTCATGTGTTTTTGTGTCTGACAGTGACAAATTGTCAAGCCTTTTATAGAACAGTACACATGTGTATTTTGTATTCTGATGTATTCGTTGACATGTCAGAGTTAAGTTCACTTGTGTACTGTATTACATCAATATCACAGTACACGTGTGTATAAATAATATACAGGACTGAGGAGGAAAATCCGTGATGAACTTGTTTTAAAATTTCTTTACCTAACCTATAGCATTATTCAAAGTTGTGATCTTATTTTTTATCAAAAACTGTTTTTTTTTCTTATTTGGATCTTAACAATTTGCAGAATCAGTTGCCAGCAATGTATACGAAACGCCTAATGGTACTAGGTACTGGACACTAACCGTCCCTCCCGGATTCAAACCATTTATTAAAGCTAGATTTAGTACTATTGAAGAAGCTATTGCTATGTATGAAGAGTATGAACAACTTGCCAGGTTTGGAACCCGTCTTGGTACTTCGTGTCACACCCTGACCCGCAGCGGAAAAGGTGACCGGGGCATGATTGGGTTATCATCAAAGCTCATGACATTTATTATACGTTTCATATTCATTAAATACAATTGAATAGGAAATTTACAACTATAATTACATCAATGACCTAAACATCAATCTAAGCTTCTTTGTTTTCTTCTAAGGCATTTCCTATGTTTTCCTCGCTTCAACCTGTTCACCTGTATCATGTGTAAAAGGGTTTTTGGATCAACATAAAGTTGGCGAGTGAATCCTATGGAAAACATTTGAACAAGTTTATTTAATTGATTATAAAATGAGTGCACAACCACACATGAGTAAAAATAGATGTAAACTTACTCAACAATCATTAGACATTAAATAAAGCACACATGAACAATAATGGAACATTTAGAGGCACGCGTTGCTCAACTCGTCTTTCACGAGGAACTGATGGGCCTAATGAATGAATTGCATAAACATGATAATATGAAAGACATAACTACAAACAATATAAACTCAAAGATACACACATGAACAATAATGGTTTGGTTTTGAGGCACGCGTTGTTCAACTCGTCTCCCACGAGGAACTGATGGGCTTAATGAATGAATTTCATATAATTTGACAAAATAAAATACGTAATCACAACAATATAAACAATCTAAGTTTAGATCACGATATGGTATGGCACAAGTTTAAATAAACGAGTTAATTATTTTGTGACACATGACACACCCCAAAACGTGTAATTAAAAAGGGGAGTTGTAAGATTCACTCACAGTGGGTGCGTTCGGTTGATGATGTTGAATGCACGCGAAGTGGTTTTAACCACGAGTGAAATTAACCTAGATAGATAGCATTATGGTTTGGTAAGTAAACGGATTTTATTAATCCATTTTAGTAGGATTGTTGGGTGTATTTTTGTGAGTTTAAGGCTATTTTCTAAACTTAAAAATGTTATTTTTAAGTATTTTTAATTGATTTTTAATTAAAATAAATAAATAAAAATAATAAAAAATTTGACTTTTTTGACCGTTGACCGTTGACCTTGACCGTTGACTTGACCGTTGACCGGTTCGTATGCGTATAGTTGTGCGCTGAGTGAGGCTCGAACCCGAGACCTCCCGTACGCGTGCACGCAGCTCTACCAACTGAGCTACGTGTCTAACCCGTAATATATCTGTTTTTAATTATATTTATATACTAATTATTTAAACCGAAAATCATTTATTTTCTAAAAACGATTTTTAATTCAAGTCTCGGTGCGCTCCACAGGTCTCGAACCCGGGACCTGTGGGTTTAGTTAACACACAGTCCACCGCTGGACTGTGTGTTTAACATGTTATATAAACCGATTTTTATTAAACTTAAATACAAACTGAACATTTCCTTTTCTGTCTTAAATAAAAAGTTTAATAATTATCCGGGCCGGTGCGGTAGCCCGGACTCGAACTCGTGACCTGTGATTTAAACATACACACAGTCCACCGCTGGACTGTGTGTCTATCTTGGTTATTATTCCGGTTATTATTATACTTAACATATATATGAAATGAATCCGGTTCAGTTAACAAAAAAAAAAACATTTTTATTAAGGCAGCGTGTGTGGGACAAGATTCGAACTCGAGACGTTTGTGTGTTTAATGTGCACACAGTCCACCGCTGGACTGTGTGTCTAACCCGAGTAATAACTTGCTTTTAATTATACTTAAACATTACCGAACATCGTCTTCTTCGTCAGTCTTAACCAGAACGATGACTGACTGGTTCGAAGTTTTAATCAGGTTTATTTAGCGTGTTTCAGTTAATTACAGGTGAGATATAAGTGAAAAGAAAAAGAAATCAGGCGAAAGGTATACCGACGGACTCCTCTGTTTTCCGGTAGAACTCCGGCGACAGCAACAGGTTCCGGCGACGTGTGTCTTGCAGCAGAGAGTCTTCAGAAAGCTTGAAAAGGATGGGGGTGACTTCGGTATAAGCTCAGGGGGTTTAGTAAGGCTTAGAAGTGAAGAACCCGGTTTTCCGGCGATTTGCAGGAGTTTTCCTGCGAGTGAGTTTTCGCCGAGAAAGGGTGCGGTTTTGAGCGAAAAGGCTTGCAGAGGTTCGAGGGGGTATTTATAGGGCAGGTTATCGATGAACTTGGTCCAATTTCCGACTTGATTCGTAGGTTATAATTTCTCCGGCGGTTATAGTTTGTGTCGCGGACTCAGACGTCGGTTATAACCGATGTCCTAGTAATTGCTTACGTTATAACTGAAGATGTCGTTAAAACTCGCGAGATTGTCGGGATTTCCGACGATTGAACTTTGGGCGCCGGTTTTGAATTCGGAAAGACACTTTATGAATTAAATGATCTTAATAATTAACAAAAGATACAAGTGGCGCAGTGGTTTAAGTGTTGAGTGTTAAGTTTGTTGAACCGGCGACTGACCCGGGTTCGAAACCCGGCAGTGACAATTTATTTTTATTTTCTTATTTTTAACAGTTTTTCAAAATCTAATTATATATTCCCATATAATAATTAATTATGTATCGCTTAAAATTATTTTGGGCATTAAATTCGCAACGAAATTTTTAACTGATTGTTCGGTTAATAAACGGAGCGGGTTTGGTAAAATCCGTTTTTTGACGGATGTACAGTATCCCCTGCTTTTTAGAAATTTCGTCCCGAAATTAAAATAGTGATATATTTGACTAAAAGAATGATGCTGTTTAGTTTGACAGTTGCATACTTAGAAGAAAAGTAAGAGTTTAAATTTTTTGTTTGACGCGGTAACGTTTCTTGTAAGGGTTAAGTACCCTATTACAGGAATCGCTTTTTGTTGCCTACTGTAAAAGTATTGATAAGCAGGATTGATTTGCTAACTATGATATCATGCATAAGAGTTTGGATATGTTTGGAAGGGTATGGTTATATCCTAAGGCAAAACTTCTAATACTACAACCTACATGGAACATAAATAAACACAACAGCTAATATTTGAACATAAATAAACACAACAGCTAATATCAGCAAGTTATGATTGGTTCTATGACTATAGAACATAAATAAACACAACAGCTAACATTTGAATCCACATTCTGATAGCATATATGTTTGAATGGTGGCAGTTCCTCTCTCGTTTGTTATGATGGAGAGGTTAGTTTATGTAGAAATGGAACACAATCCAATTTCTTTAAATAGCGAGATGATATAAATGTAACACAAATTTCAACCAAGGCAATACTAAATCCTACATGGGACATCTCATAACTGCCTGATAATGCCTCTGATCCTTTGGCAAGAATACTTATATATAGGAAGTACCAGCGGCGTATCCACCATATTCTTTCCAAATTTTCATTGGTTTTATCCACAAGTTATGATTAGTTACCAAGAAACTACTAAATCCTACATAGAACTTCTCATAACCGTCTGACAATGCCTCTGATCCTTTGACAAGAATACTTATATATAGGAAGTACCAGCGGCGTATCCACCATATTCTTGTCAAATTTTCATTGGTTTTATCAGTGAATTATGATTAGTCCTATATAACTCTACAACCAATACAACAAACATAAATACTGAAATGAAAAATGTCTGTGCGATCAAGGCTCAATCAAACGGAGCCGATCGTATTGCATGTACTGAAAATGAAAAACTTAATCTAAACAACAATCACACAACAGCCTATACATGGAACCTCTCATAACCGCCTGATAATGCCTCCGATCATTGACAAGAATACTTATATATAGGAAGTACCAGCGGCGTATCCACCATATTCTTGTCAAATTCTCATTGACTTTATCCGCAAGTTATGATTAGTTCTATGCGACTCTACAACAAACACAACAACCACAAGATACTGATAATGAAAATTTCTGTGTGATCAAGGCTCAATCAAACGGAGCCGATCGTATTGCATGTACTGAAAATGAAAATGTCTGTGCGATCAAGGCTCAATCAAACGGAGCCGATCGTATTGCATGTATTGAAAATGTAAAATGAACTGTGCGATCAAGGCTCAATCAAACGGAGCCGATCGTATGCGGGCACGCCAGGTTCAACCGCATAATAAAATGGGGAACATGCTCAACGCTCATAAATGGGGAGCGGCGGCCTCGGCAATTGCATATTTTGAAAATAATAAACAATAATTACTCTAACAGTCTACACATGGAACCTCTCATAAACCGCCAGATAATGCTTCTGATCCTTTGACAAGAATACTTATATATAGGAAGTACCAGCGGCGTATCCACCGTATTCTCGTCAACGTTTCATTGGCTTTATCCTTAAGTTATGTTTGGTTCTATGTGATAAAGAAAAAACATAAAACTAAATGATAGGAGTTGAATCTGGATTTTCGTCGAAGAGGACTAGTTGGGTATCTTCGTTTGGGCCGTCATTATCTTCGACAGGATTGGCGTTGATGTTGAAGACTCTTCCTCTTGCTGGTGGCCTAGCGGTTGGGTTTTCTTGGTTTACTTGGTTAACTGGGTTTGATTTGGCTTGAGCGTTGATGACGTTAACCAATTAAGGGCATGTGTTTTCTAAAGTGGGTAGGGTCGCCACAATTGAAACAATCTCGAACATATGGGATCATGGGTTATTGGGGATGATGATAAGTTTGGGCCATGGTTTGAGTAGGGGAAGAGGTTTGGTTTTGAAAGGTGCGGCAAACCTTGCTCAAATGACCATAGCGTCCACAAGTTGCACATAGACGACAAGGTAAGGTAAGGGATGGTGATAAAAACAGTTGTTGCATCGAGGGTGAGGTCCAAGATATGGTTTCTTATTTGGGTAAGTTGAGTTGGGTGCCACTTGGGTGATTGGGATAGCTTGGATTGGTATGGCTTGTAAAACTGGTTGATTACGTTGGGTAGCAGCGAAAAGTTGCCGTCTCTTTTTCTCTTAGGATTGGGTTGAGAAGGGGATTCGGTTTGGGTGGAGTCGGAGGTTTCAGTCGATTCTTTATCCTTCTTCTTCTCCTCCTTGAAGTCTTTGTTTCGGATTCTGTTCTCGGTGAGCTCTGTTGCTAACTCCATTGCTGCTTCCAAAGTTGCAGGCTTGGTACTTATTACAGAGTCTTGAATCTTTGACGGAAGACCACGAATGTAGTGCTCGATCAAACGGTAGAGGCGAGTGAACATGTTAGGAACCATTTGATGTAACTCGAGGAATCTTTTGTTGTATGTGGTGTGGTCTCCTTCCTTTTGCTTCAACGAATAAAATTCATCTTCTAATTTCTTGATTTCGCTCCTTGGACAAAATCGTCTGGTCATGATTTCCTTCAATTCGTTCCAAGTTAAGGTCATAGCATCTTCCACACCTCGTTTGGCCTTCTCTGTATTCCACCAAGTAAGTGCTATTCCATATAAACGACCAGTAGCATATCGCACTTTGCGATCGTCAGGGCAATCGCAATTTAGAAAAGTGTTCTCCATTTCTTCAAACCAATGGAGAAGAGCAGTGACACCTTCAGTCCCTTTGTATTTTGGAGGGTCGCATGATTTGAAATGCTTGTAGTGCATTTAGTGGTATTTGAGGGAGAGTTGATAATGTTTTGGTTTTCTTGATTGACAGAATTAGCAGTAAGTGCTTGTTGGACTTGGATTACAATGTTGGGTATTACGGCAGCCATTTGTTGAGCGATTAGGGCAGCCATGCGCTCGCGGGCTTTTCCTGCTCTCATCTTCCTACGAGCGAGGTATACATGTCAAGAGTATGAGTTGGATGCTTTTGGGATCATGGGTCGCATTCAGGAATGAACATTCATAAAATAATTATAGAAAAATAAATCTACTACATCCATAGGATGTCTTGGGCTTTGCTCGCCATTAGGCCCTAAATGCCGCCATACTTTACCTTTGTAATCATGTGGGCCCCATGAATACCGGTTTTTCATATGGTTCGCACGGGTTTGCCTGGTTGCGTACACTAAAACCGGAGAAAATCGAGAAATATGTATACAACGTGTGATATTCGGAATGTGTCCAGGTGTAGACAGGGTGACACCTCAAAGTGGGTTAGTTCGAACGACATTTGGTGTGGCGTGCTTTGGCCTAATAGGTCCTTCGTACTCTCATCGTTGGTCCCCAGGTAGGCAAACTGGTCCGTTATATTGGATTTATACGAATGCCAACCTAGACAGGACGTTCCGACTACCGATACTTGTACCCTTCCAGTTACTACATGCCCGTCGCAGAACTTACTTTGATGAGATTTGAAAATTGCAACAAAATATTTGAATAATGAGAGTATGAAAATGAATTGAATATATGAACATTGATATATGTATAATGAATATGTATATAAGCATGTATGTTTGACTGTAAATATAAACAAATATGAAACAGATAAATATCACAAGTTTGTATGTAACCACCTAATCAATTGAAATTTAGGCAGACTATTAGTATAGGCTCTAAGGGTCTAATAACCTATCCTATATCCCTATAGTCATGGCTCTGATACCAATCTGTCACACCCCGACCGCAGCAGAAAAGGTGACCGGGGCATGATTGGGTTATCATCAAAGCTCATGACATTTATTATACGTTTCATATTTATTAAATACAATTTAATAGGAAATTTACAACTATAATTACATCAATGACCTAAACATCAATCTAAGCTTCTTTGTTTTCTTCTAAGGCATTTCCTATGTTTTCCTCGCTTCAACCTGTTCACCTGTATCATGTGTAAAAGGTTTTTGGATCAACATAAAGTTGGCGAGTGAATCCTATGGAAAACATTTGAACAAGTTTATTTAATTGATTATAAAATGAGTGCACAACCACACATGAGTAAAAATAGATGTAAACTTACTCAACAATCATTAGACATTAAATAAAGCACACATGAACAATAATGGAACATTTAGAGGCACGCGTTGCTCAACTCGTCTCTCACGAGGAACTGATGGGCCTAATGAATGAATTGCATAAACATGATAATATGAAAGACATAACTACAAACAATATAAACTCAAAGATACACACATGAACAATAATGGTTTGGTTTTGAGGCACGCGTTGTTCAACTCGTCTCCCACGAGGAACTGATGGGCTTAATGAATGAATTTCATATAATTTGACAAAATGAAATACGTAATCACAACAATATAAACAATCTAAGTTTAGATCACGATATGGTATGGCACAAGTTTAAATAAACGAGTTGATTATTTTGTGACACATGACACACCCCAAAACGTGTAATTAAAAAGGGGAGTCGTAAGATTCATCACAGTGGGGCGTTCGGTTGATGATGTTGAATGCACGCGAAGTGGTTTTAACCACGAGTGAAATTAACCTAGATAGATAGCATTATGGTTTGGTAAGTAAACGGATTTTATTAATCCATTTTAGTAGGATTGTTGGGTGTATTTTTGTGAGTTTAAGGCTATTTTCTAACTTTAAAAATGTTATTTTAAGTATTTTTAATTGATTTTTAATTAAAATAAATAAATAAAAATAATAAAAAAATTTGACTTTTTTGACCGTTGACCGTTGACTTGACCGTTGACCGGTTCGTATGCGTATAGCTGTGCGCTGAGTGAGGCTCGAACCCGAGACCTCCCGTACGCGTGCACGCAGCTCTACCAACTGAGCTACGTGTCTAACCCGTAATATATCTGTTTTTAATTATATTTATATACTAATTAGTTTAAACCGAAAATCATTTATTTTCTAAAAACGATTTTTAATTCAAGTCTCGGTGCGCTCCACAGGTCTCGAACCCGGGACCTGTGGGTTTAGTTAACACACAGTCCACCGCTGGACTGTGTGTTTAACATGTTATATAAACCGATTTTTATTATACTTAAATACAAACTGAACATTTCCTTTTCTGTCTTAAATAAAAAGTTTAATAATTATCCGGCCGGTGCGGTAGCCCGGACTCGAACTCTTGACCTGTGATTTAAACATACACACAGTCCACCGCTGGACTGTGTGTCTATCTTGGTTATTATTCCGGTTATTATTATACTTAACATATATATGAAATGAATCCGGTTCAGTTACAAAAAAAAACATTTTATTAAGGCAGTGTGTGATAGATTCGAACTCGAAACGTTTTGTGTTTAATGGCACAAACTGTTCTAACCATATCATAACTTGTTTTGTTATATTAAATCATTACCAACACGTCTTCTATCGTCATCTTAACTACGAAACTTTGTTAATGATCTTTGACATTTGTAATCAGTTTATTTAGAACTTGTGTTTCAGTTCTTATTAGTTTTCGTAATAGTGGACGAATATAACAGATCGAAGAAGACAGGCGAACGATGATAAGTCAACATTGATAAGTCGGAATGTTTCGTTATACATTATGACCGGTCGTGTATTTGGTTTTCCCGTCAAATTGGTCCTAGACAGAACAAGAGGTTATTCGGCGACATTGTGATTTGTCTGGAGTAGAGTCGTGCAGAAAAGCTCTGAAATGGTGTGGTTGACTTCTGGTATTAAGCTGGAGTGGGTGCTAGTAAGGTCTGTAAAGTAGGTGAATCGTGTTTTGTATATGCCAGCAGTATTGCAGGTGTTTTTCCGAGATTGTTTGTTGTTTCTTCAGTCAAATGTTTTACGAAAACTTGTACAAGTGATTAGATATGCATTTTGTATATGCAGTTATGGATTTGTAATGCCACTTATTAGTCGTCAAGTCTTTTCTCACGACAGTTACACAGTCATTTGTGTGGGATCAGCGTTTTGATAGCCAGCATTGTCCTATCATAGCTTACGTTTACTGAGATATAGAGTTTTTTTTTGAAGATTTAAAACTAGCAGATGTGTCCTGTTATGATTTCGTGTTTTGTGACGACAGTCACATTGTCGCCTTTTAGAATCGAAACACTTTTTTTGTAATTAATGATTTATATACTGACAGTGTGCAGAGTTAATGTTGACTGTGTAGTATGTTTAAATACCGGACTGACACGGGTTATAAATAATATACGGCGGGGAGGAAAGTGGACACTTTTTTAATTTTTTCCTTACTTTTTGATACAAGTTTATTTTTTCAAAAATCTATTTTATATTTCCTTTGATTAACAATTAAATCAGTTCAGCTTAAAATATTATGGGCACAAATTCCCGGGACAAATTTTTAAACTGATTGTTATTGAAAACTATTGCTGTTGAGTAGACAATTCGTTTTTGGAACGATTGGTACACTTCGCAGAAGGAAAAAGTAGGAGACATTATTGTTACGTATAGGAATATGTGTTATGTTCTAAAGCCAACAAACCTATCGGAAAGATAATATGGCTGATCAAATCAACTCTTGTTCCCCAAAGAGACGTTCGAATGTTAAAGTTACAGATTGCAAGGCATGTGTTAAGTTCGTCCGTATAAAAAATTCGTCTGAGTACGAGATATATGACTTTGTGGAAAACACAACCATGGTTTACAACACCCGAAAATCTTGATCTATCTTTGAAGCGGAGGAAGCTCGACTTCTCAACACAAGAGTTCATCGCAAAATGCCAGTAATGCTAATCTTGGCCCTACCAAGTCTCACAAAGTACATGTAGTTTTAAAAGGAGGTCACCAAAACGTGCATGGTACGGTTGTCGACTACAAGAATTGTGGGTGTGATATTTGAGATTTTATAGGCGACAGAGACGCCCAGATGATTCTTGATAAATTCAAGGACCGGCAGAAACGAAGAAAACTACACCTTCAACACACATATTGTTGATACCGTAACTCCAGTTAATTTTTTGGTGTGACGTTGTTTCCAAATCAAACTACGACTATTTGGTGATGTAATTGCATTCGACGCAACGTATCACACAAATATGTATGTGTTATTTGAAATTTCAGATCAATTATTTCCTTCTAATACACATAATAATCTTTTTTTTCCAAAACAGGTACATATATTCTCCTTTCACCGGAGTCGATCATCACAAAAAATGCACTATCTTTGTTGCTGGGTTGTTGCATAATGAGACTTTCGAGTCTTACACATGGCTTCTACAAAAATTCCTTGACGCACACAACGGTAAACAACCCATGTTAGTCCTAACCGATCAAGATTGTGCCATGAAACAAGCGGTAGGAAAAGTATTTGATAAGTCCATCCATTGGTTGTGTATGTGGCACATTATAATTCAGAGAATTTGTCCGAAAATTAATTATTCATTACACATGTGTACCTGGAGTTTACTGATATGTACTTATGTGTACTCCTAATTAATTTTTTAATTTTACATGTAGATAAGGGGAACAACAAGAGGAATGCAGAAATAAAACAGAAGTTCCACAAACTCGTTTGGATTAAACCAGAAACATTTGAGAACAGATGGCACAATCTAATTGCTGAATACGGTTTGGAAGACCATTCGCGGTTGTCTGAGATGTATTCTATTCGTCACAGTTGGATTCCGGCATACTTCCGCGAGATACATATATGTAAGTTGATGAAAACCACATCCAGGTGTGAAAGCGCAAATCACCTGTTCAAATCTAATTCAAGTTCTCATAATACGTTGGTGCAGTTCATGTTGTGCTACGACAATCGGTTGATGGGTTACGAAACGAACAGAGGGAGCTAACACATAAAACCGACACCACTAATCCTGAATTTAAAACCAGTTGGCCAATCGAACGTCATGCAAATGATATTTACACAAGGAGGATTTTTTCAATGTTCAAAAGGAAATTTTGAAAGGGAAGGAAAATTGTTATATTGCAGAACGATCCGCATCCGATGGTGTAAGCAGCTTTGTTATTGCTCATCAAGATCACACGAAGAAGTTATAAACAAGTTCAAGGTTTGTTATTTTACGTACAGTTACTCTTTGCGTTATCTTACTAACTTTTATAGATTTTACTCGCACGATATCCCTCAAGTTATACATTATTGCATCTTTACATTGCAGGTTATTTTTAATAAACAAGATGCCGATGTTTCGTGCGAATGCATGGGTTATACGAGAAATGGATATCTGTGTCGTCATATTTTTTGCGTTTTTGGCCACCACAATGTACATAAGATACCAAGTCCGTACATTAACCCAAGATGGAGGAGAGATGCTTTGCCTACCAGTGTACATAACGTTGAAAACAGGTTATCTGTAGATTAGAGTCTAGTGGAAGAATACGGTGTAGAATCCTTGACAATATCGAAATGTGTCGGGATAGAGTTCTTGGTAGGCTAGACAAATTACAGGAATTAGACGAGCAAGTACAATTTCTCAAAGATAAGGTTTTCAGAGATGTGCCCGCAGATCCGGAACTTAAAAAGAAGGTGTTTGTCTACCAGGAAATACTTGATCATACTCAACCCGAGCAGGTATCATGTACGGCTCCTAGAAAATATGCAACAAAGGATGTGGCAAGCACAAACGTCCAATTGGACCACGGGAGAAAGCTTTAAAAAAATGCAAAAAACATAGAAGAAAATGCAACTATTGTGGCAAAAGGGTTAGGTTGCATGACAAAAGAAATTGTCCACTAAAAAAGGCAACATCACAAGGGATGATTCGTCTACTGAAGAAGATGGTGACCAAGAGGGTGATGACACAGATGATTACGATGATGGAACCGACGCAGGAACTGATTCATTTTTGTGAGACAGCGATGATGATGATAGTAATATTTAAATTTAAATTATAGTGTTACATGCAACAGATACAATTTTTTTTGTCTATTTTGACTTCAAAATAATACATTACCACATTTTTTGTTGATTATATTTAACTTTCATATTGTATGTACACTACTATGTTTGAAATGGTTAAAATTGTACACTACACGTACACATATGAACCTAAATTTACACAATCACATGTATAAGCGTCTTATGGAAACATTACATCGTTGTGTCTATTAATAAGAAGTTCTTTTATACTATAGAATACTCATTTCGTGGTATGTTAGGTAACACAATCACATACAAACTCCACATATGTACAGTTCACAAATGTAATCGAGAACATGTTCACACAGTACACGTTTGTATGTTGAGCGTCTTATGGAAACAAAACATCATTTTGTCTATCATTAAGAAGTTCTTTTATACTATAGAATACTCTATTTGTGGTATGCTTGGTATTAACATTCACATGCAACCAACACATACGTACAGTTCACAAGTGTATTCGAGAACTGTACACACAGTACACGTATGTATGTTCTGCAGTTAAATAAAAGCATACACACAATGACTGTTTTTTGTAACCTATTTTGACCAGTATTAGAACAAAAGAAGTGTATCGCTCAGTGACAATCATACCCATATGTATGTTCTACATATGTTTTCTTTAGGATGCATCAATAAGGACAATACACAAACGTATCAGAGTAACAAATACCACCCGCAGCATTATAACTTGTCATTAGTACATGCCACGGCGATGCATACCGCCAATGCAAATGCAAATCATATGTAGCAACGTAATTAATATCATACATCACGTCTAACGAATTAATTTGTTTTCCCACAACGATTCGAACATTTTCCATCATAAATGTAACAACTTCCTTACACTAACGGAAATAAAAGGCTGTTTCAAACTCCTCTGCTTCAGCCAATACACGGTCACGGTGGATGTTCACCGTCAAAGTCACCAATTTAACCGCGTATTTCTTGCGTAGCTTTGTCAAGGTTGCCTTCTTCTATCCATGACCTAGAGGTAATCCACAATCTCATTTTCCTTTGGTGACCCCAAACCATGTTTCCATGTGCCTCATGACAAAGACACCGCAATCAACCGTGTTACCCACACTTTTCCACGGAAAGTCTATATTTTAAGGGACCGCATTTTCAATCTGTATAGCTTTTGTGTGATTCACCAGTTTCAAATACTTGGTGAAAATGTCCTTCTGAAAACATAATAATTGACAAAAATCCTAAATTAATGTTATTGAAAACTAAAGATTAACAACAAAAACAACCAAAAAACATAATCAAAATTCTTACAACTTTGTACGCAGTAATCTTCTTGAAAAAGTTTTCGTCATCAATGAGTTGAACTGGGCTTTCAGTTGCCGACATATTATCGATCACCGTTATTGCGGGCCTTACAAGATCAAAGCTAACAAGGAAAAAATGTCCATGATCTAGTATGGGAAGCTTATTACGCAATATGTTGACAAACTCATCAACAATGTATTCTTATCTACAACGAGAAACAACGAACTTCTAAACTTTACAACCCGATCAACATCTCCATACGCTTCATTATTCAGCGTATCATCTGGCTGTAACACGTAGTAAATAATCCCAAAACAACAATCAGCATATAATTTATGTTTTCAATTAAAATATTTAAAAGTTTTATTTCAATCGTGAATTAGTTACAAAACAGTCTGTGTGGCAACACAAACGCGGCTTCAATCCTCTATCTTGATCCGCACCACCAAAAACATTTTCCCCGCGAGTCGTTGACTTTCTTCATGGTTTAGCATTGATGCGAAGTAATTTATAACCACACTATTCACCCACAAGCTTGGTTGAAGTCTTTCATTTGAAAATGGTAAAGATCGACTCTCGATTCCGTTTCAAATACAAGCCGCCTGTTCAAAAACATATCTTATTATATCTCGTTTATATAACGACATGTCGCATGCAGTCACATGTATTTTATATCTTCAGTACACAATCTGATTACTTTACATTTATTATACCTTATTGAGTACACATAAGGTTCTAGACATCTTTGTGTACATTGTTCTTCAGTACACTTGTGAACTTTTCAAATAAAACTGTATCTAAAAACATAACAGTTGATGGTCATACCATCATACATATGTGTATGTTTTCAATAAACATATGGTTCACAATTCTTAAACCGTATTCAGTATCCATATGGTTACATACATCTTTTGTGTACAGTTTTTTATTCACTACACTTGTGTATTTTCCAAAAAAAAATAGTATCACAAGACATATCATCTGTGGATAAACCATTATACACATGTGTACTGCGTACCACATCATCCATTCACTAGTGTACTTATACTAAACACATTCCTAACAATGGGTTACCCGGTTAACCTTTTCCTGATTTATCACAAATGTATGTGTCTTATTAAACAATAGTAACTTTAATTCGGATAATTTAGGTTTTCTTACGCATTTGTAGCTTCCACCTCTGTCGCTTCTGTTGCATTCCTTGTTTTGTGCGACACATCGTCTACCTTTTTTTCTTCGCTTTCACCACCCTATGTATGAACATTAAATACACAAGCTTACTTTCTAACTATAATAAGGATAATCTTAAAAAAATTGTATAATAATAAATTAGAATAAGAAACAAAAACAAATTTTGAAGTAATAATAACGTACATCTTGTCGTCGGCAGTAGTCGACAAGTATTTCCATAACATATTTTCCTTCTTGCTTAACCAGCTATTAACACTTACTGTTCTGGTCAAAAACAGGGATTGTACATATTTCGATCCTACCTTCTTTCTTTTGCCTTTTCCGGCCGATCCAACGTCTTCCGTAACACGTGTTTCATTTTCAACATGGGCTCGCACATTCTCTTGGTTTTCCACCCCATCCTGTGTCATGCCAAGGCTGAATGTAGGTATATCATCCAGCCTTTGCGTGTCACACGCGCCTGAAATGATGTCCTCAATCACCTTAGTTGGCTTCAAAAAAAGCTGAGTTGTGGGAGAAGCAATGTGTGGTTGTGTAGGAGTATCCCTATGCATCTTTGTGCCACTTGGACTCTCTGCTTTTCCTTTCCGGTCAGCCACACCTACAACTTCGTTATATTAAAGACTTTATTAACATTCAAAATAAACTTCACATATTGTATTTAAAAAAATATACAAGTTTTCATTTACCAGTTTCTTTCATCAATGGACTTGCAAAACCATCTTTTCCTTCTGAGGTATCAACAGCTGACTTGTTAAAAAATTATTTATACCTCGCTAGAATCGGTATAATAGACGCATGTGCTAGGTATTGCGACGTATGCTCCTTTATTCCAGCGTCCAACTTGATCTTATAACTCTCAATTTCATCAAACATCGACAAAATCATTGCACTACTCTCCTGCGGGTTCAAAAAAAAACAATTAAATAAATAAATAAAATAACCTTAAAAAAAGAATGATGGATTAATTATATATTTAAGACTATATGTGCAACAAAATTGTAATGATAGAATAACATCAACTCTTAACATTTAATATACCTCTGCCGACGACCAATCTTGCGGACCCTTTTTTCTCCCATCATGATCCTTCGGTTTGTCACCCACCCTTTCTCCAGTCACTTCCTCGTCATCTTCAACATCATACAACTCCCTCAATTCTCCAAGCCCAAATCTGCCATTTCTTATCTCTTGATCCTTCCTTTGGTTCACACGTCCAAAATTTAAGTGGCGCTTCACGTCTTTCATGTTGGAATCCGGGGCATTCAGTTGCATCCAAATACAATAGCTAATACAATAAAAAGCTTAACTAATTATATGTATAAAAATAAAAAAAAAACATTGCACAAAATTTTTGTTAATGATAAAACAGTACACATGTGCATTCACCCTATGGAACACATGTGTATACACTGATTGAATATGTAAAACGGTTTGTTAAGCATACCACAAGATAGGTCAGCGGCCCCCTGAAATACACATTTGCATCACATCTTACCCAATCATCTTTGCATTTTTTACCGCATCAACCACGAACTGACACCAATCGTGTTCTTTGAAACTCTTTTTGTGATTAAACAAATCTAACATGTTGTACATCACGCTTCGATTTTTGTGCACCCGATCATCGTCGATATAAAAAGCACCACAAAATCTAAAATGAACATATCTCTATCTTCATATGAATCTCCCCTAATCTTATCAACTATATTTTTAAAACTAACCAGTATCTTCTCAAAGCTAGACAACCGTTTCCCCTCCAATGGATGACCATTTTCATCTATATTTTTTTTGATACCTTTATAACTCCGGCAGGTACCCCTAGTATTTTCCGAACTGAATCTTTATCAACCATGATATGCCTCTCTCCCAAATTAATCCTCATATTCGGCGTGTCTAACATATCCACCACAAAATGACCTAGGTGAGCAGAAACTTTACTAACCTCCAACACCAACAACTCTCCAAAACCTATATCCTTGACAATCTGCCTCTGCCATGGTTTCATAACTCTAATAGCTTCATACTGTTTATTTGGTGAAGTCCTAACCCTAATCGATGCCAGGCCACTTTGAAGTTTCGCCCGTTTCATCCGCTGTAAACTTCCTTTTTTTTCTTTTTTGTGATACCCATTTTACGGTAGTTGAAAAGTTCATCTACAAACATTATGAACCAAAAATTATTGCAGTAAACTAAGAAAATTACTGGAGATTAGATACAGCAGAAAATCTTAAATGACAATCTACAACAAATTTTGTCTCAAAAATACCTAAATCTTCTTCATCATCATCCCTGACGGAACTCTCTTCGTCACCCTTCAAACCCTTGGTATCAATCGTCTCAATCCGTACAATGATAAAGCACAAAAAAATAAAATACACAACTTCATGGTACAATGTGTATAATTGAGAAACCAAACCTTACCTTCATCTTCACCATTTTCTTGATCGCCTACTATTTTACGACGTGCTCTTCCACGTTTAAGTGACTTAGCTTCTTTTCTTGCATCATCTCCTAATAAAACATTTCAATTAATACGACGCTAAAACATCGCAAGTGTATTGAGTAATACATATGCACCAAAAAAATGAGACATGTCTACTGGAAATTGTAACATAGTAGAGGACATACCAACTACTATTTTTTGCTATAAAACATACCTGTTACTTCTTTATAATTTAATTCATTCAAATTTTTCATATGATAAATTAGAATCAAGAAACCAATCAAACCTTCTTCGTCGTCCGGGAAAGGGACTTGAACCATTTGCAATATTTCCTTCTCATTTTTTTTGGTTGCTTTACTTTTTTCCTACCTTTCAATTCCACATGCTTCCCACTATGATCACTATTATCCTGACTCCCCCCCCCCCTGTTTGTTTTTTGTTTACCATTGTCGCTTTTCAATATTTGATAATCTTCTTCTACTGCACTCACAAGAAATTAAATACAATATAAAAAAACACTAACACATGTAAGACAATGAACAACTACAAACATCACCTTTACGCATTTTGCGACTTTAGGTTCACTTCATCCGGTTCGCTTTAGGACTTATGCTTCCTAGCAAAATAACATAAAAGCCAAAAAAATATTATTTTTAAAGAATTACATGAAAAAAACCAATCATAACTAAATTTATTGCGTTATCAACTAAATGTTCATTACAGTTACTTCTACGTTTCTTTTTTAAAACACACTATTCAGCAACAACATATCAAAATTCATTTACCTTTCGCGTCTTTATCGGAAATGCTTCATCGTCAGAAAATTGAATGGGGTCATCAATTGTGTTACTAAACCTACTCGCCCTCGTACGAGCTATTCTTTCGCTTTTATTGCCTTCTGATTCAACGGGTAATATTCGTTAAATTTCTCTACAAACTCATCAATATATAAGTACATATAGAATTAGTAGATTAAAAACTTACGCTTCTTCATTTGGTATCAGATCTTTTGTATCGTCTGCAGAACCAACAACACACATAACAAATACAACAAGCAGCATATTTAATCTAATCTTTTTAGTATTACTGTACTACAACAAAAAAAACGTAAACAATATTCTGGAGGAGTGACCGGCAGCATTTACTATATTCATATTAAAAATATATCATGTAAATATCTAACAAATTTAAAGTTAACATACACATTTAACTTACACAATAAAATTTCAAATACACGTAAAAACAGATGTGTCATATACGTATAATGGATACCAACAGTCATCGCCGTGTCTAACAACAACATACTAATCTTTTTTTCGAATAACATAATTATACATCCCCAAGGTAGGCAAGATACACTCAAAACACTAAGGAATATAGCATATAAACATTATAAACCTTCAAAATACCCTGCAAACAAAAAAGAATTTCAATATACACATGTTTATGCCTAATCCGATCATGAATGCCAAGCCTTTATTGTGCAAAATAACACCCAATCCTTACTCTTCCAACTCCAAGACATTGTTAAACTACAACATAGTTATCATACTTTACAACTAACAGAGTTAAACATCACCAAGTTCGTCAAGATACACTAAAAACACTCACAAGTATAATCTAAATATCCTAAAGCTTCAAACAAGATGATACAAACCAATTTGTTAACAACCTACACATGTGTACTTACTACTTGATATGGATTCTTCAACATCATTATGTCAAATAACACCCAAAAATTCCTTTCCCAAAATCCAACTCCCTGTTTTACAACATAATAATCCTATTTCGCAAATACCAGAATTATACAACTTCAAAGTGGGCAATGTAAACCAAACACTCAAATTAGCCCTAAATCAAAAAACAATAACAACATACACATGTGTACTGCAGAGTTATTCATGAATGCACTAGTAAACATACACCTACCATCAGTTCCATATACAAAAAAAATGTTTTTGGGGATTCTGCATTCGTTACATTCAATAAGGAAAATACGGCATAAACACAACAAACCATTAACATCCACTGAGCAGAATCATCTACCTTTTGAGTATTTGAAGAACCCTAACAATGGAATGCGAATAAACAAGTTCAATGACTACGATTACTTCATATCAGAGTACGATTTTAACACACAAATTAGAGCATACCTTTGTCCTTAATGATTTGTTCGTTTTCGTTCTTCAAAATACTGCCGCCCTAGTAATGCTCTGTTCGGTTTCGTACTTCAAAATACAGTCGCCCTAGTATGCGATTGAAATGCTTTTGGGGATGGATACGAGGTGAATGAAGGTTTTAGGGGAACGGATTGTGTTCCCAAACAGATTAATGCGAATTTTGGGAGGGATCGTGCAATCAATTCAAATCAATTTTTTTGAAACCATTGGGTTTCCTAATTAAAAAAGGAATTTGTATTTTTTTTAATTACTGATTTACCCTTTATTTTTAAATTGTAAGTTAAAAACATATAATCTTATTTACAATCATGCCACCATTTAATATTCCAAGATGATTAAAATCAACGGTCTAGATCAGTTCGCACAGTTCACTCTAATATAGTTGTTCACTCTTGATCCCTACCCTTATATATATATTATAATATATATATATATGGATAGGGTGCATGTGAGAACCACTTTATTGCGAGAACCGCGAGAACTTACGTGAACACAAAAAAAATATCTAAAAAATCTAAAAAAAACACAAAAAGAAAATTTAATAGTTTTTTTAAAAGATCGCAATATTTCTTCACTAAAAAATTTCGAGTAACAATTATCGATTCACATGTGCATATGTATCATTTCTTGACAAATTCCTTGATACATTACTAGTAGTAGACAACTGCACTTTCATTTACACTACCATCCGTAATACATTACTTTTTACATTATTAATATTAAAAATGCACATGTGATCATTATGTATAACTATTTATAACGTGTTTTGGTACAAAAAGTTTGTAATTTTGAATGATAAAATAGGCCATATACATGTTTTTTGGTTAGTTATATCTAGTGGTTGATGGTTTGATTATATTTGTCACTTTATGATTTAATATGTTGTTTGGATGGTATGAAGGGTGTTGATGTATATGTGCATAAAGTGAAATATTGGTAATGGTATTGTATTATAGATGGTAGGAGGTAGTGGTATTGTATTATGGATGTTGGAGGTAATGGTAGTGTATTATGGATGGTATGATAAATGAAAGTGAAAGTGTATTCAAAGTAGTGTACCAAAACACGTTATATCATATTCATACATATAGATGCACATGTGCATTTCTAATATTGTTGATGTAAAAAAGAAATGTATTACGGATGGTAATGGAAATAAAAAGTGCAATTGTCTAATATTTTTAATGTATTATGGAATTTGTCAAAAGAAATGATACATATTCACATGTGCATCCATAATTGTTACTCGAAATTTTTTATTTTTTAGTGACGAAATATAGCGATTTTTTAAAAAATTGTGTGTTTTTTATATCTTTTTAGGTATTTTTGGTTGTGTTCACATTAAAGCCTAAAAATACATATCAGATTTTTTAAACTTTTTTATAATAAAAATCGCCATATATAATATGTAAAAAAACTTAAAAAAACAAGTTGTACTGCACATGTGCATTAATATAAAAAAGCTAAAACTACCTACCCCCCCCCCACCTCCACTCTAAAAAAACCTAAAACTAAACCCTAAATGTAAACCCAAAAAAAACCTAAACCCCCACCCGCACCCCTCAAAAAACCTAAACCCTCACCTATATATAATGAGAAAACTGAAAACTAACTAAAAAACCTAAAAAACATACCAATTTTTTTATAAAAATCGCTACTTTTTATAAAATAAAAAAGATCCATTTTTATATTACAAAGTCCATTTTTCTCACAAAATGTATAAAGTCATAAAACATCACAATTTCAGTTATAAAACACACTTAAACCCACAAATTACATAGTGAAGATCACTAAAACACAATATTAAAACCCTAACAGTCTACCAAACTTCAACACATCATCTTAAAACTATGAATATAAAAGCACAACATGATAATCAACATAAAACACACTAATATTAGTCATTCGATAATCAAAGCTTTATCATCCAAAACACAAAAAAAACCCACAAATATGACAATTTTAGTAATCTTCACTTTGTTATTTGTGGTTTTGAACGTGTTTATAGTTGACATTATGGTGTTTTATGACTTTTTACACTTTGTAAGAAAAATGGGACTTTGTAGCCAACTCCCACCCTATTAAAATATATATATATATATGATGGTTATCTTGGAAACGCTAAATATTGCGAGAATCAATTTTTTTAATATAAACCTCATTTTAATTAAGATGACATCAAAAAAAGAATTTACAAATCAAATAATTTATTTATTATCTCAAAATCGCTCTTATTATAATTTTTACACATATGTAGCGTTCTCATTCGTTCTCAGAGTTCTTGTGGTTTTTTCATTCGTTTTCACAGTTCTTACAATATTTAGCATTCTCAATTTTAAAAGTCCCTTATTATATATATATATATATAGGGATGGATAATAAAAAACTCATCTTAATGAGAAAACAAAAAAAAATCCATCAAAACCACTAAAAAGTAAGGGAATGGCACTTTAATGAAAAATGGTAAAACTGAAAAAAAAATATTTTTAAACATTTCTAATTTCTCCATACGTTATCTTTTAATAAAAAAATGGCACCATAAGAAACACAAATTTTTTATCTTTCATTCGAGTATATTCGAGCATACTTTTATGACATAGAAAAGATTAAGTTGTCGTACTTTTTTCAATATTACGATATATATAATTTATGAACTTTTTAGATAAAGTGATCTTTCTTCTTTTGTGAATTTTTCTTCATCTTTTTTTTTCTATTTTTTGTTTTTTGTTTTTCTTTTAAGTTTTAATGAACTGAGTTACATGTAACAAAACGAATGGTCTAATACTGATCGAACAATGTCAGTTCGGAATAGATATTCGTTTTATTGTTCGATCGATGTAAATACATCTAGGTATTTTTTGTCGTATCATGACTTTTTTTGTTTCTCTTTCGATAAGTGTCGGTATCTTAATGAATCGAACCAATATCAAACGAGTTCCAGGCCATTGACGTTATTTTTACTATTACATATATGTTTCCATTAAAAATTGGGTCGCCCCGCTACAGAGGCCGGATGTAACCCTATAGAATTTTACTACACATGTGTAACATTATGAAAAACCTAACCCCCTCCCCCCTAAAAACTAAACCTGAAACCTAAACCCCCTAAATAGCTAACCCAAAAGCTAAACTAGACCCAAAACCTAAATCTTAAGGCTAAATTATATGTTATGTTGCACATGTGCACTATTATAATAGAAGTATTTAAAAAAAGATGACACTTTAAGTTTTGTTTGTGTTGAAAAAAATATAATCAAATATATACTTAAATGAAAGATAAGAAAATTTGTGATCTTATGGTGCAATTTAAAAAAAATAATAATAACATATAAAGAAGATAGAAATGTTTGAAAAGATATATATAGGGGTTGCTTAACGTACAATATTCCTTAACGTACGAGATGAAATTACACACGTTATAAAACTCAAAAGCCTAATCACGCATGTTGAAAAATCATAATCACTCATGTTGAAAACTATAATCACGCATGTTATAATTTCATCTTGTACGTAATGTAAGTTAAGGAATATTGTATGTTACACTTTCACTATATATATATATATATATATATATATATATATATATATTGTGAGGTTATTATAAGAAAATATAAAAATGTGAGAAGGATAAGAAAGAATCTAAACCATTAGATTTTTAATCTAATGGTTGAGATATTGATGGCAATCTTGTAAATCGTGTTGACTATTAAACTAATTAATTTTCTAGATTAAGGGTATAAAGGTAAATTTAACAATTTTAAATTAAGAAACTAACATTAATGCACATGCAAGTTCCTCCCCCCCCCCCCCCCTCTTTTTTAAACGTCAATAACTTTTTATACGTAACTCTTAAAAAATACACCATAATAACGAGTATTTTTTATCTTTAATATGAGTACCATATTGATATACTTATGTAGAGAAAAAAATTACATCTCGCTTAGATGTTTTAGTCCATGGTGTTTTTTCTATGTTCAGACAATGGTGTTTTAATTGTAGGGTGTTATTTCTGTTATTCGTAAGATGTATGCCTTCAATATACATGTTGTGGTGTTTTATGAGTTAGGATGTTATTCCCATTATATTTAATGTGAGGACAAAGGTCCTTGGATTGCTGTGGTTTCTAGTGTCTTCAGTATGTTTTCGTTGCCTTCAAAGAGTTAGGGTGTTATTTCTATTTTTATATATTTAGGGTGTTATTTAGGTTTTGATTTTGATTAAAGTGTTGACTGGTGTTATATTTAGAGTGTTATTCATGTTTTGATTCTGATTAAAGTATTGTGTTTTGAAATTGATTTATTAGGGTGTTATTTATGTTATATTCAATGTTAGGGTGTTCTTTATAAGATGTGTGCCTTCAATGTAACTGTTGTGGTGTTTTTATGAGTTATGGTGTTATTACTGTTATATTTTTGTTCTTTATAAGATGTATGACTTCAATATACATGTTGTGGTGTTTTTATGAGTTAGGGTGTTATTTATTTATAAGATGTATGCCTTCAATATACAAGCTGTGGTGTTTAATGAGTTAGGGTGTTATTTCTTTATAAGATGTATGCCTTCAAATTCGAAAATCCCTACAATAACTGCCAAAAATCGGTTGCATATATTTATTCTATAATTATATTTTATTAGTTAAATTACACTTATACCCTTAAACTACCATAATAAAAAGGGACACGTGTCACCTCCAAAATCTTTCTTATCCTTCTTACACTTTTATATTTTCTTACATGAACCTATATAGGTATATAGGTAGAGGTTCATGTAAGAAAATATAAAAGTGTAAGAAGGATAAGAAAGATTTTAATTGAAAGAACTGTGAGAACAAATGAAAAAACAATCAAAACCATTTTTAATACAAACCTCGTTGTAATTAAAATACAGCTTCAATAAAAGAATTTACAATATCAAATAGTTCATTTCTTCTATTAAAATCACTCTTATAAACTTTTTTACAAACCCCCCCCCCCCCCCCACACACACACACACAAAAAAAAACCTAATAACTACACCCTAAACTTAAAACCCTCCAAAAGAACTACCCCCCCCCCCTAAAAACTAAACCTGAAACTTAAACCCCCCAAATACCTAACCTTAAAAGCTAACCTAAACCTTAAGGCTAAATTACATGTTATGTTGCACATGTACTACACTTTAAATCTTTTGTTTGTGTCGAAAAAAATATGATCGAGTATACTCGAATGAAAGAAAAGAAAATTTGTGATCTTATCGTGCGATTTAGAAAAAAATAATAACATATGAAGAAGATAGAAATGTTTGAAAAGTTATATATTTTTTTCAAATTTTGTCTCTCTTTCATTAAAGTCCCCTCCCCGCATTTTTAATGGTTTTGAATGAGTTTTTTTTTAGTTTTCTCACATTTAACTAGTTTTCTTATGATATCCTCCCTATATATAGATATATATATATATATATATATATATATATATAGTGGAGAGTTCAAATGAGAAGAAAATTTTCGTAAGAATAAAAAGAATAACTTTTACACCAACAGAAATTCTCCATTTACTTCATTTAATGTGTGTATTTAATATTATGAAAATGGCATATAGGTAAATCTATAAGTGTCATTAATTAGCTAATTAATTAAACTTGTAACTCATTTTTTTTCATACACTCTTTCAAGATAAAATAATTTATGGTATAGGACAATTTTCGACATGTGTAGGATAAATTTTGAAATGTGTAGGGTAAATTTACATGTGTGTAGGGTAAATTCCAATAAATTTAAGACATATGTAGGATAAATTTTGAAATGTGTATGATAAAATGTTTTTGCTTTATTAATGAGAGGAGTTATAAATTATTTAATATTTTACTATTATGCCTTTTTCTTTATTTTTCTCACATTAAATTTCTTCTCAAATAAACCTTCCCTTATATATATATATGTGTGTGTGTGTGTATATATATATATATATATATATATATATATATATATATATATATATATATATATATATATATATATATATATATATATATTCTTATCTAAGACCAAGTGCCCAAAGCATTTAGTTTTGAACTAGTAAGATTATCCGTGCAACGCTGTGGCGTTACGATCGATATCTATGTTGGTTCAGTATAGCAACCAAAAGAGATATGCTTAAAAGAATATCGACACGTGTTTCACATCGACCGAAAACCATTAAAATAAATGTAAATTGGAAAGTGGAACCAGCTGATTTCAAATTAATTGTAAATGAAATGTAAATGTTGTGTTAAATATAATTTTAATGTTAAAGGAACCTAAAACTAAAACATTAAACAAAAAAAAGTAAAAATAATAAAGTCCAAAAAAAACTTTAGAAAGAAACAAAAAAAAATAAGATGAAAGCACTGTTCTCACAATTCGCTAATTTTAATTTACATCAAAACGTATATCTACTGAAAACGTGCATAAAAATGAACATGAAAACGCATTATATTTGAGCTAACATATTACCGAAGAAAATTTACGTCCAAATGTAAACCAAATTGAATTTATACCGACGCGTACAAAAAAATTAGTACATAAAAATGGTGTTTTTAAACTAAAAAGCTACGGCGCATTAGGGGGGTGTCAAAACTTAAAGTGACTTAAATTTATATCGTCTAGTAAAAACGTATTATATTTGACCAACTCGTATCTGATCAAAATTTACTCAAAACTTAGATCAACTGAAAACGTACATAAATATTAAGCACGAAACGTATTATATTTCAACAAACTCATTTCTAGGAAAAAATAAATTTACATCAAAACGTAGATCAACAGAAAACGTACATAACAATAAGCATAAGAACATATTATATTTGATCAAACTTATTTTCAGGAAAAAAATTATGTCGAAACGTAAATCAATTTAAATTTATACCGACACGTGTATAAAAATAAACACGTAAAACTCAATTACAAAATCTTTAAAAGAATAAGGGACTGTAAGTGTTAATATAGAAAGTTACGGGACAAAAGTATAAAAAATAAAAAAAATGAAAAAAAGTCAAATGCAAGTAAACTCAATAACAAAGTCTTTAAAAGGTTAAAGGACTGTAAGTGTCAATATCAAAAGTTATGGGACAAAAGTATAAAAAAGTTATATACAAATTACTGTTCATATAACTTATAAATGTTATATATATATATATATATATATATATATATA
This sequence comes from Scalesia atractyloides, assembly GCA_947069175.1. Classification (NCBI taxonomy): domain Eukaryota; kingdom Viridiplantae; phylum Streptophyta; class Magnoliopsida; order Asterales; family Asteraceae; genus Scalesia; species Scalesia atractyloides. Next base: position 63,453,900 of record CAMTDV010000002.1, on the reverse strand, counting down.
TATATATAAAGTAAACACGTAAAACTCAATTACAAAGTCTTTAAAGATTAAGGGACTGTAAGTGTTAATATCGAAAGTTGAAGGACAAAAGTATAAAAATGAAAAAAATGAAAAAAAAAAAAGTCAAATGCAAGTAAAACTCAATTACAAAGTTTTTAAGACTATCTCCAATGCTTATTGTGAGGATATGCCCTTGATGATGTGGAGGGAATTTGTAAAAAGAGAAGCAATGGAGGGGAGGTAGCATGTGGGGTGCATCCTTCCAAACAAACGGTTGCACTTCATCTTTTTCTTTTTTTTTTCATTATTACCCAATAATATATAATAATTACAAATTAATTTTACAAATAAAAAAAGCTAAAAGCTAAATTAAAAAAAAATCTTTTAAATTTCAAATCTCCAACAGCTATATTTTCAAAAAAAAACGGCTTGTGTTTTTCGCCCTATAAATACCCACTCAAACTAACTCATATTTCACCCCAAAATCTTACAAACTCTAAAATTACTTCAATTTTACACTCTTAAAATGGATTTAAGACGCACATTTTCTTTCTCTGGGTTGTTAAACGAGGATGATGATGATCAACAAAACCCACCACAACAAAATCATTCCCTCTTTTCTCACAAACACAAAACTTTTCTCAATTTTCTCAACCACACCCATATCCCCAGTTTCAACAACAAGGACCTTCATTCCCCCAATTAGGACAATTTCCTGTCATGCCACAGTTTCAACAACCTACTTTTGATCCTCAACAATTTCTTCAATCGCAACAACTTCAAAAAACTTCCCAAATTCAACAACCCCAGTTTCAACAAACTCAAGAAGATCTTGTGGAATCACCATCAAAAGCAAAGGCCGCAAAAAAGAAGAAGAAGCCAAGCAAGGTGGTGACGGAGAAGAATGACGAGCAATCAACAAAGGCGAGTCGAAAGTGGTCTCAAAGTGATGAGGTTTTGCTTGCCCAAGCTCTGATTTCAACTACTGAGAATCCAATCATTGGCAATAACCAAAATGGGGAGGCCTATTGGGGTAAGATTGCAAAATACTACAATGAAAGTAACCCCGTAATTCCACGAGATTCTCACAATCTACGAAGTCATTGGCATATGTTTAAATCTAAGGTGAGTAGATTTAATAATTTGTATTTACAAGTCAAGTCTCGTTACAAAGGCGGTTGGTCAGATGACCAGTACATCCAAGAGACAAGACAATTGTTTATCAACGATCCATCTAACAAGACTTTTGATCCTTTCACATACGAACATGTATCGAATATTGTTAAAGATCATGGTAAGTACAACTACGTACGCATGTTCATGGCTTTCAACCCCCTAAAAGAACAAAAACTAAAAGCTCGGGAGGGTATACGAGTTCTGCTTCTGATGCTAACTTTGGTGAGAATCCTGAAATGACAATATCACTTGATGATACTGATGTTGATGAAGAACAATTTCATGTTGAAGTTGAGGAGGTTCCTCCAACTCATCTAATTGGGAGGGACAAGGCCAAGGCAGAAGCCAAAGCTAAGGGAAAAGGCAAAGCAAGAATTGAATCATCTGAATTGAACATGAGAAAGCTAAAGCTCATGGATGAGATATCCACCACTGGTAAAGTCTTTTCGTTTATCCACCAAACAATAATCATAAAATGCAATACTTTAAGCAGTGACAGGAGTCTTGTAGAAAGGATGTTGAAAGAGCATTTGGTGTCCTCCAATCAAGGTGGGCGATAATACGAGGCCCTGGAAGATCTACAAGCATACCAGTGTTAGGTGATATAATGCACGCATGTATCATTCTACATAATATGATTGTAGAAGATGAAGGTCATACGATAACTGATTGGTCCCGTGAAGAAGATGAGCCTGAGCCACCAAGTTATAATAGAGGTGCACCCACTGAGTTTGCACACTATTTGGAGAGGTTTTGGATCCTTACGCAGCAAAGACACTCACATCGCACTGCCAACGATCTAATAGAACATATCTGGAATCTTAAGCAAGGTAATCAAGCTAATGAAGAGTAGATTTGCTTAGGGGAACTTAATTTTAGGTTGTGGTTTAATTTGAGTATTTGTATTTTATTTTTTAGGAAAATATAATTTCTTTTTATGTAATGCAAGTTTAATTTCTATTAAATTTTATCTTTTTTTATTATTTAAATATATATTTTACAGTTATTTATTAAATATTTTTTTATAAAAAAAATTTTTTAAAGAAAAAGGAAAAAGAAAGGGATGATGTGGAAGAGAGAGTATACATGTGTAAAGGATGGGTTGGAGTTAAAAAGAGGAGAGATGAAGGATGAGTAAAAAGCTGATGTGGCAGTGGTGACTAAGATGCATGAGTAAATGCAGCCTTAGCGTTGCGGGTAGTCTAAAGGTTAAAGGACTGTAAGTGTCAATATCAAAAGTTATGGGACAAAAGTATAAAAAAAGTCATATATAAATTACTGTTCATATAACTTATAAATGTTGTATATATAAAAATAAACACGTAAAACTCAATTACAAAGTCTTTAAAAGATTAAGGGACTGTAATGTTAATATCGAAAGTTGCAGGACAAATGTATAAAATAAGAATAAAAATGAAAAAAAAAAAAGTCAATGAATAAAATAATTACAAATCTTTAAAAGTTAAAGGATGTAAGTCAATCAAAATTATGAGCAAAGTATAAAAAAAGTCATATACAAATTCTGTTCATATAAATAAAGTTATCAAGTCTTAAAAGATAAGACTGTAATTTTAATATCGAAAGTTGCAGCAAAAGTATAAAAATAGAAATGAAAAAAAAAGTCAATGCAATAATAATACAGTCTTAAAGTTAAGGACTGTAAGTGTATATAAAATATGGACAAGTATAAAAAAAGTCATATACAATATGTCATATAATTATTATATATATATAATATAATATAATGGTCAATTCATTTAATTCATTTAATATAAGGTATTTATCATAACTAAACTGAGTGGATAAGAGATCTATTCTATTGTAAGATTACTCGGTTGATTTAAAAGTGTTTTTTTTTGTCTATATGTTTTCAAATTTATCTTGTATTAAAAGTACGAATGGTTTTATAATATTGTTAAGTGGATAAATATGAATAGATTTTACTCAACCTATTTTGCTCCGATCTATTTTGACCAGCTAATCCAACTAATTAGTGTCTATAAATAATTTTATAATACTATTAAGTGGATAAATATGAATAGGTTTTACCCAATCCATTTTCAGGCGCTCAAGCACATTTTCAGGCAAGTTGGGGCTAAATCTCGGTCAAATGAAAAAGCTGACTTTTGAAAGAAAGGAGTGTGGGGAAGAAAGAAAATGAAAAGCAAACTTTTTATATGGGTATTTACATCGGTAAGTCACATTGGATCTGGCTAGTCCGAAGAGAGAAAGATGAACAAGAAGTTTATTTTGACGATTCTTGGTGAATAGTTGAAAAGTGACTGGCCACATTAGAGTTAAAAAAAAGGCGCAACATAGTACAAAGCAGCATCAAGTGGCAGATTTATAAATATTTTTCGCCTGGGTGCCTGTCTGCTTTAGACATCAGAGTTTGAATGAGTGAAAATCACCGATGAATATGGGTTGGATGGAAATTCAGGGTGACTTGAATTTTGATGAAAATGGTGATTGTTACTCAGTTTGACCCAGAATGACAATTTGATGAAAGAGTTGACCAAATTGGTGAAAACTACTTTTAAATGATCAAATATACTCCCTTTGCAGTTGTAACCTTAAGATTAATGTGGGAGGCCACAAAACGTAATTTTATTGATTTTGAGATGAATGTATGAGTCGGTTGAAAATGAGTAGTTTAAACTCAACTAGGAATTTCCTACGCGCGTTGCGGTGGGGAATCCACGTACAAACCAAATAGGTAAAGACCAGTACAAAGCTACAAAATATAAATGTGTAAAATAACCAAACACTAAATAAAATGTAAGAAATAGATGAAAACCATACGAATGTAGATAAAATATACCGCGTATTACAACAGTACGTCACGTCGTACATTAAACTCGAGGAAAACCCTGCGAATGCATATAAAAAACACTTGTATCGAAATGTAGATAAAAACACATGTGACGGTATATTCGGAAATAACGAAAAAGTTACGTCCTAAATTAAACTCAAGTAAAACCGTGACATATCCAAATTTATTATGATTAATAAATAAATTTGATAAAAAATAAGATAAAATTATAATTATTGTAATAATCTAAAAAATATGTGGAAAATAAAACACACAGTTTGTTTAAAATATTTAATACATAGAATAAAAAGTATTTGAGTATAAAATTATAAATTATTTAATTTTCTATTTGGTTAATAAAATTAAAGTAAAATAAAATACACCTGGGTTTCATGTCGCTAAAGTTAAAAAAAATTAATAACCAAAATACAAAGAAAATTTTTTATTGTGTCTAACATGATGTATATAATATAATATATATGATATGATATGATTGATATGATATATATATTATATTTAGTTTTGAATTTAAAAAGCATAAAAACTAAAAAAGGACACTTGTCAAGATCAAAACCTAAAATAGTTGTGGTTAAAAAATAAAACATAAAAACTTCGTGGTAAAAGAAATTTAGTTTTGAATTTTAAAAGCTTAAAAACTAAATAAGATCAAAATCTAAAATAGTTGTGATAAAAAAAAACATAAAAACTTTGTGGTAAAAATAGAAACATTAAAAGTCCCTTGTATTATATTTGGAATAGGATTGGTCATGTGATAGATGAAATTGGTTATGAAATCTAGTAATCGCAATTATTAGATGGTTAACCAACTTTGGAAAATCATGTGAGCATAAATTACTATGGTGAGTGCATAGGATTTTCAATGAAGTATACACCTAATATTTTCATTGAGTTCATTTTCAAGTTTTCTTTTTGACTTGTGTTTATGCGTTCTAAATGGTAGTTTCTTAATATGTTAATATGTGTGCTAGAAAGTTTTTAATGTAATATTTTTTTATACAACTAGAAAGTATTTAAGTTTGAACTGAAAATTAATAATAGGCCTTGTTTCATGTGTGAGGAATTACTCTCTGAAACTGATTAGGAAGCTTTATCAATTGTGATAACTTGCTTCCCAATGACTTGTTGGATTCAAAAGAGGTTGTGAACTTAAAGGGTGTTTGGTTCGTTAGAGTCTAATGGAATTCGAATCTGAATTCCATTCCTAATTTCCTCAAATTGTAATCGAGACCTAAATTCTGGGATAAGATTTTAGTTGGAGAATAAAAGAAATTGGAATGAATTTCTTTGAATTTCCACATTGGACCGCCACTCTTACCACTGATATCGTCTTCTTCCTTATCACCACAATCACCTCCACCAACACATTGGACCTATTTCTGGTTCGGTTCGGTTCGGGGGTGACCTTTTTTTGCTTTTGTTGGGCGTATGTCATTGGCCATCATTACTTCTTTTCTTGTATACATTATGGCCACCTCTGTCTCAGTTGGGAATCCGATTGTCTAATGAGGTGTTGACGTGATCATACTGAAATCTCCTTGAGACTCATGCCCCAAAAGGATGTCGTGGCATGAGTTAGCTAGTAAGACCATGAACGTGATGTCTTCGGTTCTTGAATGTCGTAGCGTGTGAGAGTGACGGGGAAAGATATATTGCCCAAAGGAAAGAGGGCCTCGTTATAGAAACCAGTCATGGGGTTGTCTACTGATTCCAGGCGCACTTTATCTTTTGAATCAAACTGGTTGAAACATTGCTCATAACTTATTCAGTCGTGCTGCCTGGGTCAATGAACACATAGTCTGTTCAATAACGGCCGAGTACGCCTGTAACCACGACTGGCCGTTCGCCAGGAGGACCACTGCACACAATGGGGAAGATCACTAGTTGCTCACGCCATTAATCGTTTTATGTGTGCTTGTTGTAGCTCTTCCTGCTCTTTATGAAAGTCACAATACAGGTTAGGGTCTTGGCCCTTTTTGTTGCGCGTCTGTGGCTAAACTAGTGAGTCTCGGTGCTCAACACCTTAGTCGGAGTTCTTATTAAGGGGGTCCATTGTGTCTCTCGATTCTCTTGTTTAACGTTCCTCTTGTGACTAATGCGATAATGGTTGTGCGTGCGTCATCGGTAGGGGTGTATTTCTCGCCCTCGTAACCACTGGCCTGTGTGTTTCTCCTGAAGGTGTTCCTGCCTTTGTTATTTCGACAACTGCTATCTGGATTGTTTTGGCTGTAGTGATGATTCTTCCCTCGAGTCGGGTTTCTTTCGGTTTATGCCCAAACTTTTGTACGTCTGTTCGCATCTTCCCATGTTGCCTGTTATATAGTTCATTGTATATGGTATTAAACAGTTTTATCCTATTCTATATATAAAGAGCCTTAGTATGTATCTTTAATTATATAATACAAAATTCACGTCTGATACAACTTATCTTCATTTTCTCCATTAATTTGCTACTATTTATACCCACCCTCAGAATTCTTGATTTAATTTGTTCGATTTTATGTTTTTTTACTTCAATGGCAATTTTGATTTAATTGACTATGTTTAGTTTGCTTTCGATTATTGCAAACTCTTGGAACTTTTATATACCAAAGAATTTAATAGTTATTTGTATAGATATTAACTTTGCACTTTATCTTTTGATAATTGAATTTTTAAAAGGTGAGGATTGTTGGTGAAGCATATGAATGGTACATATAAAATATATTAATTACACAAGTCTTAAATTTATAAAAATGAAATTACCAAAATCAAAATACACAGATAACAGGCAAGTGTACCAATCGTATATGCAGTATAGTAGCGGCAACAACCAAGTATCGATCTTAAAGACACAATGGCTTCTAATTATCTATCGTCAATCAATATTTAACTTATGTAAGAGTGATTTGTGAAGAAACTCGTGATTGCAAGTAAATATAAATTGTAAATTTAGAGAAATCATATTATAGAATTAACCATATAAACACCAAAACCTAATCTCGTGAAGCAAGTTTAGTTATCATCCTTTATGACTTAGGATTTCTAGGTTGGGTTCTAGACTTAACAACGAACATTGTGACTTACAAACTAATCAAGATCAACCATATAGAAAACTCTAACTAGTTTTCCAGATCCTTTTCTTCCATATCCTTTCCTTACGTAGCTCACAAGTTTTACTAGTTATGTCACTAATTTGTCTATTACCGGTTAAGGTATCAAGCCTCAGATTATAAGTACACTTTTTAACCGAAAGATAATACATGTTGAATCTAGCATGCATAACTTCATAGAGAGATCAACAACACCACATAAATCAGATCTAGAACCAATAATAACAAGAAATCATACACATCATAATATCACAATAACCAAACTTTACTAAAATCACGCTACATACGTAAAAGCAATGTATAAGTCAAACAGGAATAAGAACAATCTTAGTCGAAATGGCTTACAGAAGTTTAGCGTAACATAGTAATGTTAAACAAACCCAAACCATATCTAAAAGAAGTCATGGATGTGATAGAAACTGAATACGAATGCAAATCGGATCGATATACATGTTTAAACACAAACTAAATGGATAGATCTTTAATCAAGTGTTTTTATAACATGATGCACCCCAAATTTATAAAAATGAAAAAGGGAAAAGATAGAAGAAATCACTCACTTGTTGCAAAGTGTTAATCCACGAGAATTACCGCACGAGTTCATGAGGTAAAACAATGACCAAATACCCCAAAATGGATATAACAAATATTCTAAATAAAAAGGAACGATATATTGAAACTAGTGATTCGGGTTCTTAATTTAGGGACTTTTTGTACAAAAATATTATTTGGAAAATATATATATATATATATATATATATATATATATATAAGTGAATAAAACCTTGATTAGGATTTACTAGTTTCAAGTATAGAGTTCAAATGAGAAGAATTTTTTTTATAAAAAGAAAAAAAAGTTTCAATCAATAAGAATGCTTCATTTTATTTCATTTAATATTTGCATTTAGTTTTAATATAGGGGCATATTTGTAAACTTACATTGATTATTAATTTATACTCTTCCTCTTTAATAGCTAACTACATTAAATTCTACCCCCGCGATCAAGGTAAGCACAACGATTCATCGTAGTAGTGAGTATACTGAGATCATCCTTTATCTTTTACAACGTCAGACTATAGGTGAACAGGTCAGTACTTTCGTACAGCAGAGTACCCAATAGTATTTAACGAGGGTTAGGCAAATACCTTATTTGGTATGTTTAAATTCATGAAATTTTCTCATGATGAGATTTCATTTCTTTTAAGGTTTTAGACCTTCTATTTTGGCTCTTTTAAGAATATCCTGACTGTGCCTAAGTCTGCATAATCTGGATGCAACAGAAGGGCAGCCAAGATATCCCCAGATAACTCAACAGCATAAAGACCCGAAACCTCAGATGTTGGTTATCTATCAACGCAAGATTTAAGACCATGAAATCATACGCCTATGGTATGTTACCCACAAGATACATAGTTCGTTATTATATCACTTAGTATCTTTTAATCACTTTGAGCGTAAGCCTACCGACATATCACGAGATCCTAGTTTTTTCAGCTATGACACCTTACATGTGTCAGTCACGCCCTTTATCACGAATATTCATTTATTTCCCATGACTTTTTAGTTTTGTATTTTTCTGTTTTTCAAATATTGGTTTTGTATTTTTCTAATTTTCTCCCCCTCAAACAATACATATATACATATACGCCCTCTTCCCCCCTAAATTTGTGCATCATACTTTATGCACAAATTTACCTAATAATGAAAACATATGCACAAAGTTTTAAACAAAAGGAAAAGGAAAATATTTTTATTGTTTTTGCTTAACCGTTCCTTCATTATATTAAAAACTAATCAATTTCAATATTAACGCACGAAATTTAAATTGTACCTTTTCGCTGATCTTTTCTTACCTCATCTCCTCCAAGGAAACATCACAATCGTAAAAATTTGAACCTTTTTGCAACAGTGAGATGTTATCCTTCATGTCCCTGGAACAACCACTATTAACACTCCAGAGATTTCAACAGCTCCTCCTTGGCTGTTCCTGAGAAAATAAAGAGATTAATAAGACAGTGGGACCCAGGCCATCGTGTTCCTGGGTTTCTCTGAAGCATCAAAATAAGACACTTCTTTAAGACACAAATCCCCTTTCGTTTCAAGGATTGGTGATGTTATTGCCGTCCTGGATTTGGGTTTCCAAATCTGTTTTGTTTTAACAAACGCGGTTGTTGCCCTTGATTGAGCAACTTTGGCTGTTTCAGGTTTAGTCATTTTAGAAAAAGATTTTTGTTTTTGAACAGCCTTGCGTTTGTTTTTGGCAACATTCCAATCCCCATAGATGGTTTAACCTTGGAATTCACATTCTTCATTGCCTTAGATGATGATACCTTCATCGCTTGGAATGATTGTTATTCTTTGGTGTAACCTTCTGATTTTTAGCATGACACGAAACATGGGGACTATGTATATAGTTTCGAGCGATGTGACCAGGAATGTCGCAATTGAAGCACGTTTGTTTCTTCACAAGTAAAACATTTTGATCAGCTTGATTTTCTCTTGCAGGCCTTGAAGGATGAGATGATCCCTTCTGCGCTTGCCTTCCTTGCACTTTTCTTGCAGACAACGATGAATTTGGATGTTTGTACTTGTCGTTTTCAAGGGCCTTCTTCTGTTATGGAGATTTCTTTGGATTCTTCTTCATTTGTTTAGACTGCAATTCTTGTTCAAAAATCTCCCTAACCTTTCCAAAAGCTTTGCTGGCACGGTCAAAAGCATATTTTTCACATTTTCCATTAACAACCAGCTTAACAAAAGCATTTTTCACACCACTAGCCTTTTGAGGGCTATTGCTGCCTACTGATGATTTTGGAGAACGTGACTGTCCTTGACGTTTGGACTTCTGCTTTCTTCGTCTCTGATTTGCTCTTTTCTGCTCTTTTAGCTTGCTCTGAACCTTTTCATCAGTAGCAGAAAGTTCAGATTGTTCAGTTTGCACACATGGATTCTTGTTCACGTCAGCGCTCTCTTCATCAGCTGAATCATTTGAAGAGTCAACGACACCAGATGGTTCCCGTGTGTTTGGCGTATAATCACTGGGTTTGTCATACACCATATGTTGTGCTTTCTCAATACCTTCATTAGTTTCAGGCATTGTTGTGTAGTTGTGATTATACGGTGGGGCAACCTGATTGAATCCCAAACCCTTCCCTTTGTTCCCCTTATATGCCAGCTGCACATTGCACACGTCTTGAACAAGCTTGCTGGATATATCAAACTTCTTTATATTCACTTCGTTTTGTTGATATTTTCCAGTAAGAAGTTCCAGCTCAACTCTTACCAAGTCGCATTCCATGGTTTTTTATTCTAATCTGGTTTGTAATCATGGACCCAACATTTCTGTTGATTTACGTCCAGGTGGAGCTGAGCTATATCTTTCTTTTGTGCTTCAACCTTTTCTTTGAGTAACTTGTTGCTTTCTCGAAGGCTGATGCACTGAGCCATTGCATTGCTGTGTTCATCGGTAATATTGGAATTAAGAGCCCTGAGTTGAGCAACCCTATTCCTGCAAGGTTCTGTGCACAAAAGATAGTTGACTGTGTCAATGGACGAGCTAGATTTGTTAGCGTTAGTTTTGGGCTTGAGGTCGAGTTTGGGTTGCTGGACTACTGATGGCTTCTTGTTGGGCTTGAGGTTTTTGCTCAGATACTTCTTCAGAAATAGACTTAGTAGATTTTGCATATAGATCTTTGAGATCTTGGTGTGATTGTAAATGATCCCACAACCAAGAAACAAAGGAGTCTTTAAAATCACCCAAGAAGCTATCCATCGCATTTCTTACTTCCTCTTTACGCCTCCCACATTCAGGAAAACGCATAACATAGTTAGCAACCGGATCAACATTGTAGTCTCCGATAAGCTCATTCAGCTTTTCCTTCACTTCATCCCATAGGCTCGAGTGTTGAGTTTGGGCTGCAAACATCTTCGGATAATCGAAACCGGACCGGTAAACACGATAAAAATGTCCGAAAACGTTTTTACCAAAATGTACCGTTAAACTCATCTCGACGACACGATTCCAACGATATATACTGTCCGATGGTGATTTGGGGAATTTTCGTGCCTTTTTGTTTTGCCCTAAAAATCACACGAGTCTAGCCGTGCAACCGGTTTGTTAAAATTGTCTAAGGATCAAATTTTGTGTATGAAAACGTTTAACTATGGTTAGGTCAGCTGGTTAACTTTCCACCTTTTTGGGCACAACTCGGAATAGTACCAAATTCGGAACAGTAACTCGGATTAATAATCCGAGATGGAATCTCAAACGGTGATCCGAGATGGTAATCCGAGATGGTGACTCGGAACAGTATCCGAGATGGAATCCGAGATGCACTATTTCAGTCCGGAATGGGAGTCTGGAAAAGTAATCCGGAATGCTATCAGATACAAAGCAACAGTCAGAATCCGGAACAGTAATCCGGAATGAAAGTCTATCCGAATTCGAAACAGTTACAAATCTGGAATCTTTAAAGATTATCCGGAATCTTTAAAGATTATCCGAAATCTTTAAAGATTATCCGAAATCCTTGAAGATTTATCCGAAATCCTTGAAGAAAATCCGAAATGCTTGAAGATTTATCCGAAATCCTTTAAGAAAATCCGAAATGTTTGAAGATTAACCGAAATCTAACAGAAATTCAAGATTTTTATCCGAAATGCAGCAGATTTCAATCCGAAATACAACTAGAAAATCCGAAATCCTTGAATGTTGATCCGAAATGCTTGAATCTTCTTCGTGTTCTTCGACAGAAAACCGAACAGAATCTTGTAATATCATATCTGAGCCTGGAAAACATGTTCAACAGGCTCTGATACCACTTGTAAGTCCCAATTAATCCGGATCTAACACTGATATCACACAATCACCAAGGATGGGTGGAATCCAAACTTGATGATCTTCAGGAAAAACAAAAATGATGAAGAACAATACGAATTCACTTTAACACCTTGCACACGATTCTGTTACTTGAACAAGCAAAACCGTCTGGTACAAGATGGAGGTTCTCTCTAGAGAAATCCTAAAAGCTTAACCCTAGAAATGAATAAGCTAAGCTTATATACGTAGGGTAAGGCATAACCCTAATGGCTTGCCTATGGGCTTGCCTGGACCACTTGGCCTATGACATGCCCAACTATAAAGGTCCAAAACTAATACAAACTAACCTAGTTAAACCCAGTTAACTACCATAGATCGTTACATATATTTGATGCTTCAGTCTCACAGTTCTAGGACCTAACACTTTCCACAATACTCCTCTGGTTCGATACCTTATTTACTCTATCTATGAAGTTTATTTAGGTTTTTGTATGACGTTAACGACAGTCATCAAAATGGCGCCGTTGTCGGAGAGTCGTGCGCAAAGTGTTTTGTGTTAAGCGTTTTTAGAAGAAAAAAAATAATAAAAATCCAAAAACAGTGTTTTATTTCTTTTTGTTCAGAATTACGCGAGGTTTTCTTGTTTGTGCTTGTGAAGGTGATTTTGGATGTGTATGCATCATACTCGGAAATCCGGGAAGTCGTCAACGCTAGTCTTTGACCCAGAAATCGAGAGGACAGTTCGGCATACCCGAGTGTTGAATTGAGGAAACAAAATTTTACAATCTCCAGCACCGACAATCAAAGTAGTGGAGAACTCAGAAACCCAGACAAACAAGCAGCAAACCCTCTGCAACAAACTCAATTCTCACCAACTCCCTCTCAACTTTCAACTAACACCACTAGACCATCTGAAACACCACCACAATCCACTCAATTCTCACCAACTCCCTCTTGACGGAAAAATTTTCTGTTCGCCGGAATCCTCAGTTACTCACCGGAAAACCGAAGGAATCATTTTAATAGTGCCTTACTCTAAAATAAGACTTCTAGAGCTCAGACAGAAGTCACCCACACTCACCTCAAACTTCCTGTAGATCCTCTGTCGCAAGTTACACTTCGCCGGAATTTCTTTCAGTCATCGGAACTTCATCGGAGATCACACCTATTCGGTACAACATCCTTAAATCCTTTTCTGTTTAAATTATTTTCGTTATCAGTAATAATCAATCAACTAATTCAATAGGAATTATTGATTAAACAGTCGGGTTGATGCTCTGGTTTCATGAATTGAAGAAGATGAAGTTTGAAATGTGTTTAAAGGAATTAAAAATCGGTAAATATACCGGGTTAGACACACAGTCCAGTGGTGGACTGTGTGCAAATTACAAAGCATACGTCCCGGGTTCGAGCCACACCTGTTTCGACTTTCTGAAATAAAACCAATCTTTTTAAAACCTACCCAGATCATCCTTCAACATGTATATAAATATATTATAATCCCGGATATTGATGGGTTAAACACCCAGCCCAGTTGGTCGGGCTGGGTGCAAGTTAAGTCGATGGTCACGGGTTCGAAACATGTTCTGCGCGTCCGGTTCAGGCCAGTATAAACCTTTTTAATTAATTAAATTTCAGATTTAAACCAGTAAGTATATAAATATAATTAAAATCAGAAATATTTCAGGTTAGACACGTAGCTCAGTTGGTAGAGCTGCGTGCACGTATACGAGAGGTCACGAGTTCGAACCTCGCTCAGCGCATAGAATAAACACAGTCCGACCGGTCAACAGTCAACAGAGTCAAAAAGTCAACATTTTTTTTATTTTTTTTATTTATTTAATCAGAAAATTATTTAAAAATACTTAAAAATAATATTTTTAAAGTTAGAAAATGTCCTTAAACTCACAAAAATAAATCTAACAATCCCATTAAGAACACTAATTAAAAATATTAATCTCAAATAAAATTTATTTATTTACCGAATCATTTCGTTATTATTTAGATTAGTTTTTCCCTCATCGGTTGAATCATAATATTCGTGCGCATTCATCGTCATCAAGGAACGCACCCACTGTGAGTGAATCCTTACAAATTCCCCTTTTTATTCATGTTTTGGGGTGTATCATGTGTCGCTTTAATTATTTCGTTTATTCAAACTTGTGCTATTACCATTATATGACCTAAACTTGTGATGTAAATATTGTTTGTGTAATGTGTGTTTATATTCTTGTCAAGTTGCGTGCAAATCATTCATTAGGCCCATCAGCTCCTCGTGGGAGACGAGTTGAGCATCAGGTGCCTCATTCGATCGGCTCCGTTTGATTGAGCCTTGATCTCATTGTTCATCATTTGGTGTGTGCGTGTGCATTATTTGATATTATGTGTTTATGGTTGAATTTACATTTACGTTTATTCATATTTGGTTATGCACAATTTTATCCAAATAACCAACATAACTAATCCTTTCAAATATTTAAATAAGATTCACTCGCCAACTTTTGTTGACCCAAAAACCCTATTTTTACACATGATACAGGTGATCCAGTTGAGAAAAGAAACACGTAGGATGTCCTAGAAGAATAAACAAGTTAATGCTTTGGAATGGACATTTAGTTTAGTTTCCCTTTGTAATTGTATGATTTTGTTTAATACTTTTGTTTGTAATGAAAAATGTATTTGAACATGTTATGCTTGTATGTTTATTGTAACTTCTTCTTTAAAGAGAAATAATAAATATGAAACTTTATAGTAAATGTCATGAGCTTTGATGAAAACCTAATCATGCCCCGACTACCATTTCCGTTGCGGGTCAGGGTGTGACAGATTGGTATCAGAGCTTTTGACTATAGGGATATAGGATAGGTTATTAGACCCTTAGAGCCTATACTATAGTTGATTAGATTTTAATTGTTTATGTGGTTACATACAAACTCGTGATGTTTATTTGTTTCGTATTTATTACACACACAAATGCATGCAAACACTTTCACTATCATTTTGTGTGATACTTAATGAGTTATACTTATTGTCAAACATAACAAGCTTACATATACATTCATCACGCATATTTCAATGTTCACATATTCAAATCATCCTCATATTTCCTTTATTCAAGATTTTGTCGCATTTTTCATTTTTCAATCTCATCAAAGTGAGTTCTACGACAGGCATGTAGTAACTGTAAGGGTACAAGTACCGGTAGTCGGAACGTCCTGTCTAGGTTGGCATTCGTATAAATCCAACATAACGGACCAGTTTGCCTACCTGGGGACTAACGATGAGAGTACGAAGGACCTATTAGGCCAAAGCATGCCACACCAAACGTCGTTCGAACTAACCCCACTTTGAGGTGTCACCGTGTCCACACCTGGATGCACTCCGAACTTCATACGTTACATTCATATTTCTCGATTTTCTCCGAGTTTTAGTGTACGTTACCAGGCTAACACATGCGAACCATATGAAAGACCCGGTAATCATGGGGCCCACATGATTACGAAGGTGAAATATGGCGGCATGCAAGGCCCAATTACGAGCAAAGCCCAAGACATCCTATGGATGTAGTAAATTTATTATTCTTTATTTGTTTTATGAAAGTTCATTTCTAAATACGACACATGACACCTAAAACGTCAAACTCATACTCTTGATACGTGTTTCTTGTAGATGTCTTCTAGTCTCTCTCGTAGAAAAAATGAGATCAGGAAAAACCCGCGAGCGCATGGCTGCCCAAATCGCTCAACAAATGGCTGCCGTAATACCCAACATCGTAGTTCAAGTTTAACAAGCCCTTACCGCTAATTCCGTCAACCCAATCAATCAAGAAGATCAAAATGTTGTCAACCCTCCCCCAAACACCACTAAATGCACCTTCAAGCATTTCAAATCTTGCGATCCTCCAAAATACGAAGGGACTGAAGGTGTCACCGCTCTTCTCCATTGGTTTGAGGAGATGGAAAACACTTTTCTCAATTGCGACTGTCCCGATGATCGTAAGGTGCGATATGCTACCGGTCGTTTGTTTGGAGTAGCACTTACATGGTGGAATACAGAGAAGGCCAAGCGAGGTACTGAGAATGCTATGACTATGACTTGGGAAGAGTTGAAGGAAATCATGACAAGACGTTTCTGTCCAAGAAGCGAAATCAAGAAATTGGAAGATGAGTTCTATTCTTTGAAACAAAAGGAGGGCGACCACACCACATACAACAAGAGATTCCTTGAGTTAAATCAGATGGTCCCCAACTTGTTCACTCCCCTCTACCGTTTGATCGAGCACTACATTCGAGGTCTTCCTTCAAAAATTCAAGACCCTGTAATAAGTACCACACCTGCAACTTTGGAAGCAGCAATGGAGTTAGCTACAGAGCTCACCGAAAACCGCATACGGAATAAAGACTTCACGGAGGAGAAGAAGAAGGATAAAGCATCAACCAAAACCTCAAACTCCACCCAAACCGAATCCTCTTCTCAAACCACTCCTAAGAGAAAACGAGACGGGCAAAATTTCGCTATTACCCAAGGAAATCAACCAGCTTCACAAGCCATACCCCTCCAAGCTATCCCAATCACTCAAGTAGCACCTAACTCTACTTACCCAAGTAAGAAACCTTACATTGGACCTCACCCTCAATGCAACGCCTGTTTTTATCACCATCCATCTACCGTACCTTGTCGACTGTGTGCAAATTGTGGGCGTTATGGTCATTGGAGCAAAACTTGTCATGCCCCTCAAAACCAAGCCTCACCCCCTACTCAAAACATGATCCAAACATATCAACAACCCCAATACCCCATGTTCCCATAAGTTCGAGCTTGTTTTAATTGTGGCGACCCTACCCACTTTAGAAACATGTGCCCTCGATTGGTTAACATCATAAACGCCCAAGCTCAAGCAAACCCAGTTAACCAAGCAAATCAAGCAAACCCAACTCCACCACCAGCAAGAGGAAGAGCTTACAACATCAACGCCAATCCTGTTGAAGATAATAACGGCCCAAACGAATCACCCAACTAGCTTTCCCTCACCAAGAATCAAGACTCAACTCCAATCGTCTAGTTTTAATGTTTTCTTTATGTTATCTCAATCTTTACGTATCCCAGTTATAAATTGGGGATTTATGTATCCAAGAAATTTAATGCGAATTGATATTACGGTTTTGTTTTATACCTTTACTCATTGATTTAACTCTCATATCATCATACATCTCAATGTACCTCTATCTCATCATTTAAATAAGTTGGGTTGTGTCTCACTTTTACATAGACTGACCCCTTCATCATAACAAACGAGAGAGGTACTGTCATCATTCAGTCAAGTATGCATTCAGATTTGAGACTCAAGCTTTGGCTGTTGTGTTTGTTTATGTTTTAGAGTCACATAGAACTAATCATAACTTACTGACAAAGTCAATGAAAATTTGACAAGAGTATGGTGGATACGCCGCTGGTACTTCCTATATATAAGTATTATTGCCAAAGGATCAGAGGCATTGACAGGCGGTTATGAGAGGTTCCGAGTAGGTTTTTAATATCGTCATGGTTGAAGTTTTTTGTTTATGATATAGCCTTATCCTTCCAAACGTATCAATTCTCTCAAAACTCTTATGCATAAAATCAGGCTTAGTCAATCAACTTTGTTTATCCATGTTCCGCATTCTTATACTTTAGGCATCAAAAAGAGATCCCTGTAGCAGGGCATCCAACCCTTACTAGGAACGTTACCGCCTCAAACAAAACTTAAACTCTCACCCTTTTCTAATTATGTGAATTGTCAAAAATTAAAAACACCCTCCCTTCGAGTCAAACATACCACTACTACTTATTTCGGGACGAAATTTCTAAAAGTAGGGGATACTGTAACATTTGTGTAAAACGGGTATCAAAAACCCGCTCCGTTTAAAAATTCTAGAAATTTATTTAAAGTTTCGTTACGCATTATCCTCATTTTATAAAATGAAATTTTCATAATTAATAAATAAATTAGATGATAAATATTTTAATTAAATAAAGGAATAAAATATATATATATATATTAACAATAACTAGGATTTTAAAAAAAATAAACAAACAAAAAGGGGGGAGCCGGGAGTCGAACCCGGGTCCCTACCTTATATACACATAGCTTTCACCACTGCACTACACATACTATATTGAATGAAACTGGAAACAAATTAAATTTATACTTAAAACTAACGCGAATCTACAAATTCAAACTATCGGATCTGTAACCGCCAATCATCGCTGCGACTAACGTATTTCCTTGCCGGTAACTGAAGGTAACTGATGTCAACATCGGTTATAACCGAAACCTTAAAGTTTTATAGAAATCGTAACTGAAAAATTAAAACCAAGATGAAGACCGCCTCTGCCTATAAATACTATCTTCCAATCGTTCCAAATCGTTCACAAAATCACTCTGCCCAAACACTCTGCTCTTGACGGAAAAATTTTCTGTTGGCCGGAATCCTCAGTTACTCACCGGAAAATCGAAGGAATCATTTTAATAGTGCCTTACTCTAAAATAAGACTTCTAGAGCTCAGACAGAAGTCACCCACACTCACCTCAAACTTCCTGTAGATCCTCTGTCGCAAGTTACACTTCGCCGGAATTTCTTTCAGTCATCGGAACTTCATCGGCGGTACAACATCCTTAAATCCATTTCTGTTTAAATTATTTTCGTTATCAGTAATAATCAATCAACTAATTCAATAGGAATTATTGATTAAACAGTCGGGTTGATGCTCTGGTTTCATGAATTGAAGAAGATGAAGTTTGAAATGTGTTTAAAGGAATTTAAAATCGGTAAATATACCGGGTTAGACACACAGTCCAGTGGTGGACTGTGTGCAAATTACAAAGCTTACGTCCCGGGTTCGAGCCACACCTGTTTCGACTTTCTGAAATAAAACCAATCTTTTTAAAACCTACCCAGATCATCCTTCAACATGTATATAAATATATTATAATCCCGGATATTGATGGGTTAGACACCCAGCCCGGTTGGTCGGGCTGGGTGCAAGTTAAGTCGATGGCCACGGGTTCGAAACATGTTCTGCGCGTCCGGTTCAGGCCAGTATAAACCTTTTTAATTAATTAAATTTCAGATTTAAACCAGTAAGTATATAAAATTAAAATCAGAAATATTTCGGGTTAGACACGTAGCTCAGTTGGTAGAGCTGCGTGCACGTAAACGAGAGCTCACGAGTTCAAACCTCGCTCAGCGCATAGAATAAACACAGTCCGACCGGTCAACAGAGTCAAAAAGTCAACATTTTTTTTATTCTTTTTATTTATTTAATCAGAAAATTATTTAAAAATACTTAAAAATAATATTTTTAAAGTTAGAAAATGTCCTTAAACTCACAAAAATAAATCTAACAATCCCATTAAGAACACTAATTAAAAATATTAATCTCAAATAAAATTTATTTATTTACCGAATCATTTCGTTATTATTTTAGGTTAGTTTTTCCCTCATCGGTTGAATTATAATATTCGTGCGCATTCAACGTCATCAAGGAACGCACCCACTGTGAGTGAATCCTTACAAATTCCCCTTTTTATTCATGTTTTGGGGTGTATCATGTGTCGCTTTGATTATTTCGTTTATTCAAACTTGTGCTATTACCATTAAATGACCTAAACTTGTGATGTAAATGTTGTTTGTGTAATGTGTGTTTATATTCTTGTCAAGTTGCGTGCAAATAATTCATTAGGCCCATCAGTTCCTCGTGGGAGACGAGTTGAGCATCAGGTGCCTCATTCGATCGGCTCCGTTTGATTGAGCCTTGATCTCATTGTTCATCATTTGGTGTGTGCGTGTGCATTATTTGATATTATGTGTTTATGGTTGAATTTACATTTACGTTTATTCATATTTGGTTATGCACAATTTTATCCAAATAACCAACATAACTAATCCTTTCAAATATTTAAATAAGATTCACTCGCCAACTTTTGTTGACCCAAAAACCCTATTTTTACACATGATACAGGTGATCCAGTTGAGAAAAGAAACACGTAGGATGGCCTAGAAGAATAAACAAGTTAATGCTTTGGAATGGACATTTAGTTTAGTTTCCCTTTGTAATTGTATGATTTTGTTTAATACTTTTGTTTGTAATGAAAAATGTATTTGAACATGTTATGCTTGTATGTTTATTGTAACTTCTTCTTTAAAGAGAAATAATAAATATGAAACTTTATAGTAAATGTCATGAGCTTTGATGAAAACCCAACCATGCCCCGACTACCATTTCCGCTGCGGGTCAGGGTGTGACATCGACAATCTACCACCATTCTCAAACCAATCAACATCTTTCCAATACCCATCATTCACCCAAACATCTAATGCTCAACACTCTTCACCATATGTTAGGATTGTTGCCGACGATAACACCATTCACCAAGTCAAACTTGACCCGTTAACTTATCAACCTCAATTCCTTTACCAACCCAACTTTCCAATTACCAACTAGCTTAGCAACAACAGTTCTCATTCAGAACTTCGATGTTTGATCAAGGGAATAGTTCAGGGGAATTCGGAGATGGTTATGATGAATATGACAGTTACAGGAATCAAGGTGAGAGGCAGGTGATGCCTTTGGGAATTATGAAGGAGTTAACATGGGGTTTGGATTTATAGATAGTGAACCAAGATACATCCAGATATCAACAATATGGTCTCCCCCCTGATCAAGTTAATCAGCAGCCAGTTAATGCAAGACCAATCAACGTTCCAATACCGGGTCAACAAAGCCACTCCCACGGAACATAGTTCCACCAGTAAACAACTTCGAAGGCATTCCTAGACACTATGATCGAGGACTTGTGCGGGGGGTTGAAAGTCACTTCAAACCTGCAATTGATAACAACCCATCACCGGTTGTCATACCTCAATTACAAGGTCGATCATTTGAGGTTAGAGCTCAATCGATTCAAAGTGTACCCAAGTATCACGGTTCGGCGACTGAATAATCGTATTTGCACATTGCTGCCTATGATGCCTGTTGTAACACGATTGGGGGACAAGAATTTACATCGGATGACGTGAAGTTGGTGTTATTCCAGCTCACTCTAGAAGACAAGGCACAACAATGGTTCCATTCTCTGCCTTTAGCTTCTATTTTTACTTAGCCCAATGATGCTCGAAAGGATATCAGGAACTTTCAGCAACAACTCGGTGAGCTATTTCATGAATCTTTCAACCGTTTCAAAATGCTATTGAAGAATTGCCCACATCATGGCATACAAATGTGGGAATTACTCAATGTCTTTCACGAGGGGTTATCACCAGAGGATGCACGAGATCTCAGTTCAATATCGATGGCACCTTTGGCACAAACTATGAGCACGTGGATTGGGATTATCTAGAGAAAATGGCAAGTACCTCCAAGAGAAAAAGTACAGTCTTTGAGAAGAGGTCGTCATGCAGTGGTGAGAACGGTAGAGAATACACCCGAAGTTGGGATACATATGCCAATGTGTGGGCATTGTGGAGACTTGGGGCATGTAGCCGACCAATGCCCCTTATTGTAGGTGGATTTGATGATGTGAATTTTGTGCAAGGTAGTGGTGGCGCTGGTAGGAATTTTAATATGAATTCTAATACCTACCACCCAAGGTTAGAAATCATCTAAATTTTAGCTATGGGAATGCAAACAATCAGAGCAATCTAGGATTTCAGAGCAACAATCAGTCGGGTGGTCAAAGGAACTTCAATCAGTCTCGTTACCAAAACAATTATCAAGGGGGTATCATTTGGGGATATCAAGGGAGCTACCAGAATAATCAAAGAGGATCATCTAGGATCCTCGGGTGCAAGTGGGGAAATGAGATAATGGGAATATTGAAGGCAATGCAGCAGGAAATGCAAGACAACGAATTAAATGGATGATGCAAGAGCACAGAAGGATGAAGTGCGTGATAAAGCTATTTAGTCTTTGACAACGCAAATGGGGAATTAGCGACTGAGTTGGCAGAGCTGAAGCAACATAATAGAAGACTGCCCAGTGACACAAAGATGAATCCTTCTCATCAAAAGCCAAAGAACAACCAAGTTGGCCAGGTAAGTACTCTTCGAATTGGTAAGATTTATAATAAGGCCAACCCTCCACCACCATTCGTTGAAGGTGTGGTGGAGGATGTGGATGAGAGTGACGAGAATGGGAGTGAGTCGGAACCTAAACCTGTTGAAACAAGTAAAAATCACTTTTGAAAAGCCTAATGAAACAGTTGAAACTACCAAAGCTAAGGAAGGGGAACCAATTCCACCCCCCTTTCCTAAAGCTTTGAAAAATGCGGCTAACAAAGGGATTATTAACAAACGGGGACCTCAACAGAGAATATGTGGGAGGTTTTTAAGCAGGTTAAAATAAATCTACCCTTAATTGATGCAATTAAAAAGGTTCCGGATTTCGCCAAATACTTGAAAGATATGTGCACTTAGAAACGGCAACACAAGGTTCCTAAAAAAGTGGATTTAACTGAGCGAGTGAGTGCCGTTTTGACTGGGGTACTTCCACCCAAGTTGCGAGACCTAGGAACGCATTTGATATCCACTCAAGTGGGTGATTTTAAAATGAATAGAGTGTTGCTGGATCTCGGGGCTAGCGTGAGCATCCTCCCGGGAAGCTTGTACGATCAATATGATTTCGGTCCACTGCGTCAAGCTGACACCACTGTGGTGTTACCTGATTTGACCCTTAAGCTCCCTCGAGGGATGTTCGCGTTGTGCTCGTGAACGTGGACTAGTTATACTATCCGGTAGACTTTTTGGTGCTTGATTATGTGTCATCTGACCAAATCAAGCAGCCAAATGTGATTTTAGGCCAACCTTTCTTAGCCACAGCTCATGCATTGATCGACTGTCATTCTGGAATGATCAATGTGACTTTTGGCAATAGAAAGATCCGTTTAATGTATTCTCTAGATGTCACATACTCTCTTATACCCGATGAATGTTTTATGGCAGATGTTATTAATGGCTGCCATTCTCATCTCGAGGATGAAACCACCAAGGTTTGTTTTGTTTGTGACAGGTCTAAACAGGAACATAGTCACGATTTAGCAGAGGAAGTGAAAAGCTTGGAGATGGTAGTGCGGGATGGAAGGCCTCCATGGACTCATCAGACAGAGAGTCTTCCGGCTGAAATCTCTTTAGGATTGAAGTTATCATTTATTAGTCCACCGAAGGTGGAGTTGAAAGAGCTGCCACAACACATGAAATATGCATTCCTGGGAGAGGATAAAGACTCTCCCGGTTATCATTGCAGCTAATCTCGAAGATGAGCAAGATATAGCACTACTACGGTGCTGAAAGATCACCGCGCAACAATTAGATGGACACTCGTAGATTTAAAAGGTATTAGTTGTCACACCCCTGATTTCCAACCGAAATCCATACACCGGTGGGCCCGGGTGGAGAGTATCGTGACGTAAGTTGATAACATCATTGTCAATTAAACATAGCACAGCGAAAGTCTTGGAGTAAAATTACTTATTACAAACCGAATGTTCAAAATAAAATAATATACAGGCTCGTAATAGAAGATCCACAGGCAGAAACATTAAAATGTACAAGAAAAATATAAAAAGACTTTAGGCAGATCTAAGGATTTGCAAGATCCTCTTATTCACTACCGAGCAGCTTCCGGCCTTTTCGTATTGTACCTGCAGTTAGCCTTTGGACGATAAGTCAGCTTACGCTGGTAAATACACCCAACTGATTCATTTTGAAAACTTTAAAATGATTTTTAAGTACAAAACGGCACAAAATCTTTTATTAACTTGGGAAAGTTGACCTTGCAACCTTGTATCAGATTCACATGTTTGTCCATACATACAAGGCCCAGTACAGAAACCGAGACATGATTAAATACACACCACTCAGGAGCTCACGAAGGAGTCATTCCCAACGTCTTGGGAATATTGCATATAAGCGTCTATCAGGTGCATGCCTACACCCCCGCGCTAAGGTCGTGGCCAATAACTAATGTATTGAGCCGAGGATATCCAGGACATGGTAATTTAACCCCCGATGTTTAAGTTATCAAACAAAACTGATTAAAACGGAATATGCGGGTTTACTAGCCACAAGCGGGCATTCGATTGACCCCATTTTGGACCAAGCGGTAATAATTTACCGTATCCCAAGCCCATATAGGGAAAATAAGTCGTGAGTATTTACCTGAGCTAGTCTTCTTCTTTTAATTTTTAATAACTCAACCGTATACAAAAGTACCAACGTGCAGATAGCATTTACCGGCAAGGCTCTAGTCTGGATTATGGCAAAGCTAGCCAATTAAATACTAACGGTCTTATAAACCGAATAGTGTACATGATCATTACGTATAACGCTTGATTAAACGATGATCGGATAGAATGTAGTTTATTCCCGACAAGTACCTTGACTTGTATAATATGGGTAAACTATACATATTCTAGATTTTGCGATTTAAATGACAAGGTTAAACCCGTTTCGGTTAATTTTCGTAAAATCGTTGCATATACTTAACTGAGCGCATATTAGCGATATTGGGTAACCAGATAAGTCATGTACAAGTTCTATATGCCATTATATTTAAAATAAGTTAAGACATCAGTAGGATATCAACTTATATGCCCGTTAAGATTTTAAAACGAAAGTATGCCTCATAAGGGCATTTTAGTAATATATACCCTATAAAAGAACTTGCACATATTTTAAGTTTATAATCATGAGTATTCTGGAAAAATATTTATTTATTATATAATATCAGTAGGATATCAATTATATGTGTATTTTAACTTTTATGACCAAACTATGCACCGAAGGGGCATTTTGGTCATTTTACGCATAGTATATAAATTATTTGGGATTCTGAGTTTATAACATGTACCTACTGTAAATATGTTTAAATATAAGTTTTAAAATCAGTAGGTAAAAGTCTTGGTCAATAATATGGTTTAAAACCATACAATGCGCCGAAACGGCGCTTATGTTGTAAAATGACGTTTTATGCGATGTTTAATGAAAACTGACATTAGGGTTAGATTAAAATGTTTTAAATATGTTATTTAATATAACATATCATTAGGTAAGTGATTTACCTTGAAAAGATTGATTAAAATCATTTTATGAGCCACAAAGGCTAAAACCGTCATTTAATGACATAGTTTAAGGACTTGCTTGAAAACTCAGTTTATAATTTGGTTTAACGTCCCAAATAATCCTACTTATAATATTACATCAGTAGAAACTCATTTTCAAGTTCAATATCATTTGAAACCTTTTTTATACGAAAAGGATATTTTAGTCAAGAATGGCATAATTATGGAACTTGCGCATAAACTTAGATTCTGATTATGATCATGTAATATAACCTCAGAGGGTTATGCTACATTATATCACGATCATAATGCAACTTTAGATCAGTAGGTAACTAATCTAAATCGGGTCAGAATCGAAAGTCAAAGCAGAAGTCAAACTTTGCGACTTTCGGTTGCGAACCGACTCTAGAACTGAAATTGACGAGCCGAACATGTTCATACATGTTCTAATAATTATTACCAACTTGTCTAAGTTTCAAAACAGGTTTCATAACATATATAAGATCAATTTATGATTTTTCCAAAAAATGACCTGTTTGACTTTTTAAATAACTTTGATTCGTCAATTGGTCTAGCAAACGTGATCTTCAGGAGGTGCCATTTATAGGGATTAACATCTACCTTATTATGATCACTTAGCCATGTTCATTTCGAACAATGCTGGACCATAATGGTCTTAACTGAAATTCAAAGCGTTTTCCGTAAAACGCTTGACTTTTGGCTATAAAAGCCTATAAACGAAAATGCCAAAGAAGGAACAATTACCAGTGATTCCTAGGGTGCAAAAGAACTATGTTGGATGCTCCTTTTAGCTAGGAACTTCCAAGGAGGGAGAAGAGTATGAATAAGAAAGGTGCAAGTTGGAATGAAGCACTTGAACTCCTATTTATAGTTGGAGAGCTCAAAGAAGGTGAAGCCAGGTGTTTAGGGGTGTAAGAAGAAGCTTACAAGTGTCCCAAAACGTGGCATAGCAGTTTGGAGAAGCCATGGTTTCGATTCAATGGTTTTGGAGCTTTGTTTGGGGACCAAGCCAAACTTTCTGCAGCAGACCTTTCTCGTGCCCCGCGAGAGACCCAGGCCTGGTCTCTCGGCCCGCGACACCCCTTGGCCAGTTCAAGTTTAACCCCTTAACTTATTAAAGTTTCTAAAACCCTTTTAAACACAATTTTGGCACTTTTAGCCCTCCGTAGCCAATACTTGGCATACCCGGGATTATGCCCGGACATTGTCGAGCTCTTGGTTCATTAAAAGGTCACTCAAAGGTAAGAATTAACATGTTGACACTTTTAATCCCTCCAATATCCAACTTTCAAATATTATTGGATTTAATCACTCTCGTCAACAAATAAGACATATGAGAGTTAGGTCTACATAAAGGATCACTCAGAGGCTTAGAATAAGCATGTTGATTCCGATGTTACTCAGAGGCTGGGCATGTTGACATATCAGTCACTCAGAGGCCAAATTTCAAGCATGTTACATATCAGTCACTCAGAGGCTATGATTTAAGCATGTTGACATCGGATCGTCACTCAAAGGCTCAATTTGAGCATGTTGACACCTTTAGTCCTCATTAGTATTTAACAGACAATATTAAAAATATAATACGTGTCACTATATTGTTGGACACGATTTTACAGGGTGTTACATTAGTCATTCCATTGTTATGCATAAAATTATTACAGATGCAGATGCGAAGCCCACGCAGGACACACAAAGACGATTAAGCCCCAGCATGCGCGAGGTTGTGAAGAAGGAGGTGATTAAGTGGCTGGATGTTGGGATCATATATCCCATTTCGGACAGCGTGTGTGTAAGCCCGACATAGACGGTGCCTAACAAAGCAGGCATTCAGATAGTTAAAGGTGAGAATGGTAAGCAAATAGCCACCCGGTCAGTAACCGCGTGGCGGGGGTATCGATTACAGAAAGTTAAACACCGCCACATCAAAGGATCACTTTCTTTTGCCTTTTTATCGATCAGATTGTCGAGAAATTTTCAGGTTAGAAGTTTAATTGCTTCTTAGATGGATATTTGGGGTACAATTAGATAGTTATCCACCCCGAAGAGAAAGAAAGGACCACATTCACGTGCCCATATGGTACTTTCACATTCAGGCGAATGCCATTTGGGCTGTGCAATGCCACAGCCACCTTTCCGAGGTACATGATAAGTATCTTTTCAGATATGGTCGGGGATACCTTAGAGATTTTTATGGACGATTTTTTGGTATCCGGGTCATCATTTGACACGTGTTTGAAAGAGTTGTCTAAAGTCTTAAACGTTGTGTGGAAACTAATTTGGTCTTAAGTTGGGAGAAGAGCTATTGCATGGTTCAGGAGGGCATCGTGCTAGGGCAGGTGGTGTCAAGTAAGGGGATTGAGGTTGATAGGGCAAAAATTAAAGTTAATTCAACATTACCTCCCCCTACTAATGTCAAGGGCGGCCGTTCCTTTTAGGACACGTCGGGTTCTACTGTAGGTTTATTAAAGGTTTTAGTGTTATAACGAAACCTTTGGTAACTTAGTGCTGAAAGATGTTCCTTTTGAGTTTAATGATGAATGTTTAAAAGCTTCAATGTGTTAAAGGAACAGTTGTACAAGCCCCGATCTTGCAATCACCTGATTTGACAAAACCTGTTGAAATTATGTGTGATGCAAGTGACTTTGCTATCGGGTTGTACTAGGTCAAAGAGTAGATAAGAAACCGGTGGTTATCTACTACGCAAGCAATGCACAATTGAACTACACAACAACAGAGAAAGAGTTGCTTGCCGTTGTCTACGCGTGAGACAAATTCCAGTCTTATATTTAGGGAAGTAAAGTAATTGTATACTCTAATCATAGTTCAGTGAAATACCTGATGGAGTAGAAGGATGCCAAACCGAGGCTGATTCGGTGGATCCTGTTGCTGTAAGAGTTCGATTTAGAAATCAGAGACAAGAAGGGGTGTGAAAACATGGTGGCTAACCACTTGTCTCGACTACCTTTGGGAGTAGGGGATATCACACCCGAGATTAATGAATATTTCCCCGATGAATATATTATGTCTGTTAACACTGCACCATGGTATGCTAACTTTGCTAATTATTTGGTCTTAGGTACAGTGCCCGAAGCGTGGAACAAGAAAAGGAAGCAGAGTTCCTTATTTAGGTGAAGCAATATATATGGGATGGGCCAGACTTGTTCGTGATGAATCCCAGAGATGGAGTTCTTGGAAGTGTTACAACACGCCCACTCATCAGCATGTGGTGGCCATTTTAGTGGTCAAAAGACGGTCACCGAGTTCTTGAATGTGGACTTTATTGACCTACTTTGTTTAAAGATGCTTTTGAGCTTACTAAACATTTTGTGAACTGTTATAAAATGGGCGGGATTTCTAAGAGGAACGAGATGCCCATGCAACCAATTTTGGTTGTAGACATTTTTTATGTATGGGGCATTAATTTCATGGGCCCGTTCCCCAACTCGGGTAGTAACCAATATATTTTGGCTGGGGGTTGATTATGTTTCGACGTGGGTCGAAGCAATCAACACCCGAAGAACCGACCATTTCCCTTGTGAGTAAGTTTGTCCAATCAAAAATATTTTCAAGGTTTGAAATTCCCTGTGTGATCATCAGTGATGGGATCCCATTTCAAAAACTTTCACCTTGGCAAACTTCTCAAACGGTATGGTGTGGACCACCGAATTGCAACACCATATCATCCACAGACCAGTGAACAGGTTGAAGTGTCCAATAGGCAAATAAAAGAAATTTTGCAGAAAATAGTGTGAACCGACTGCAAGGATTGGTCAACCAAATTGGATGATGCCTTGGGGCGTATCGCACCGCATTTAAAACCCCTATTGGCACTACACACTACAGATTGGTGTATGGCAAAGGTTGTCACATGCCAATGGAAATTGCACACCGTGCACTTTGGGCGGTTAAACAGGTTAACACATATTATACTGATGCAGGTGCACAAAGGCAATTGAAGCTATGTGAGCTTGAGGAGTTATACAACGAGGCATATGATACCGCAGCTACATACAAGGACAAGATGAAAGCAGTGCATGACGCAAAATTAAGGCGTAAAGTCAGGTCAAAGGGTATGGTTATTTAATCACGTCTTATATTGTTTCCAGGGAAATTGAAGAGCAAGTGGTAGGGGCCATTTGTTATAACTAGAGAGTGGGAAAGTTCAGGGGCGTCGAGATTGAGGACCCGAAGGATCAAAAGAGGCAAGTGGTGAACGGGCACCGGTTGAAACCGTACTTGGATAGTTATGATCTTAACACAAAGTCAATGGATGAGGTGAGCTTTCTTGCAAGCTCACTGGAGTATAAGACCGACTGAGGGTCACGAGAAGTCCGGTTAAAGACTGAAACTTAGCGCTGCCGGGAGGCAACCCGGAATTTGGTGTATATTTCATTTCAGTTTCGTTTAATTGTTTTCGTACGTTTTAACGGTTTGAAAGGATTTGTTTGTAAGTACACCTATAGCATTGAGAAAGTGTGGGGAAGTTCGAAGTAGCTCAAGTATGTCTTAGAATTAACTTGAGTGTCGAGGACAACACGAACTTTTGAATGGGGTGGAGCGAGCGAGTCAACGAGTGAATTAAACCGAAATAAAATTTGGTGATAAAGTCCAAACGGTTCTCGATCAAAACATTTAACTTAATTTCTTTTCAAAAAAAATTAGAAAGGATAAAAAGCAAAAGGATAACAGAAAATAAGCGATTTATGGGTAAAATGACCAAAATAAGCGGAAAGTAGAAATAATATATGTTGAGTAGTAATGTCATTGTGAAATAGTTGGATAGTTTGGTTATTTTCGGGTTGCCAAGAAAATAAAAGCAATCTCTACTTACCGAACGAAACCAAAAGTCTTTGATGTATGCTTGGTGATACAGTGGAGGTTGATTGCTAAAAGCTTAATATTGGTTATAGGTTTGAGTGACAATATACTAGCACATTACACGCTAGTCAGATACAGCGAGGACGTTTATGTTGAGGGGCTATGTCATTTGTATAAACATAGCATGTAGTTTTAGTTAGGCAAGTTTAAATTGTTTAAGTGCTCATATACTTGTAGGCTTGAACTCGATTGTTTTACTCTAGGGGTGGTATGACTTGGGCTTTAAATTGTTAAAATTGGTATTGTTATTTCAAATGCATTTGTAAATAATGTTGAGTAGTTTTTGGACAGTTGACTGAAACTGCAAGGTTAAGTTTGGAATGCGATGGAGAGGGTGAAACCTGGGTGCTAATATTTATCTTATTTTTTTGCGACGTTTTAAGTGATTAATCATAGGCTAATTAACTATGATAAATTGTGGTTTGAGGATCTGTAATTCGTAAAGTTAGTGGTTAAAGATGAGCGGAAACGACTAGATGATGTTTAACATAGCAATTGGTGATTATTCGGAATGTTGTTGTGTTGGAAAATTGCTTGGATTCATTGAAATGAGACGAAGGAATACGGGCATTAGTCATTTTGGAAAGTTGGTTGTAAGAAAAAGTTAGAATCCTTTCACCTGCCATAAGGCAGGTGTGACCGTAACCTATGGTTGGGTATTACTTTGAAAAAACAACTTGTTTAAGTATCAAAGTACCTTTGTCCAGTCAAAAAAATCACACTCTTGGACCGAGCTTACGGCATGCAGACTAGTTTCCGGATATTCAACTCGTGCAACTTGTTTTTAAGTATAAAAGGTTTGTTTAACCCTAATCAATAAAAACATTCTTGAACGATGGTGAGATTAAATGTTCCTCAGAACTTTTGCAATAATGTTTTATTTTAAATTATCATACCGTATCTAAGCATTCGATGCTTGTTACCTTTGGATTTGATTGATTATTGTAATGGATTGATTTTACTAAAACTTTGTTCTTATTCATTCAATTCCTGAGAGTGCTAGTAATTGGGATACATTTGATAAGGGTTAGGGTTGGTAAATTGATTGATTGTTCTATGATAACCTTTCATTGTTTTTACAATCAAAGCAAGTAGTCTTTTACGGCTGCTGAGCCGTAGGTTATGGTAGGTTCCGGAAAGACGCTGTGAACTTGGGTTTTTGAAGGTATAAAAGGTTTTGTTTAACCCTAATCAGAAAAACACTTCTTTGGAACGATGTGAGGATCAAAGATCAGAACTTCTGGCACTATTCACTTCTCTACATCATATTTTTCACCAAATCAACGTATTGATCATGAATTCAACCATTTCCCAAGCATTCAAAGATCACGAGACCATCATGAGTGGCTAATTCTTTAATGGTTTCCTCCGAGTGGAGGATTCTTGTAAGTAAATGGTTTTTTTTATGTGTTTAAACTTAGTCGTAAACACGGTAATCTAAGCATTCGATGCTTGTTACCTTTGGATTTGATTGATTAGTTGTAATGGATTGATTTTACTAAAACTTTGGTTCTTATTCATTCAATTCCTGAGAGTGCTAGTAATTGGGATACATTTGATAAGGGTTAGGTTGGTAATATTGATTGATTGTTCTTATGATAACCTTTCATGTTTTTGCAATCAAAGCAAGTTAGTCTTTTACGCTGCTGAGCCGTAGGTTATGGTAGGTTCCGGAAAGACGCGTGAACTTGGGTTTTTGAAGGTATAAAAGGTTTTTTTAACCCTAATCAAGAAAAACACTTCTTTGGAACGATGTGAGGATCAAAGATCAGAACTTCTGGCACTATTCACTTCTCTACATCATATTTTTCACCAATAACGTATTGATCATGAATTCAACCATTTCCCAAGCATTCAAAGATCACGAGACCATCATGAGTGGCTAATTCTTTAATGGTTTCCTCCGAGTGGAGGATTCTTGTAAGTAAATGGTTTTTTTATGTGTTTAAACTTAGTCGTAAACACGGTAATCTAAGCATTCGATGCTTGTTACCTTTGGATTTGATTGATTAGTTGTAATGGATTGATTTTACTAAAACTTTGGTTCTTATTCATTCAATTCCTGAAGTGCTAGTAATTGGGATACATTTGATAAGGGTTAGGGTTGGTAATATTGATTGATTGTTCTTATGATAACCTTTCATTGTTTTACAATCAAAGCAAGTAGTCTTTTACGGCTGCTGAGCCTAGGTTATGGTAGGTTCCGGAAAGACGCGTGAACTTGGTTTTGAAGGTATAAAAGGTTTTGTTTAACCCTAATCAAGAAAAACACTTCTTTGGAACGATGTGAGGATCAAAGATCAGAACTTCTGGCACTATTCACTTCTCTACATCAATTTTCACCAAATAAACTGTATTGATCATGAATTCAACCATTTCCCAAGCATTCAAAGATCACGAGACCATCATGAGTGGCTAATTCTTTAATGGTTTCCTCCGAGTGGAGGATTCTTGTAAGTAAATGGTTTTTTTTATGTGTTTAAACTTAGTCGTAAACACGGTAATCTAAGCATTCGATGCTTGTTACCTTTGGATTTGATTGATTAGTTGTAATGGATTGATTTTACTAAAACTTTGGTTCTTATTCATTCAATTCCTGAGAGTGCTAGTAATTGGGATACATTTGATAAGGGTTAGGGTTGGTAATATTGATTGATTGTTCTTATGATAACCTTTCATTGTTTTTGCAATCAAAGCAAGTAGTCTTTTACGGCTGCTGAGCCGTAGGTTATGGTAGGTTCCGGAAAGACGCGTGAACTTGGATTTTTGAAGGTATAAAAGGTTTTGTTTAACCCTAATCAAGAAAAACACTTCTTTGGAACGATGTGAGGATCAAAGATCAGAACTTCTGGCACTATTCACTTCTCTACATCATATTTTTCACCAACAACCGTATTGATCATGAATTCAACCATTTCCCAAGCATTCGAAGATCACGAGACCATCATGAGTGGCTAATTCTTTAGTGGTTTCCGCCGAGTGGAGGATTCTTGTAAGTAAATGGTTTTTTTATGTGTTTAAACTTAGTTGTAAACACGGTAATCTAAGCATTCGATGCTTGTTACCTTTGGATTTGATTGATTAGTTGTAATGGATTGATTTTACTGAAACTTTGGTTCTTATTCATTCAATTCCTGAAAGTGCTAGTAATTGGGATATATTTGATAAGGGTTAGGGTTGGTAATATTGATTGATTGTTCTTATGATAACCTTTCATTGTTTAATCAAAGTAAGTAGTCTTTAAATAATCACAACCAATCAATTGAATTGAACAATCATGTCTATGTGATTGTTACAATTAAACACATAATTGACGTTTGCTTTGTATCTAAAATCCGAAGGAACCATTGTTCTTCAACTGTTTACAACTTCGTTTTAAGTAATTCGTTAGTTAAATCAAACTTTTAAACAACCAAGTTTATATTTTTACAAAGTAGTTTAAATACTTAGTTCATCACACTTTCCACAATACTCCTCTAGTTTGATACCTTATTTACTCTATCTACATAGTTTCTTTAGGTTTTTGTATGATGTTAACGACAGTCATCACTAAACATCAATAAAGCAAATGAGTATATTTCATATTTAACTTAATCATGTTTTTATATGGAGCAAAGTGTAATTTGAGTCCCTTTCGTTTGATGATGGGATCAATTTGCGTCCCTCAACTTTTATTTTTGTCACTTGTATGCTTGTAGTTTCAAAAAATAACATTGTGTCCCAACTAGGGATAAGCATGGTACCCGTTTGGTACTGAAAAACGGGGAAAAGTGGTACAAGTACCGAATTTACAGGTTTTTTTACTCGTAAATACCGGTGTCGTACCAAAAAACAGGAAAAATAGGAACGGGTACCAAATATACCTGATATGGTACAGTTCGATACCGGAATCCGATACCAAATGCTCATCCCCAATCCCAATTGTCACTTCTTTATTAATTATAACAACTTTATGTCAAATATTACTATTACTATATGTCTTAAAAGATAAATGTCGGTGGCATTACGAACATTCTAGCCAATTTTTTTTCCAAACTCTCTTTATGGATTTAATTTTGGGCTTTTGTTGTTTTCCTTTGAGCTCCAGCAAGTTAGTTTATGACTAGTCTTAGTTACGAATAAATCTTTGTATTCTTATTCTTCTGTATCTTAAAAGAAGAGTAAATTGCACAAATCATCCTTTATGTTTCCTTAAACTTGCAGGTTCCAGCCTTAATGTTTAAAAGTTGCTAAAAACAACCTTTAAGTTTATTTTTGTTGCGGGTTCAATCCTTTACAGCTAACCACGTTATTTTCTTCAGTTAAGTTCCCTCACATGCATAACATGTGAGGGTATATTCGTCATTTCGGTTGATCATGTGAGGGAACTTAACTGAAGAAAATAACGTGGTTAGCTGTAAAGTATTGAACCCGCAACAAAAATAAACTTAAAGGTTGTTTTTAGCAACTTTTAAACATTAAGGCTGGAACCTGCAAGTTTGAGGAAACATAAAGAATGTTTTGTGCAATTTACTCTTAAAAGTATATGTTGCCATGGATCATACTACCCCAAAAGTTTGTGAAAACTCACTTTAGTCCTTTAAGCTTAGAAAATATCATTTATATCCCCTTAACTTTCTATTAAGCTTTGTAAAATATCAACTCCACCCTCTCAAGAGTATATATAATCCGATTTTTCCTTAATAACTTTTGTTCATTAATTAAAAAAAACTAAAATGTCGCAAGCTTATTGTATGTCTGCGTTCATATAAATTGGAGTTGGTCTAGGTTCAACATACATTTTGCATGTAACGAATCGAGTCAAATATAATACGTTTTAGGAGTTAAATGCCATTTTAGTCCTCGTGGTTTGGGTCATTTTGTCAGTTTAGTCCAAATATTTCATTTTTTGCGTATGGGTCTAAAAAACTTTCACCGTTGCCATTTTAGTCCACTGGGTTAACTTCATCCATTTTTTCTGTTAACGAGAAGGGCAATTTGATCATTTTATATGTAATTCTATTAACTAGAATGGCAATTCGGCTGTATAAAATGACCGAATTGCTCTTTTTGTTAACTGAAAAGGTAAATGAAGTTAATCCAATGGACTAAAATGGCAACGATGAAACATTTTTGGAGCCACAGACGAAAAATGAAACATTTGGACTAAACTAACAAAATGGCCCAAACCATAGGGACTAAAATAACATTTAACTCTACGTTTTAGTGTTTACATTATATCTACTTTTCGACCATTATTATCTATCTTAAAAACTAAAGTTTTGGCCTTTGTCACCATCAAAAAAACCTTACACATTTAAGTTGATCCGTACACTTTTTAAAAACTTTATAAAATCTTATTCTTATCCCCTTGAGTTTCTAACGTTTCAAGTTTACCTCCGTTTTTCATTTTTTAACTTAAAAAAACTATTTTTCATGTACTAATTTTTATGTACGTGTCAATCTAAATTAACTTTTTGACGTAAACAGTATAAATACCCGTTTTGACATTTTTTAAACGAATCAGATCAAATATAATACGTATTCATTCTTATTCTGTGTACGTTTTTAGTTGGTCTACATTTTGACCTAAATTAAAAAACACTATTTTCTGATGTTCTTATATTTATGTACGTTTAAGTATAAATTCACATTTCGACGTAAACGGTATAAACTCACGTTTTGACTTTTTTTTGAGTATCAATCGGGTAAAATATAATACATTTTCACGCTTATTTTTTGTACATTTTCAGCGGGTCTGTGTTTTGACGTAAATTTTGTTCAGCAAGGAGTCAGGTCAACTTTAACACATTTTCATTCGATAGTATAAATTTGAGTTAATGTACGTTTTGACGCCACTAAGTATTGATGAAAATGTAAGGATGGTGTAGTGATTGGGTGAAACCCTACTAAACGAACCAACCTGAAGTCCCGTGTTCTTTGTGCATATAAATTTGATTTACTTTACTTTTTAATCCAACCGTAATGCTTATGTAGATTACACTAAGTTAGATTGGATATGTCAACATACGCATTTTGATATAGCTAACGCATCACATAACGTTGGACTAATTCACTCGATGTTTGCAACAGCCCCGCGACGCATCACACGCGAGGGATGCGCCGCGGGTCATATTCCTAGTTCTATATGAAGATAATACAATAGGCTTCTAGAAGTTGCACTACAGCAGTTTGCAACAGATTATGCTGCTGGTAAGCACTCAATTGTTCAAAATATATTTTAATGATAAGTTTTCATCTTCATGGATAAATAAGTCTTTCACACAAATATAATGATTTGAGCTATTAAGGATGTTACACTTCTACAACTATTCAGATCAGTTATATACTTATAACAGTTGAGAACCAACTGTGCACAATCTCCAACTACAGGGACCGATCAAACATTTTACAAGATACTTAGTTCCAAAATTTAAAAAATGTATAAGGTATAATTTTAATTTATTTTCCTAAAAACCCTTTTCCCTCATTTTTCCATTAATTACTTTTTAATACTCTTTTTTTTTTGGTTTTCGCTTTTAAATCACGTTATACTTGTTTCAATTAACCTGTTAATTCTTGATCCTCATGTTCTTCCGGAAACCCCAAATTCTTGAAATTCAACATATTAATCCCTAACTCTTGGTGCTATTATGCATGTCACGAGTTAGATTATTTCTCATATATCTTTGTTAACATTTTATTATTTTAGCTTATTTTGGTTTAAGGATTTCACTGGTCGTATGTTCGTTGTCAACGATCACCAAAAACAAATTTTATAAACTGATTTGACTATAAACAAAATGTGCATACAAATCTTATTTAACTGGGTTGATATTTCATCTCAAGGTAGATCAAACCCATTTTATGATAACTTTGGGTGGTTTGGGTTAAAATTTAGGGTTTCATTTCTTCACACGGGTTGCAAGTTTGATCCTTAATTGTTTCCCATCAAACATAATCTACATGAATACTATCAGGTATTATGACATTTTTGTTAGCCAAGTTTTGTGGTTTAGATTGCAAATATTCACTCATGAACTCTACCATATATATATATATATATATATATATATATATAGAGGGTTAGGTTCATTTGTAAACAACCCCTTGATAGTGAACACTTATGAACTAATTCTAGCATTTGATTATCAATACGCAAGTGTAAATCAATGCCCAAATTTTAACCGAGTGAACAAATTCTGGCCATTGATTTACATTATCAAATCGTAAAATACACATTGTATTTTTATCATCAAATAATAGCCATTGACTTACACTTGTATTTTGTTGATAAAATTGCCTCTTTTTTCTCCTTTATGAATTAAAATTCCTTGATGATTTTATATTTGGTTGAGAACCTTACTGGATTTATTTAATTGAAATGAGCATGAATTGATCCGGACTAAAACTTAATTGTAAACCAAACTACCATCCTCTATAACAGAATCGTTTCTAACAGTCTGTTATATGGATGTAAAAACTAGAACATAACCGAACTAATCACCTATCAAGTTAATAGACACTCTATGTACGACCATGAACCATCAATCATGAGTTCACGTTACGATGATTTGAGAAGAGTATCCATTATTATCACTGATGTCAAGTTAATCCATTTTCTTTTTAAATAACTCAATTTATGTTTTTCTCAGCGAATGATAAAAGAAGGCAGGTAAGTGTTGCAGAAGAAAATGGAATTGGTAATTTGCCAGAGCATGTGATGGACTCAATCTTAGAGCGGCTCCCACTCCCAGATATCATAAGGACAAGCATCCTTTCAAAACAGTGGAGGTACAAATGGAGGCAGTGATTTTTGATGAGCAGTTATCTGATAAGTTGATAGAATATGGAAACCATGGTAGACGTAGATTTATATACCAAGCATCAAAGTTGATAGCTTCCAAGATGTTGATCAATGGATATCATTCTTATCAACAAAAGGTGTAGAGGATCTGACTATTGCTAACTCAAATCAACTTTTATCAACTTCCGTTATGCGTGTTCTCTTGTCTTGAGCTGAGAAAGTTGGAACTTGGTAAATGTATCTTCAAGCCACCACTTAAGTTTGAAGGATTTCCCTATCTTGAAAGTTTCACTCTCAATAACATTGATTTTACGGCTGGCTTAGGTGGAACAGTGATCAACTTACCGCAGCTTTATGGGTTAATCATTAGTTCATGCAACAATGTATACAATCTTAAAATCAACGCTACAAAGTTGCAGAATTTGGTTGTCATAGATTGCCCTGATGCCATGTTGCTTGAGTTATTGCATAGTCAACATCTTCATTTGGTTTGTATTGCTCCCATGAAACCCGTAAAAGACTTTGTAAGACTTGAAAGGGTGAATCTTGCATTGCTGTTCACTAACATGCCTAAAGTTCAAAGTTTCCTTATTGATGGTCATTTTCTTAAGGTATTACACAAAATTTAGCTTGGAAATATTGGAGTTTGCACAGCATAATTTTACCTTTAAAGTTTGATGTAATTCACAATTTTTTAAGTTAAAATCTCACTTTCAACTCACAGGATTTTATTGCAGAAAAGCCAAAGTGGTTTCCGCACGTGGCTGTTTTCTTTTTCACAGTGATTTGGATCATCTCCATGGTGTTCTTTGTTTGCTTCGAAACTCACCAAATCTAGACGAATTGCATATGACGTTTAATCAGACGGTAAAGTTACTTTTTTTCTTATACCGTACAAGCGTTAGATGCTAAGCCAGTGTTGCTTATTTATTATATTATTATTATTTTATTATTATTATTATTATTATTTATTATTATTATTATTATATTATTATTATTATTATTTTATTATTATTTTTATTATTATTATTATTATTATTATTATTCATTTAGGAGTCTGAATTGATGCATCATGATGTGGAAGAAACTTCAAATCATTTGGAATCACCAGACTGCTTGGACCAAACATTGAATCGGTTGCGAACTGTTGAACTATCACACTTACAAGCATCAAAACCAGAATTGCTTTTTATAAAGCTTTTACTTGCTCATTCGCCTTCTCTTGAGAAGTTTACCATCCAAGCAAATGGAACTTTGAAGGCTAATAAAAGGTTTAAGATTGCTAAGGATGTTATGCAGTTCCCTTGAGCCTCATTGAACGCAGAAATGATCTACTTGGACCCCAAGTCATGTAAGAATGTCTAACTACATTGCAATTTTGTTATTAACTTTCATCCTTATACACATGTCTCAGTTACATATGTCTTTCTTTTTTATTATTATTTTTGTTTAATGTGGGGCAGTACTATATATGCAAAATAGTTTATGGAAAGTTCCAATTATATTATAAATTAAAGATATTTTAAGAACATAGTCACTTGGTCTTAAAATTCATGAACACTAGTTAGCTTGCAACAGAACTACAGTAGAATGGTTTAAAAAAAGTTAAGTTCGCATAACTATTTTTTGTGCATTACTATTTTCTGCACCAACAAGAGAATTATTCCTCAACTTCTTACATAATTACATTTTTTTCTTTTTTTATTATGAGGCATCTTATTTTACCTTCTTGTTTTTGCAGGATTATACATATAAGAAAAATGGTTGGAGGAAGCGAAGTGTTCTAATATGTACACCCAGGTACACTAGTTAACATGAACGTTTAATTTTAGTTGTCTTCGTATCATGAGGTTGCATGAATCTATGAATTATGTTGTGCTGCATGTATTCCGTTCACGAGAATGTATGGTTTTAGTGTTTACTTTGTTCTTAAAAGTAGTTGATTCTCGTTCCTTTGATGAATGTTTGGTACCTATGAACTAGTATAAGAAGATATATGGTCTAAATGAATGCTTCTCAAACTAAAATTTGGTGTAAGGGTACGATTTCATCAAATGTCAATCCAATGAGATTGTTCCCAAGAACCATTTATGGACTTCAAATACATTCACTCGATCAAAGTTAACACAACCAACACCAACAGACTATACATACAAAAAAAAACCACTAACTATAACCTATTACATACTTTAATGTGTCCGGTCCACATAAACAAAAAAAAAGTTACCTTCTGTTGATTTACCATATACTAAAGTTATTGTATCTTTATCATTGCTAACTCCATTAGCACTCACCTAGTAGATCATAGAAAATTTGTGGCTTCTTGTATTCGGCTTCGCACAATGCCTATAACAAATATGTCACTAGAAATTAAGTTCTCAACGTACACATACGCAAAATAAAGAAAAGGCCCAAGCAGAAAGAGGTTAAACTACATAGAGTTTGGGGACCCACCTCCATCGCGTAAGCAATCTGGATCAACTTAGCTTCAGACCATGGTTTCCCGATAAACTGAATCCCAATGGGTAACCCGAGTTTGTCATACCCGACCTACAAAATATACAGTTAAACTGTTAAACCACTTGGTTCAGAAAATGTAAGTATTTGGCTTATTTTCTATTTTGACATGTCAAAAAGGAAAGGTGTGTGACAGGTTGAAAGTCACTCAAATTGTATTTTAATAATTTTGTTTTAAAAATTATATTAATATTGTAATAATTTGGTTTATGTTATCATACCGGAACAGTCACAGCAGGCAATCCCAGAAAATTTCCAGCTATTGAATATCGCACAAGTGCAGCTGAGGGAAAAAAATATTGACAGTTGAGAAAACAAGTGGAAAATAAAAACAATCAGCATAATATATACTTACCTCCATTAACATAGTCCAGTTCACCAGTCTCCTGAGCATCTTCCATTATTTCATAGGCTGTTACCCTACCAAGAACAATAAAGGATATTATTTTATCTCAAACGTGTCAAATAAAAAGTCCAGTTTTAACCCGTTTGGTATGAACGAGCTGATCTGGGTGGTGTTTAATCTTAAACGAGTCAAACAAAAAATAGTTGCAGTTTCAACCTGTTTTCTTAAGAATAGGCTGATTCGAGTGGTACGTTATCTCAATCTGGTCAAATAAAAAAAGTTGCAGTTTTAAGCGTTTACTTATAAATGGGTTGATCCGGGTGACATTTTAACTCAAAGGGATCAAATAAAAAATATGTTGCACTTTAAATCCGTTTACTTATGAATGAGATGGTCTGTGTGGTGTTTAATCTCAAAGGGGTCAAATAAAAAGATTGTTGCAGTTTCAATGTGTTTACTTATGAATGGGCTGACCCCAGGTGGCGTTTTATCTCAAGCGGGTCAAATAAAAGAATGTTGCAGTTTCAACCCGTTTACTTATCATAATAGAGCTGATCCAAGTGGCGTTTTATCTCAAAGGGGTCAATATAAAGAAGTTGCAGTTTCAACCGTTTACTTATGATGAGCTGATCCGAGTGGCGGTTATCTCAAACAGGTCAATATAAAAAGAAGTCGCAGTTTCAACCCATTTACTTCTAATGCGCTGATCCACGTGGTGTTTTTTTCTCAAACATGTCAAATAAAATGAAGCTAGCTATAGGCGGTATCGCCCCAAGTGTTTGTATAGCTAAGGTAAAAGATCATACCCGACCATAGGTGACACAATGACATCAGCCATGCTGAAAATCTTTTCATGGAACCTCATTTGACGGTTTCTACAGTTGACATATAGATAAAAACTTCAAAACCAAAATGAAATTTTGGAAAAATATAATCATGTTGAATTTCTAAAAACTGGTACCTGATTCTTTGTGCATTCAAGTAATCTTTACTGTCAAAAGAACCATATATAGAAAGTGCAACTCTTACATCCCAGCCTGATTCTGACCTGCCTCTGATTCATTTTAATTTGAAAAATTATCATCATCTTAATTTGTCAATATTTTTAAAATGAAATTTGAAGTTGGTACGGAGTTTGAATATTTACTTGTGTTCTAAATGATGAGCAATAGATGCGGTGCATTCTGAACCGATTGTAACATAATGCGCCAAACGCATGACTTCTATATCTGGTATGGTCACCTCCATAGTCTTCAATCATGCACCAAAAGAACCATACATAACACTAAACATTTCATTTTAAACATATACTAAAACAAAGCGATTGGACTAGCTTAGTGTAAATGAGCCGAGTATTTATATAAATAAACTAATTTTTATTTTATATTATTGCATAATATATTGCACAAAAACGATCAGATTTGAATACCTCCCATCCGTACAGCTTTTGAAGATCGCTAAAGCTTTCAAACAGCAAGATCTAATATCATCGGAGCAATCATTGAACCACTGATGGATCATGGATAGAAAACACAAACGTCAAAATAAGCATCAGTAATTTCTTTATTAATAAACTAAATGGTACAGTGGACCAAGCAAGAACCTCATTAGATTTAGCCAGTCTGATACAGACATACTAGAATGCTTCAGCATTGGCAATTTTAGTCTAGGCTGCACCTGTAGATTACATAGAAAAAAACGTAAGATTATTAATACACAATGTCTATAATGGGTGAGTTTTAAACTTTTAATATTTTATGTTATGAAGGATGGTACCATAGGTGATTGGTGTGGTTCGGGTTGGCCAGTGACAGCTGCATAACTGAAAAAACAACACGGGACATTGTGAAAACACATGACATGTCTAAAAGATTCTAAAAAACTGATAAGATGAGGGACGTTTTTAAATCAAGAATACTAACACAATTAGAGAATCCTCAACTGTGCCTGCTAGCACTCCAACCATTCCAACTGTCCAGTTCAAGGGAAGAACACTGGAAAAAGGATAAAAAAGACAACAGTTTGGCATTACTGATGAAATCATGTATACCAAGTTTTTTCTTTCAAAAAATTATTTTGCGTAAAAAGTTTACTGACCCAGAATGTGGTATACGCCCATAGGATGGTTTAAAACCAACGACACCACATAAAGCAGCAGGCATTCTCACCGATCCTACACAATTAATGTAGACAGAAACCAAATTTTGGTAACTTTCAGCTAAAGTAGCAATTTCAACAGGCTTACTGGTCAATGTTAATGGCTTAATGCAGGTTATGTTTTATCTATAATGGGTAGACGGGTAAAATAGATTAATTTTAAAAGTTTAAAACAGAAAGAGTACAAATGATTCGCTAAAAAGCAGTTGATTCATAAAGGTTGCAAAATCTATTTGTAAAATATATATTATTTAAAATACAGTAAGAGTTCTATATACCTCCCCCATCAACACCAAGAGCAGCTGGGCACAATCCAGCACATACAACTGCAGCTGATCCACTAGATGAACCACCAGATATCCGTTTAGGATTATAAGGATTTCGTGACGTCCTGTGTTGATCAAAACAGCAACAAGAAATTAAGATTAGTGTACATGTGTTTATTCCAAGTGTTTCGGAATTGTTTCTATACCCATAATGAGGATTTATCCCACTAGTTCCTGCACCGAGCTCGTGCATATTTGTTTTCCCACAAGTATGGCACCACATGATCTCAAGCGTTCAACACAAAAGGCATCCTCTTTGCAAGGTCTTACTTTATGCAACCACTTTGAACCTCCTATATTAATGGTCAGTAATGCAACTTAAGAATATTACTCCCTTTGAGTCAAAGCTAAATGGTATACCACCATATGAAATTACCAGTAGTTG
This sequence comes from Scalesia atractyloides, assembly GCA_947069175.1. NCBI lineage: Eukaryota > Viridiplantae > Streptophyta > Magnoliopsida > Asterales > Asteraceae > Scalesia > Scalesia atractyloides. The sequence continues at coordinate 63,410,470 of CAMTDV010000002.1, read as the reverse complement.
GATATGGCATGCAATCTATTTCATCCTTGACCGCAATGGGAACTCCATCTAGAACCGAAAGCGGTTCACCTGCATACATCAATAGACTTATTGTTATCGAAACTCCCTTGTGCTTAAAAGCACAACATATTCAATGTTGATGATTCATACTCATGTTTCAACTATAAGTTTCTATAAAGAAATGCTTATAGTTACCTCTCTGGTATCGTAGAGTTGACTCGGTAGCTTGCCTAAGAATATCGCGAGCATCATAGCTGATGAAGAATGACATATCCATTCCTGGTTCAGAAGATTGCACAACCGCTGATATTAATCGCTCTGCAACCTGAAAAAAGATTAAAACTAAAAACTTAAGAAGCACACTAGGCTAAATTCAGCTGTAAAGAGAGGTGGCAAAATGGGCGAGCCGGTGAGTTGGGTAACAGGTTAAAGTCGAAACTGGTGATTATTTAGGCAGATCAAAACAGTTTTAGGCCTGGTTGAGTCTACTCGCAAAACGTTTTATCTATTTCTTGGTTTGTTAACTATTAGGAGGTTTTCATACATTTAAATATAATCCGGATGACTTTCAACCGATTCTACATGTTTCCTCTAAATTTAACTCTTATTGTAACTCATTCGACCAGTTGAAACCGTTATTGATAAAACATAACCCGAAGTGACCCATGTTTATAATTGAGATGAGAAATCATATGGTCAACCATAGTTAGCGTACAAGTCAACATAAGAAAGTCAACAAAGTGGTAATGTCAACATTTGTTGATAATTGAGATGAGAAATCATTTGTTGTAATTCGTTTCAAGTCGTTTATGATTCTGTATTCAGTTTCTTCAATAAACCATGTGATCGTCAATTCTCTTGATCAGTTTTCTTTCATTTGTTCTTCGTTCATTCGTTTGGTCTTGATTCCGCTTTAAAGTTAACAACCCGTTTATAGGTAAATGGAACAAAAACCTCTAGCAATAAACAACTAACCAATCAACTAGCAATAGCAAACAAAAATGGCAACATACATACCACAAGAGGAGTTATTTGTTGTGATGAGTAAGCTCTAGAGTAATCCGTGATTTTCCATCTGCGAAAACTGAAGTGTGAATCTTGAAGTGTCGATTCTGACGACTGTAAACAATCAATGGCATGCTGAACTTGTTCTGCTGGAGACAGACCAGGACATAGGCTTTTAACTTCTTTCTTCTTCAAAGTCTGCAGTGAACATATTTTAATCATATAGTGTAAATCTGGAATCATGGAGATCTTAATTTAGTGTCGTGTGCGGTTTTTTTGGTTATATCAGTTTGTCTTTCAAGTAATAACCTTGAAACCAACCTTCATAAGGATGCAAAGGAACATAAAGAGGTGAATCTTCCATCACTCCATATGAAACTAGCTGCATAAGAGGGAATGCAGCTTTATAATCAACATACCACAGTAAATAAAAAACTTTAGACCCGCATAAAACATATGATCCTTTTTTTTCTTCATCAAAATCCTTATGTAAACAGTTGGGCTACTCATAACTGCATAACGCTAGTTCGCTATAAGCCAGAATCGAACGAAGCTTAATCGAAGCTAGCCTATATTGAAGCTCAATTAACAAACAAGTCTGAGCCCGGGCTTCATATACTAAGATTGACTAGGCTTGTGCCTAAACAAGCAAATATATTAAATAAAGATAAGAGTTTTTTTTAATATAAAACTTGTGTTGCATAATATATATTATCATAAATAGTTATGGTATTATAACTAACTGATATATATATATATAAATTATAATCATAAATATATATATATATATACACACACAAATGATTAAATAACTAAAAATAGAAAAATGATAAAAACATGTCTAACATGAGCCGGTCTTGAACCTGAAACTTACTCACTAGTTGAGCTCGAGCTCTGTTAAGCAAACCGAGCTTAAGTTTAGATGAACTCGAGTACGGATTAGCTCGATTACATCTCTACAAGAGAAAATAACCAGTGATGTCAATTTTAATTATTCATATTTCACTATTATATTATGTGACAGTGTGTACAATGTCGGTACCCTAAGTTCAACTTACTTTGGTGTTTCAGAAGAACTAGTTGATTTTACTTTTATAACAAAGAATAATAACTAATAAGAAATTGGTTCAAATGATTTTTTTGTCTTGCCTTACAAATGTACTAGCCATGTGAAAAATTGATATGTCACCTTTGTTGTTCATACATCTTAGAAACATGTCAAAAAGAAGTATATAATCTACTAAATGTACCTACATTAATAACTAAAATAAAGCAAAGTGAAGTTGGTGACGTTATTACCCATTATATGGAAAGGACTGTGACATCAACTCCACATTTCAGTCACACTCATGTACTTAAATGGTGATAATTTGATAATACAAATAAGCAAGTAGTTTGAAATATCACTTTTAGAAAGGAATTAATGAATAGAATTTCACACCCCTTTTTTATGATGGTATACAACAAAAAGAGACTTTCAGTATTATACATGGCATGTGTATATTGGTGTGTATGTAAATGAGCTTGTTGAGGCCTGATTAAGCTTAAGTTCGGATCAATTTACTTAAGAGATCCCAAATCAAATTTGACTATTTTTTTTTCTAAAGCTCGAGCTTTGTTTCTGGGTAATCTTAATTGCTCGAGGTTGGTTCCCTGATTATTTAACTTTTTTTAATATATAGGTATCATTATATATACTAGTTTTATTATGATTAACTATATAAGATATATTTTTTATTTATATATTTATTATATTATATAAATATTATTATATTTATACAAATAAAAGAGATGTTTAGACTCATAATCATAAGCTCAGTCACAAACTCATTTGTTAAACGAGCTCTTATTTTGGTTTGAGCTCTTTTAAACACATGTTATTTTTTGTTTCTAACAAGGAGATTGTCTATTAGTGGTTCGGTGTAAGGGTGTAAGGATACCCTCACAACTTATAAATACTATTTTGCATAACTTTTTTCCTTTGAAACAACAACTTTAAGTATTGATATCTTTGGAAATTAGATTATTTTCAACTAATCAAACAATGGATTTAATAAGAATAACTCTTGATTAAAATAGAAGGTACATTAACCTAAACATATAACCTCTTTTTATACTAAACAACCACCTTGGAGAACAAGTAACCTAACCAAATAAAAAAAACTAAACCTTAATATAAATTAAACCCTTTACATCCTTAAACTTTTGAGTTATGACAAGATTAGTCCCAACAATCACCCCCTAATCTTGTCAAACTCTTTTCATCACATTAGAGCTATCACATTATAGCTGGTCCATCATCCTCATATCGGGTCAAGTTCACCTCTTCTTTTTTCTCCCACCTTGGACACTCTGATATCTAATGCCCAAATTCATTGCACTTGTAACACCTGGCGTGGCTATTGTCTCGTTGTACTCGACCATCTCCTCGATCTCTATCGGAACCCCGACCTCTACCTCGGCCTCGTCCAAGATCTTCTCGATTCGAGTTTCAAAGCCACAATGCTCACATCCGTTCTCCTTTCCTTTGCTTTTTCATTTGATTTTATGAACAGAGGTTGGTTTAGATTTTCGGATTGAATCTCCTCCTCCTTGATCCTTTCTTTATAAGCTTTAAGCCAACCCACGATATCATCGTAGCCGATGGTCTTCAAGTCCACCACTTGTTCTATTGAAGCCACAATTGACTAACTTGGTTTCTTCTATAACCGAGCCAATTGAGTCTCTACTCTCTGATCTGATCAGCACCCAGATGGCGGGTCTTTAGAACATCCCACATCTCCTTTGTTGTTTTAAGATTCCCAACTTGCAAAATCTTCTCTTCGGGTATTGCTTTAAACATAAGAGCGATTGTAATATTATTCGTCTTAGCAGCCACACCCATACCTGGTTCTATTGCTCCCACACCCCGTGAACATTGAAAATAACCCTCATTCTCATAGCTAACACCGTGTAGTTTGTTGAAGATAACACCGGACATTGAAGAGCCATAGTAATATTCTCCTTAAAAGTAACCATCCCCTGATTACCCGATTTATCCATACTCGATTGAAAAACCAAATCTTGTAAAGTGGATTTTTGTTGAAATCAATGTGCCACTTCTATTATCAACTCCCGCATCAAACAACTTAATGAATATTGTATAATTTGATCGACTATAACCACCCTCCCGATAAACCTCTCTGATACCAATTGTTGCATTTGGGGAACAAATAACATACTCCTATAAGGAAAACAAATAAAATAAAACTAAATTTTCTTACTAAAATAAATTAAACCATTTAACATCCTACAACTTTTGAGTTATGACAAGATTAGTCCTAACAATATCTCAGTCTTAGTTTCATTATTCACACACTTTGTTTCCTTGTGACGCACTCATCAATGACAATGCAAACCCAGTCAATTATATCATAATTAAAGAACCCTAATTTCTAGAATTGCTCATGGCTCTCGATTTCTCATTAGCAACTTTATTATTGCAGAATTTACAATATAAGTAGTTTGAAACTTCAAAAGTGCAAAACTTTCCTAATACCAAATGGTATTTAGTCTAATTCAAGTTCCATATAATATTTTAGGTAACAAAATTTCATTATCTTATTCAATCTTTTTAACCGTCAACGAAATAAAAGCCTTGGCTTCTCGAGGTAACTTAATGGCAAAATGCGATCATATACATTTGTGACCGCAGATAGCGTTGAGTAGCCCAAGCCTACCATTTCCAATTCCCAAAAAAAATCGCCGCTCGAAAGCCTACTGCAGTAAAACCCTATTAGGATCAGATTCGAACTTGAAAGCCATGGCCTCAAAACCAAATCTTCACTTTCCTTTCCATGTCAATTAAGTTATAGTTTTAGTTAATTACATCTATTACTACATGTGTGTATATGTTACCCTCGCACGTTTTGAAATAGAAAGATTAATGGTCCAACAACTAGAGGTGAACAACCCGGGTATTTTTAATAACCAGTTTCAGGTATGGAATCCGTTCCCCTTTTTTTATTTGAGGATTGGAACCGTTATTTCCATAACTAGTTTAGTTCTGGATACGATTATTGGACCGAAAAACCATACCGTATGTACCCAGCTCCGAGTAGGTTCGATTCCAGTTCTTAAAATCCAGGTAAAAAACACCATGTTTTCAGGTGTTTTAATACCCTCTTTCAAATTTTCTAATCCCTATTTTCAGGTTTTTTTAGTTTGGTGTTATTAAATATGCATTGTACAATGTAAAAAAATTTAAATGAGCCCAACTTGAAAAAAAAAACAAATTTAGTTTAGAGTATACAATGATTGTTACGACGAAGTAACACGTTCTGAACATAATTAGGTTGGTGATTTTAACGATGTATACAATGAAAAACTATATGAACTTATAATAACTTTTTTATTTTGTGTTAGTAATTACTCACAACATCCACATGAACTACATAAAATATTTGGTATTAATTGGGTTGATGTATGTGTGCAACTGCAGTTATCAATCAGCTTAAGAGCCATGCCATAACCCAAATGTAAGATCATTTGACCAATTATAATCAGAAAAACTAAACTAAACAAGGCAAGGGCCCTCGACGCTACTAAACGAAACCATTAAGGAATTTTGTTGAGTTACTATTTTCTATTTAAAAGGTTTTCTTGACAATATTTTTTCAGGCAAACGATATTGGACAAAGTGTGTTTTAGAATTTCATCTTTATAAACTCTAAATATATATATGTGTGTGTTAATTGACGGAATGATAATTTCACTCTATTTTAAAACTTAAACTTCCTTATATGTTTTAAATTTTCCCCCATGAATTTATTCATAATGTTGTATACATATAGATAAACAAATTTTATTTTATATCCTTTGAAGCTTTTGAGCAACGAAAGATTTCGTCGAAATCTCCCTGTGAAAGTATTAGAGTCAGTTAATATTCTTTGGTCATTGAACAGTCAAGGGAACGTGTCATGAGTAGAGCACTCAATGATGTATTGCTGAACTAATTTTCTTTTTGTGGATTTTCTGCAATATTTGGGTGATTACCGGATCAACGACTAGTATATCTATATAATTTATTTTGAGTTTTTTTTTCAATTTTCTTCTATCCATTAGTAATTAACGGTGATATTTGGTCATCATCTGTATATTCTTTATCTATGCGTATTATTAATGATGTCCACTAATTTATCAAGTAATTTAACTATTTGGTATTGTTTTGACATGGGGTTCATTTCATTTTAATAAAACTTTTTGACTGTTTGAAAATAAAGGACAATATTAGAATATACGTATTTTAGATATATATATTATATAATTAAAATCATTATTTAGAATGACTACAGGACTATTTATAGATCCGTTCATGAACTAATTCATGACGTTCTATGCAAGTAATAATTTCACCAATTTGTAATGACTTATCTTGTTTGAATTTAGTAAATTAGTAATTCAACCAACTTGCAACAACATATATCATTCACGTAATTAGCAAGATTCAGTTATTAATCAAATAAACATTAATATAATTTTATTATATTTTGCATGTGTATATATTCAAAAAGTGCTTTAATTAAAGTTGAGAAGGTGTAAACAATAAATGGTTCATAAAACTCCAACAAAATATAAAAAACTAAATAAACAAATAAAAGTATTTGAAATTGTCAAATTTAGACACGAGAAAACAATTAATATCCAAATTAAGAAAAGGATTAGTGAAAGTAGCTTACAACTTAACAAAAATTAGAAATTCCGTAGCCTAATTTTCTTCATTAACTCTTCGAGTAAACTCACATAATTGCGATGGCGATATTTAAAAACGTCTTTTCTAAAATTACAGATACTTGTCATTATCCCATCTTTATAGACCACATTTAATATAATAATTAAGACTATTAACGAAATATAAATTAGTTAAAATAATCTAATTAACAAAAACAAAAAAATAAAGAGTAATACCTTCTGGATTCGGTTATTCTTCTTCAGAAAATACAGCAAAATGTCGCCGATCAGCTTCATCTCCAGAAACCACACGAATAACTTCGCAATCAGTCCAGCCATTCGAGGAGCTGTATACACATACAACAAATTAGCACATACACATCCATCAATTCAAGCCAATAACCGAATTCGGCTATACATACATATTCGCACACACACAATGTGTAGATTGGAACCTGAAACAGAGAACGCAATATGATGATGAAGATGAATGTAAATTGAAGGTGAAATGATCGAATTAAGCTATACATACATCAATACACAAAAATACAGTTTTACACACACGTGTGTGTGTGCGCGTGTGTGATTTCACAGAGGTAGGTATATTGATCTGAATACACACATAAAGGTACAGATATTAATCAATCGTAACTGAAACAGAGAATGCGATATAAATCATATAATGACGAAGATGAAACTAAAGTGAAGGTGAAATGATCGAATTCAGCTATCTATACATCCATACACAAATATACAGTTATAAACACACATGTATTGCGCTCGTGTGTGTGATTTCACACATTCAGGTTGTATGATCAGATTTATCAGTTCATCGCAAAACACACAGATAGATACAAAAATCAATCAACTGTATGTGCAGATTGATACAGAGGATATCAATTCACACGAGTATTGATAAATTGAAGCTGAACCGATCGAATTTAGCTATACATGCATCCACACACACAGATATACATTTAAACAAACACATATATATATATATATATGTTCGTGTGTGTGTGTGTGATATCACACATTTAGGTTTTATGATCAAGTTCATCACTACTCGTGGAAATTCATCTCAAAACACACATATAAACAAAGAAATTCATCAACAGTATATACATACTGAAACAGAGAATGCGATATGATATGAAATTGAAGATGAAGTGATCGAGATTGAGACCTTTGACGTCAGCATGAAGGTAGATTTCATCACTGTTAGGACCGAGATCGACGTCATTGACGGACTTGTAAACGACGCCGTTGTCCCTGAAAAGCCCCATTGAATTTTCGTGAAGGAGATTAGTCTGAGAGGGAAAGGAGAAGTAAGTAACGTGATCATTCAACTAACTAGCTGCTGTATTTATAGTGCAGCGGTGTGAGTGTTTGTGTGTATAAAAAGTCCACCTATTTTACACACACTAGTGTATGTGTATGTAATCATATTATATTGTTCAATATTATAATATCTTATTTGGTATTTAATGTCATTTTGTTTGATTATTATTTGTTATATATAAAATGTTTCATAAGACAATATTGAGGGAACATTTATATCAATGTACTCTCGGAATTAAAATCATGTAATATTATTAGGGAACAAAAAATTGTGAAATGTGTGAATCGTTTTTATATTATTATATATATAAAAGATTAGATGAAACTCTTAGCTACAGATAAATAAAAATTATTAAATATATAACAGATGAAACTCTTAGCTATAGTTAAATGAAAATTTGTATTTTAATAAATGAAAATTGTAATGATTTTTCTTTAAAGTAAAATGAGAATTTTACATACATAAATATAAAGAGTTGATGGATACCGACTTTGAAATTTGAATGAGTTTTTTTTTTTAAATAATAATTCATATATACCTTAATTTGATTATATGAGTATTGACACTATACCGAACCATAACGCTTTCGCGCGAACCACATTGGTACCAACATCCATAGTATCGGAACCAACATTCGTTTTATGGTTCGAATAATGTGAAATACATCTCGATATCCTTTTGAAAATTTCACGACTTTATTTTTATTTTTTTAGTTTTCTCTTTTAACTGCTATAACAAGTGCTGACACCAATACAAACTGATCCTATACTAATTGAGTTCCCGCCGCATAGCGTTGGGAGGCACACTAGTTTTTTAGAAGTTGGGTTTTATTTTTATTTTCTGAATTAATATGTAGGTGTGTTTTAGTGTTTTGATCCATGGTAACTAGTGACTTTAAGATCACGGCCACGAACATAAGTTTGTTATAGTTTGTCGTTGAGTGTGATGATTTCGTTTGTCTTTTCCTAAGATGTCCGAGGATAGATATGCATAGTTTCATTTGTTTTCACTTACTCACAATAAGACCAGCAGGTGTGGCATGGTGCCCTTTGCCACCTCACCCTCTTTGGCGTCCCATGGCGCCCCTGCTCCATTTCCTGGACGTTATAGGCAATTTCGTTACCCTAATGGCGAACGCTATAAGGGTGTGCATGTGGAACCCATTCATTCCCACTAATTAGATTTCCCCCTTATTGATTTTCTTTTTCTTTTTTTCTTTATATTGTTAAAATGGACTTTAAAGAAGTGTTATCTCACACCGTGCAAGTTAATGATAAAGTCCATCGCTTATATGACACATATGTAACGCTAATATGGTGTGATAAAGCCCCTAAGGCTTTAAACCACACCCACCAACCTAAGTGGTATGTGCCAAATAGGTGTAGAGTCAGCTTGGGATCGGTTATAAGTTTAAACCAAGTAAGAACAACTTGGTTTGGTTTTATAAAAAAAAGGCAGAGTTTGGCTCAAATTGATTGTTAGAAATTAGTATAAAGAAAAGGTTTTAAGGCGAAGTGAAATGCACAATGATGGATAGTTGTGCATGAAAGATTGAATGTGGTTTTTTTTTTTTTTTGAACTATTGGATTGTTAGAATTTAATATAAAGAACAGGCTTTAATGTGAAGTGAAATGCACAATGATGGGTAGTCGAGCATGAAAGATCGAATGTTTCTTTTTTACTGTATAATATTAAAATTTGGGGTTTGTTTAAGGGTCTACATATTCACACACCCACTTGTCTATTTGGACACCCTTTAGACGGGTCGTTTAGACCTAGACGCCCCGTCTAGGTTTATTATTTCTCCGACCACATTCCTGCACCGTACAGCGTCAAATCAGTCACATCAGACGGGGTGTCTAGCAATAGACGGATGTCAAGACGACCAGGCATAGATGGAGCGTCTAGGGCTAGACGTGACGTCTTCAAGGTGGTGCTCTGCATGCATGTCAGTCAAGTTGCAAAGTGAGATGCCCCGTCTGGGCCTAGACGGGGCGTATATTTCCCCCTTAAATAGAGCCATGCTGAGCCTTTGAAGTCGCAAAAAAACTTCAATCCGTCATCGGAATTCTCTCGGTCTTCTTCTTTGGCTTATATCATTCAATCTGATATCATCTCTATGCCTAGGCGTTAGACGGGGCGTCTTCTTTGTTAAATAGACCCATGCAGAGCATTTGATGTCGCATAAAACTTTCAATTCGTTGCCAGAATTCTCTTTGTCATGAACATTTTGGGTTGTATTGCTTTATCTAGTTTTATTTATAGGTGGCGAAATGTCATTAAACTGGGACGATAACTAGTTTTTGGGGCGTATTCTGGCGATTCGTGGGTGCCTGAAGCCAATACGGTAACAGTTATTAGGTTAAACTAGTTGTTGTTTTAATTATTTACTAATGGTGATATCGTTGTTAGGGGGAGAGCGGTGTTCCCAATTCTAACGAGCAAGAGGGGGTTGTGTCTAGTGTACAAGACATTATTCGTGATGGTGGAGGATATGGTGGTGAGGCACCCCCATACGCAGCCAATCCGTATCTCGCGGAGATCGTTTGAAAAACGGCTGAGGTTTCACAGTGAGTATAATACATATTGATATGTTGTTTGCGTAATAGAGTGTGTTATGGTTTAACATAGTGATATGTTGTTGAACTTATTTCAGGTGTTTCTACAGCACCTAACGAGTCTCAGTCAACTTCTAAGGATCAGTCTTGGTCAACCACGGTCAAGAAAGCAAGAACAATGGCTTATTTTTTTTATGTTTAATACAATTTGTTTGTATAAATAATACAAATATTTTTTTAATACAATAAAAAAAATTTGGTATAACTAATAGGATTTTATTTACTTAATTTGAACCTTGATATAAGCCGACATTCCTTCAGTACACTCAAGCCACAACAATTAAACCATACAAAGCTTTGTATCTAAAAACCAACAAACTCTGGTATTGACAAACAGACGGTAATGATACTCTCTGAGCTCTCACGTCCAACCGTCGGCACCGGCAGATGACGAAATGTCAATACTGCCTGCGGCGACGGTTGGGCATGAGAGCTCGGATAGTATGATTACCGTCTGTTTGTCAATACCGGAGTTTGTTGGTTTTTAGATACAAAGCCCATCTAAAAACCAACAAACTCCGGGTATTGACAAACAACAGCAATTATACTCTCCGAGCTCTCGCGTCCAACCGTCGGCACCGGCAGACGACGAAATGTCGATACTGCCGGTGGCGACGGTGGGACGTGAGAGCTCAGAGAGTATAATTGTTGGTCAATACCCGGAGTTTGTTGGTTTTTAGATAGGCTTTGTACGGTTTAAAAAAACCATACAAAGGCCATCTAAAAACCAACAAACTCTGGGTATTGAGAAACAACAACAATTATACTCTCCGAGCTCTCACGTCCCACCGTCGGCACCGGCAGACGACTAACTGTCGGTACTGACGGTGGCGACGGTGGGACGTGCGAGCTCGGAGAGTATAATTGCCGTCTGTTTGTCAATACCCGGAGTTTGTTGGTTTTTAGATACAAAGCCGATCTAAAAACCAACAAACTCCTGGTACTGACAAACAACAGCAATTCTACTCTCCAAGCTCGCACGTCCACCGTCGGCACCGGCAGATGACGAAATGTCGATACTGCCGGTGGCACATGCGAGGTCGTAGAGTATAATTGCCATATGTTTGTCAATACCTGGAGTTTGTCGGTTTTTAGATAGACTTTGTATGGTTTATTTGTTGTGCCTTTGGTGTACTGGTAGAATATCGGCTTAAATCAAAGTTTAAATTAAGTAAAATAAAATACTATTCGTTGTACCAAAAAAAAATAAATGTATATATACCGGTCGTCTAGACCTAGACGCCCCGTCTTGGCCTAGAAAAAGACCATTCTACCCCCGGTTTGTTAGCCGTCTATGCAAAAACCAGGGGCATAAGGGTAAAATTATAAAGGCCTAGACGGGTCGTCTAGACCTAGACGCACCGTACATTGTCGGCGGGATCTTTATCCCATTTTAAAATTTTAATTTTAAAATTAAAATGTAAATTACCATTTTACCCCTGATCTGGCGCCCGTCTAGGCCTAACTCAGGGGCAGAATGGTAATTAACTATGGTGAGCTGTAAAACACTCAGCTGGTTAATTACCGTTTTGCCCCTGAACTAGGCCTAGACGCGCGGCAGTTCAGGGGTAAAACGGTAATTTACATTTTATTCCATACGAGTCGTCTTGGCCTCGTATATGTCCGATCGAGACGATCAGACATAGACGACACACACACACAAACACACTGAACCCACACACACATACGTATCCTGCCGTATTCTACCGTATTTTTGCAAAATCAAGCTTCTCCGGTGAGTATTTTCAACTATACTTCAATACATTTTAATGTGTTATGTATTTAGAATGTAGGTTGGTTGTGAATTTGAAAGATTTTGGGGTTTATGTGCCGTTAGGGTGATCTGTTTGAGCTTTCCGATGAACAAGACGGGGCGTCTAGACCTAGACGACCCCGGTAGACGACCATGAAAATTATTTGTTTTTCTTTTATAATTTATTGTTTTATTCGTGTTAAATTGTATTATACAATCGCAGATTAGTTATGGACGAGATTGGAGATCCGATACCCGAGGACCCACATCCGCATGGTCCGCGACGGGCCCCGGCAGCGCAGGTGGATCCGCTCCACGGCCACCCATACCTTGAGTTCCCGCCCGACACCGAGGCCGCCCGATTTTGCGGCAAGCTACGCCGGTTGCAGGTCGGATTGCACTAGGCGGTCGACTGTGACGCGATCGAGGCGATCGGGGAGACGCCCAGACTTCGATTCTTCATTCCCGTTGATTCCCCGTGGCACCGACTGTTTGACATGTCCGGCACGCCGACTTACAGGGAGCTCCTCGTCGAGTTCCTATCGACCTTCACGTTCCACCCTCCATGGGTCGACCAGCCGCCTCCCCAGCCATAGGGCCCTCCCCTTCCGCCGGAGGTTTCATTTAGGTTGGCCGGTGTGTGGCGTTCGATGACGCTTGCGGAGTTTGCCATTAATAGCGGCATATACCTGCAGGAGGAGATTTCTACCGATGTATATACGGAGGGGCTTGTGGTGGTGGATAGAGCCACTCTTCTGGACTTTTGGCAGGTGGTCGCAGGCCCTGACACTTGGGAGCATGTCAGGGCGAAGGGGAGGATTTCTCACGTTGCCGACCCGCTGTACAGGTACGTACGTTTATTACGTTAATTGTTTGATTATTAATTGTTTCAATTAATTTACGTATTTCGCTAATATAATGTGTAGGTATCTACATCGATGCTCGCTACGTCTATTACCGCTCGCGGACACAGCCGTGAGTGGTGTACGAGCACCGACTTATTTTTTTCTATTGTCTTTTGTACAGGAGGTTGTGCGCGCTTATGCACGGTCTCGCGCAGTACTTCGCCTCCGCCCATCACCGGTAGGAGCGCGGCTTTTTGTACAGCGGGTCGTATGTCACCGTCATAGCCCGGTCGTTGGGTCTTGTGCCGGAGGCGGACCCGCACTTGCAGCCGGCCATACCGTCCACGCACATGGGTTTTCAGACCTTGCGTGGGATGAGGCTGGTGAAGAGGTTCGCCATGCTCGGCAAGCGGTTTAAAAGCCGCGAAGGTGAGCCATGGATTCCGGAGCCGCTGCCAGATCACTTTGCTCTAGTCCATGCGCCGACAGATGAGGGAGCGGGAGTTCAGGACCCTCCGGTTGATTTTGATGGACTGGCACCGCCACCACCTCACGGGGCGCCTCAGTTTCCGCAGCACGTCCTTCCAAGTAATGCCCCGGGGGTGCGGCATACACGCGCTTACGAGCCGACGTCAACAGGCTTATGGATCTCGTTGGCTGGCTGGTTCTGGAGGCGCAGGATAGACGGGAGAGAGACGGGTTACCTGGCATACCGCTCCCAGCAGCTCGAGCACCGCATCAGCCGCAGATGCCAGATCCCGATCCCGACTCCGATGCCGACTCGTATGCATAGACATTTTGTATTTACTTTTCAGCTGTACAGATAAATATTGTTTTGGTTGTACAAATTTATGTTATATATGTTATATTTAACTTTGTTTTCAGTTGTTCAATTACTTGATGATTGTTTGTGTTAAATCGACATTGAAATGTAATACGGAAACCACATACACTTGTTGCATTCATCTTAAAATGTTGAAAACAGTATTAAATTTTAGTATTATATTTTTTTTTAAAATATAATGTAAAAACAATTAAATATATAAACGATTGAAAAACATAACTCACTTTTTGTACAAAAAACAAAACTTTTTAAAAACCTAAAATTACACCTAAAAAAATCAACCTCCAACAACAACCAATTTACCTCACCAAAACACTATTTCTTCAATCTCCCCACCAAAACACCCCTTTTCCAACAAAAAAACACAACATCCTAGACGGATCGTCTAGGTCCAGACGGCCCGTCTAAACACCAAAATAGTGACCAAAACAGCCCTTTTCCAACAAAAAAACCCAACATCCTAGACGGATTGTCTAGGTCCAGACGGCCCGTCTAAACACTAAAATCTATGGGCCCTGCCAGGTACTTGCTGACTCCTCAAAATCAGTGCTATACGGGGCGTCTAGACCTAGACGACGCGTCTAGGACTCAGGGGTGTCTAAATAGGCAGCAGGGGTGTGTGAATAAATTGAGCCTTATTTAAATAAGGCTGACATTCGAGTTTTGAATAACGAGCTACTTTGACAATCCTACTAATAATCCGAAACAAATACATTTTTGTGTAAGAGATAATTATGTGAAAAAAATAGTGTAACCCTTTTCTTGTTAATATATATTGATATTAAACTATGACCGAATTAAACTTTGTATCGTTATGCTCTAATCAACATTGGCTCTTCTTCATTTTGTTTTTCACTCGGGGATATACTCTATGTTGTGTTGTGTTGAGCAAACTTTGGTTTTCTCAATTTCCACATGCTTTGAGGAATGACTACGAGTGATTGTGATTACTTTATGTTATTTCAATAAAAAGTAATAAATCAATCATATAATCATTGTAGGTAGATAAATGATAACCTTATTATCCCTTGATGATGACATTCTTGTTCTTAAAACTTCTATCTTGAAAAGGGCACGAAGGCATCTCAAGAACCAACAGCTCAAAATGCGAAACTTGATATTCATTGGGTGTTTACGTTTCAGTTCAGTTGAATTTGACGAAAGTTGTGGACGCTAGCTACGATTTTGAAATATGACAAATCAAACCCCTTGGGTTTGTTGGGTCTACCAAAACAGTTTGGTTATGACAATCTAAACATTTTTTAACCATTAATTTGTCTAATCTTTTGAAAATGACATATATGTTCATCAATATAATAAATACACACAAATATAGATTACAAAAACACACACAAATATATGTTACAAAAATAAAATAATCAATAAAGGTTAATTGCCCAGTTCAGTTTACATGGCCACTTTCAAAGTTCAATATGTTGCCAAAATCATTATGCCGTCAAAACTAAAACTCTAAACAGCCAAACCGGCTAGACCAACCCTGTTGCCAAAACCATTGTACCGTCAAAACTAAAACTCTAAACCGGCTAGACCAACCCATTTACTCCAATTGAATGATTAAATCAATTTTAAATTTTATGATCATTCATAAAGTCATAGTAGACCATGAGACAACTTTCAAAAACTTATAAATAACGATTAAAGAATCATACTTGTACCCAACTATAAGGGACAACGTTATAAAGATCAAACAAAATAAGTGTACTACAAATTTATAAAATAAGTGCTAATTAATTTAAGTTCAACATCACATGAGTACTTTAGAAATACTACTTTCTCTAGGCAACCAGAATTTAATTTCATAGTTATGGTACATCAAAGTTATAAAAAACTATATATAACATTATAGTTACATTTGCTAAATATCACATATAAAATTGGATACTTTATAAAATACCTGGTTAAAGTACATGCGTTTGAGATTTTGTAAGTACCTTTGAAAAGGATTGGGAATAAATTACAACAAAATGTCTTTTTGGATGGCCAAAAATAGATTTTAAATTCCTTATTAACTTCAAAGGACCACATACATCCGGTGAGTGAGAGACAATGATTCAAAAATTCTTTTAACTCTACGATTTATGAACTGAAATTTTGCTTTATTAGATGATATTATATATTAAATAGAGTTATATATATATATATTATATTATATATATATATGTTTTCGTATAGAAATTTTTGGGTATATAGTTTTCGACCCCCCGGTTCTATAGAAATTTTTGGGTATATATGTTTTCGACCCCCCTCGGTCGGAAATCTCAAGCTTCGCCACTGTTTCTAGACCCATATCTCGTCTCCTAATTGTGGATCAAATGTCAACAATGGAAAATTTCGTCTAGTTCATCAACTGGACTTGACTTCTCCCTTGGTGTCATGTAAGTTGCTTCGAATTCCGCAAGATTATGTTTTATGAAAATCTTTTTAGCATTAAAGTATAATGTTTTTAAACACGGCATGTTTAAGGCTAATGAATCATGGTAGAAAAAAATTGTGGCCGCCCTAGAGGTGTGGATGAGAGGGAATAACAAGAGGTTTGAGGTCGGATAATTCTTTTTTAATTAAGGGGTTAAATATTTATATTATAATTTTTAACACAAAAACCAAAGTTAGGCCACTCTAAAGATCGAAGTGGTGCTACATCTAGACAAACAATTTGAAACATATACATAACTTCTCTCAAGAGATGATCAAAAGTAATTTCATGTTGATAGCTGTAGATGTAATTTACTTAGTTATGTGCATGGCTATGTTATTCTTTCAATGACTTGTGCTGTCATATAAATATTTCAAAATCTTTAAATAGTAATTTAAAAAATACAAAGCTTTAATAGATTAACTGAACTAATCATAAAGACACATGTATTAACATTTTTCAAACTGCAATTAATTATAATTCCTTAAATTTCTATTACAATTTTACAAGAACAACAATAATGTTACTGGTTATGTATGGATAAGTGATAACTTCTCATTCAAGCTGTTTTAGCTTTCGATATTTTCTCAACAATAACAATGGAATATTAAGGTATTGGTCAAGGCTTTGATTGAAAATCTATTTGAGCTAGTAAATTATAGTTTAATGAAACAATTTGTTACTTTATTACTTGATTAATTAATGGGAAAATAGAAATCGTAGTACAAGATAGTTTGGAAAAATGTATCTCTCCTTTAATTAGTGAAGGTTTAATTTTCGTGGTTGCCAAATGCTCTAGATTAAGGAATACGTTCAGAGGATGCGTGAATTAACCATTAAAATAAAAAAAAAATACAAAAACTAATAATTTTCGTGGTGGCCAAATGCTCTAGATTAAGGAATACGTTCAAATTTTGAGAAGATGTATTTTTCTTTTTTGAATATCCATCGAATAAAAGCTAGGATATCTGGGGTAACTCAATGGCAAAAGACGACCTTATACGCTCACAGTCGCAAACAACATTGGGTAGTTCAAGCCACCATCTCCAGTTGCGGAAGAAAATCCGCTGCGCGAAAGTTCACTTCAGTAAAACCCAATTAGGATCAGATTCGAACTTAAGACA
Source organism: Scalesia atractyloides (assembly GCA_947069175.1). Lineage (NCBI taxonomy): Eukaryota > Viridiplantae > Streptophyta > Magnoliopsida > Asterales > Asteraceae > Scalesia > Scalesia atractyloides. The sequence continues at coordinate 63,392,796 of CAMTDV010000002.1, read as the reverse complement.
TGTTGCCTTCAACATCAAATCTTTGATTCCTCTCTAGTGCCAGTTGAGCTACAATTCAATTCAATGACACCCTTTAGTCGCTAAAACTAATGTCAATTTACTAAATTTTTTAAATTATAATTTTACCCTAAATTAAAAAAAAAGTTACTCAACCACATTCGGTAGTTTTGATAATTTAAGTCTCATACCTTAGTGTGTCGTAACATGAGTTCAAATTTTTTAGACAAATATCCCATTACTTATAACAGAGTTTTTTTTAGTTATAAATGTAGTTTTGTGTAACGAAACACAAAATTATAATGATCAAAGTCATTTTTCAAATGTTAAAAAAATTTACATTTACACATAATTTTTTTATAAAATATATTCTTTTCTTCTTAAATAATAATTATGAATGACTCTAGATTCTTTTTCTTTATGTTTTTATTTGATTATTTTTGTGAAGTTGGGTTTGACGATTGGAAGACAAAAAAAGCATATGTGTACGTTTTCTTGTGATTAAGGTTAAGGTTAAATTAGTTGTTCGTTGGGTGAGATGTACCTAGGAAACCTGTTTTCTAGAGCAAAATTATTGATTTGATAATATGCAAAGTGCTACATGCCTTGTAATAAAATAATACCAACTTGAGTTGATTTTTTTTTTTTTATATAATAAAACTTTACTGAAGTAATATTTTATGTAATATCAAGCATTCCTTTTATGCATGAAATTATAAGTTTATTATCTTAGCAACGAGGCCTATTGACACCACGAGCGTCGTTATGGAGAAGTGAAGGATCATTGTCGTTAGCTAGGTATGTAAACGAGTAAAGTCGAGCCGAGCTCGAGTCGTTATGGAGAAGTGAAGGATCATTGTCGCTAGCTAGGTATATAAACGAGTAGAGTCGAGTCGAGCTCAGCGTTAACTAGGCTCGAGCTCTAGTTCATGCTCTTTCAATTTATAAAAACTCTAGCTTAGCTCAATTTGAGAATTGTTTTCAAAAATGTGAGCTTAGCTAGATTTTCAAGCTCGGTTTAAGAATTATTTTTAAAACTCGAGCTCGGCTCATAGGTAGTTTTTCAACCTTGAGCTCAGCTCATAGGTTAGTTTTTCACCTCGAGGTTGGTTTAATTATTATTTATTACTTAATTTATATTTATATTAATTAAAGTTATTATTTTTTATAAACTCATATATAACATTATAACTATTTAAATATATATTTAATATATTAATTAAAATTTATCTAAATAATGGGTTCGTTTGGCTAAAGCTCGATAATTGAAGTTTAGGCCCAGGCTTGTTTACTAAACGAATTTATTTTTAGGCTCGGGCTCAAGCCCGTTTAAGCTCTGTTTGTTTCAATCGTTTTTTAACCGATCTCGAGTAGTTCGGCTTGTTTACACCCCTAGTTGTTCCTGTAAAGAGGAGAGAGGGTCGTTGTCGTGAAGAAGAGAAGAGAGATGCATGTTCTTGTTGCGGACTGTCCATGGGAGTTCTCGGTTGTTTTTTTCTTTTTTTTTCTTGTTTTTAAAGAGTGTGTTAAAATAAATTTAAAACAAATTTGATTGGAATAAATCTAAGGGTGCGTTGGTTCCCATAATTTTTGGAATGAATTAAAATCAGGCAACGGAATTGAAATTTAAAGGAATTGAAATCAAAAGGAATGTTCATTTGAAAAGAAATTTAATATGAGAAGAAAAAGAAGAAATGGTATAATGATAAAATATTAAATAATTTATAACTCCTCTCATTAATTATGTTATCTCTCATTAATAAAGCAAAAATATTTTATCCTACGCATTTCAAAATTTATCCTACATATGTCTTACATTTACCGGAATTTACCCTACACACATGTAAATTTATACTACACATACTAAAATTTATCATACACATGTCGAAAAATGTCGTACACCATAAATTATTTTATCTTGAAAGAGTATATGAAAAAAAAATGAGTTACAAGTTTAATTAATTAGCTAATTAATGACAATCATAGATTTACCTATATGCTCTTTTTCATAACATTAAATACACACATTAAATGAAATAAATGAAGACTTTCTATTGGTTTAAAAGTTATTCTTTTTATTTTTACAAATTTTTTCTTCTGATCTTAACTCTCCCCTTGAAATCAATTCTGTCAAAAATACATCAAGTGTTTGGTTTGTAATCTTGCCTAAGAAATTAGATTGTTTTAAGGATGAAAAAGATAGATATACCCTTGTTAATACATGCCATCTTTTACAAAATGTTTTTCAGTGCTATTTCAAAGAAATTCCAGAATTGCAGCATCAACGTCCTAAGAATCCGCAGCATGCTAGAGTTATTTTTGTTTTTATTCATTTTTCTATTGTAGATTTAGGAAACATTTAAGTAAGAAAACAATTTAAGGTGTTTATATTACTTTTGAGTATGTTTCTCTTGGTGAGGTGTCAATTCTCTAAGAGCAATGAAGAAACACTGAAGGACTGTTTGCCAATTTCTGAATGATTAAGTGCAGAATCAGTAAAAGGTATGAACCATTAAGCGCTGAACCAGTAAGAGGTCTAAACCATTAAGAGACAGTATAATACTTAACCGTCAGAGGCAAATGTATGACCAATTCAGATTAGAGTTTTTAACCATTCAGAGACAAATGTCTGAACCATTCAGAATCTGCTTGCGAAACAAACAGTCTAAACCATTAAGTGTTGAACTAGTAAGAGGTCTGAACCATTAAGAGCCTCATTAAGAGGTAAACAAACAGCCTCTAAGCCTAAACCCTAGGGTTTATCCTCGAGGGAATGGTCTCGTCCAGAAGATTAAGCCTTTCTTTCCTTGAACAATGGCTGGAAGAGTGATCTACAAAACAACAACACCATGAAGCTCATTAGAAGGAGGAGAGGTGGGGGTCCTTGTAACCACCATCCGACGTGAGAAGAAGTATCGTTTAAGAACAGTAAACCAGTGTGTCTTCAGAGTGAGAGAGCCGATACCTTGACTTTTGGAAGAACTCTTGTATATAAAGCCGAAAGTGGGAGAGTAGAATGGTGGGCTGATAGGCCTTGGTACAACTGCCATTGTTGAGGAATATCTGTCTGGTCCCCTCTGACAGGACATGTATTGTCTGCAGATGTGGATCTGACATAGCACCATGTGACTGGCCGCCTGCCACTGCCCAAGTGTACCTTCTTTTGAGGTTGCCATCAACCATTAGTAGGGATCGTGTGGCAGCGTCCGGCGACGCCTTATTAGTGTCACATGTCCGTTCTCTATACATGTTGTCCCCTGCACGATCCTTCCAACAACGTAGGTGTAATTGAAGGGTTTAGTAAAAGCTTATTGGCTTCAAGGTGTCACCAAGAGTACTGTTTGTCGTTCATGTGAGTTGTCATTACGCATATGCGCGAATGCTCCCATGTAGGGTAATTCTAACATCGGCTACGTGTTTTTTGTTTTTATTGTGGGTATGGCCACCTGCACACATGGCTAGGTGCATTATTTGGGACGATACCCCTTCAGGTAGTTATCTTTATATAAACCAAGTCATCCGCGCTTTGATCCTATTGCCACGCTTGGCAAGAACTTACCCAAAGTCCCATACCAAAACCTTTAACCCCCTTTCGAGACAACATGTTTTGACTCTACATAGATATAGTAAACATGAATATCTAACGCTAGTGGCAACACAAGATAGTTGGTTAGTTTTTAAGAGTCAAGTGGAAAAATTAGATGCCTCGCGCTAGCGGCGACACGAACACTTCACTCACTTTTAATAACTACTTTCTTACCTAAAGACTGAAGTCATTAACACACACACTTCCTATTAGTCCATAGTTTGCTTTAGTCAACTCCCCATCAAGGGGTATGTTTTCCCCAAATACCCACAAGAACCTTAGCTAAGAATGGCCATAAAGATAGTTTTCACGAAACTTGAATAAATTATATTAATCATTAGTAGGTTGATTACATTGATGATTCTTGAGTTTTTTTTAATGATTACAATGGCAAGAGATAGTATAGTAAAAGAGAAGTGTGTTATAGAGAAAAGAAAAAAACTTGAGCAAGTGAAAATGGTGCCTTTGGGCTTTTATTTATAGGTTGCTGGAAGGCCACACACGGGGCGTGCCTGGCTGGCACGACCGTATCTGGTAAAAATGACCGTTAGTTAGCTGTTAACCAGGCACGGGTTGTGTCTGTAGGTCACGACCCATGGTTAGATTTGCGGGTCACATCTGGATTTTTAAAATCTATAGGAAGCTGGATTTGTCGTTTAGTGATCGAGGCACGAGGGTCACATTTATTTATATAATCATTTAATTTTTTTATATACATATTTTTTGTTAGGAATTTATATAAAATATATTATTTTTGTAAAAAAAGTCCTCAAATAAAAGAACCCAAGTTCCTAGTCTCGTTTATAACGTTCCGTTGTTTGGATTTTGTTATTAATATATATTTTAGGATAATTTTATTAAGAGTATCCATTCCTCGTGCGGTACATAGATCTTTTCCTTTTTTGTACTTTAAAACATTTTAGGGTGTATGATTGTGCGTTAAACTCATATTTATTAAATTAAAAATGCAATATTTATTATGTAGATTATTGTTATATATGTGTGTGTTAACTTGTTTATTTAGAGTATTTGTGTTAGTCAAATTAAGTAAGTAAGCAAGTATGTTATGGATCCATTAGCTGATAATTTACACATGGCTATGGGTGAATAGGTATCGCCTTCATTTCACTCCTTAGGGGTAGAGACTCGAGCAAGCATTGGTTTATTTTATTTATTGTGTATTGTTTGTGATTATTTAATTAACATATGAATTGCATATTTATTTTCAAAATAAATTATTTTTATTTAAACTTAGATCTATTCACCAGCTCTCTGTAGTTGACCCAAATATTTACACCTGATAAAGAAAATGAAAATTAAAAATGTTTGGAATGAAGTCATGTAGGAATGACAAATAATAAAAAATATTATAATATATTAAATGAAAAATTAATAAAAGCTATATATTATTATAAAAATAAAGTTACTATTTATCGGCAATTCAACTAAGTAGTCAAAATAATTAAAAAAAAACAAACGAAAACATTTCTTCTTACTTTTAACGGCTAATATATTAGAGAAAACAAATTATAAAAAAAACACTAATTCACCAATAATATTAATATTGATTAATTACTGTTCATGCAAAGTTTGAATGAATTTTCCTTGTATTTCATTTTGAATTATGATTGAATATTTGAACTTATATGTTTTGGTGTGGATTTTTAATAAAGTATATGAATATGAAACATTAAATAGTGTTATAAGTTGTGGACAATCATCATGTCCTGATCGATAATCCGTTACGAATTAGAGTATGACAATTTATATCTTTTGAGTATGTACCCACACATAGTTGGTATGTACATCGTATAGTGTGTAACTTCTTTTTGCACTTATTTCAACTTATTTGGGGCTGTTGGTGAGTTATTTGAAAAGGAAAAGTTGTATAGATTTGAAGGCACTAATATTGCTCGCCATTTGAACTTACATTTTTTAATGTACCCATGCCGTTGCTATAAGCTTTGTAAGGTGTTTGTTCTTTTCGGACGTTACATAACACATGTTTTAAATTGATAAAATATAAATGTTTAGTAAATGGGCAATGATGCGTATAGGATCATTGTTTTGATTTACCAAGTTTTCTTTTCTATGTTTATACCTTTGTTTATAATTCAAGATAAAGTTGGCATTGTAACATTGGTAATTTGGATTCTAAGTGACTAGGTTTGCATAACAAAGTTGTTTCGACCAAAGATATATGATATATACTAACCTATACGTCAAAAAATGATACATAATTTTAGTCATACTTATTGGAATTAATTGGTAAAAAATGAAATCTTAATTTCTATTTGAATAAATAGGGTTAAAATGTCTAACGGAAATGTATACGTAAATGTCTTCGAGGAGCTTAAACGTGTGTTAGATAACGTTGTCGAATCAGATTGGATGATAGGTGCTAAGCTTGACGAGCTTACCGAACGTGTGGGGAAAATTTGTGAGACACAAGCGGAATGACAAGAAGCTATCAACGTGCTCTATGTGCGTCACGTTGTCCCGAGTCATGTTGCGCGTCACGTTGTCCCCAGTCATGTTGTTGATGATTAATATGTTTAGGTATATAACTATGTTATAACATTGATTGTAATTTTTGTCAACTTCATGTAAACAATCAATGTAACTATGCACTAACCTTTGATAATCGTAAGGTTTGATGTTTTTTGAAGATATCGAGCAGGGGAGGCTCTAAGGAGGGGTAATGTGGGCGCTCGCCGGGGCACGTTTTCTTCAAAGGGCACAAAAATTTTAAAAATTTCTGATTATATATAGATGCGAATGATTGTTTGGTAAAACTTAGACGATTTTCTTGTGTATCTAACGTGTTCAATGTGAAAAAGAAATATAAAAATATGATAAGTTGATTCTTGATTTATAGTGACATATATGATAAGTTGATTCTCGGTTAGCTATTAGCCTATTACGGTATGTCATACACTTATTCTAATACCATAATTTTGTTAATTTCTATATTTATTGCTATTTTATAAAAATTAGTTTACATTATTTAATTTGTTAAAGGCCTTAGGCTAAGGGGCATGTTGTTTTTTGGCTTGACAGAGACACCTAAATCCTCAGGAGCGCCTCTGATATCAAGCAACTTTAATGTAAAGTTACAAACATGTTTATTTCGCCGTATAATGTAAAACCCTAGCGGCATCACGACGGACGTTACATCTAGTTTAACTTTAATTATTACGTGCATAGTATCAACATCAGTTTATACTTGAGCATAGTTATTCATATTGATTAATTTCTATTACAAAAAATATTATCACTCTTTATTAATTGTAGAACTTAAAATGATATATCAACTTAATTATTATCACATAAAGTTGATTTTCACAATCAGTCTAACTAGTATCGTGTCTAAAACTTTTTTTTTTTTTTGGCTCTTTTATGACAACTCTGGAAAGAACAAGAATTAGCTGCTAGTGGTTCATCTACTAGATTGAAATTGTTCGCACTTTTGATAGGACCCACACCAAATTTGTTGTCAATAATTATTGAAAGAACACTAATGTGTTACAGTGATCTATGAACATTCGACTCAATTCAAAATTTATGTTAACCTCCAATACATAAGATCCATTTTGTTGTTATGGTGCCTATGGTCTTTATAGCCTAGTGCATCTTGGTGATGGGATAAGACTTTTAAATCGATAGGTCTTGGGTTCGATTCTCATAAAAGGGGTTTCTCATATTTATCGGGTTTTCTCCTGAACTGGTGTATTGTCATTATGCCTAGTGGAGATGGATATGATTAGGTGATTCCGCTGGTGACACAATAATACTCCAGTAGTTCATCAGTGATCCAAATTTGCCATTTAAAAAGCTTTTTTGTTGTTATGGTTATAATAAGACCAATATACTCAGAGTGCCTATTTTACCAACATATTGATTAGACATGCATAAATGCATGTTCAATTTTAGTGCAGGAGACTTGTGTATCTTCTAGTATGTAGTCGATTGTGTATTTATGTAATAGAGCAAAAACACTGGTGTTTATAACTTGGTTAACTTATCCAGATTTGTACTCTCCTGCCTATATAGAACAAAGCTTAACAACACATTAAATTTGATCCATATTTCTACATTTTTCTTATCCATCTTATCATGTTCTTATGTTAGAATCTTTCATTCAATACTAGTTCCAGCAAATTTTTTAAATTCATAAACCTTTTATATATTTTATTGTTTTTAAAAAATGATATAATGAAATCGAGAACTTTTTAAAATATAGGTTCTTTTAGTAAAGTATACTACATGACGAAACCAACACAAAAATATGTTAAACAAGACAATTTATAATTGAGAAACAAGGACAACTGAGTTGTAATTTGGATGAATAAATAGATGCAAATACCTTTCCCGTGAACTAGTATACATGTGGTTCATTCTAATAATTTCCTACCTTTTCGTTTTTTAGGAAAACCCCAATTTATTGGGAAACCCCCCCCCCCCCCCCCCCCCCTCAAGTTTTAACCACTTGTTTTCAACGAAATGAGAAACTGAAAGTGTAACTCAACTTTAATGGAAGAGAAGTATACTTTGATCAACATAAAATATAAATCATGATATTAACTAATATTCACCTACACGATGTTCATATGACATCAACATTGCCACTTAGGCTATAACCTAGTGGTAGAGTCTGTTAAGTCTTTTGAGAATCCAGGTTCAAATCCCATCAAGGTAATTAATAGTTTTATGTAGAACTAGCCGTTAAAAAATGGCATCTACGTTATTCATAATTTTCAATACATTTATTTATTAAATGAAAGCAAATATATTTATATATTAAACTAAATTAGAACTCATAGGTTGATAATAATTTGTATAAGCAGTGTAAGTGTGTCACAAGTGAACTTCCACTTCCATTGCTAAAGCTAATCTCACTCCATTGAAAAAATAATCGATTGTTCATTAGAGTGAGATTCTTCTACATAAATAAAACTTAGAAGCATCATTGATCATACTGAAAATATGAATGACCAATGTGTCATGATTTAGATATATTATAATGGGTTTGTGTCACATCAATTCATTTACGCTATGCAAATCAATATTGGATAAATCAACTCGGAAACACATAAAATATATAATATTTTTCCTTTTCCTTCAAATTCTAGAACATGAAATTAGATTGTATCTTTCCCTTACCCTCGCTTTTTTTTTCTCTCCTTGATTCTCTTTCCCTTATTTTATTTCATTTATAAAACTTGGGTGCATAGCGTTAATGTTGTTTGAGGCCATTGAGGTTGTTGTCTCTCTTTCACGGGATTGATATTTCCCTTTAGGTTAGATGTGGTAGATCGCGATCCGTATCAAGCATGAAGGCCTTTTTGATGTGGATAAGATGGCTGTCAGGTCAGTTAATCATCTATAAGTGTGATCAAGAAGATTTTAGATTGTTATTGGCGTTGTTTCCGAGTTTTATTCTTTTCACTTTTGAGTCTCCTAGTTTTGTAATTATTTATTTCTTTTACGAAAAATGGTTGTTTGGTTTGCTTTTATATGTGTGACATACATTTGTTAAAATCAAAGTTTTGAAAACAGACGGTTAATTGAACCATCAATTCTACAAGCTCACTTGTCATACTAGTCTCAAAGAGGGATTCCATAATTTAAAATGTAATATTTTTAAGTAGAGTAAATGTAGATAGGAAAGAAAAGTAGTGACTTGTGAGTAAAAAATATATAGGTCTTATTGTTATGGAGTCAATAAAATTAGAGGAATAGACGTTCAAAAAAATTATAGGAATAATCTCAAATTGAAATTTACACACACACATATATATATATCACAAATTTAATGATAGATAAATTGAGTCATGGTTCATCAGTTCATTGGTGCTCAAATTTAGAACTTTTAAAATTTAATTCTGAGTTAAATGTTATTTTAGTCTCTGTGGTTTAGGTCATTTTGTCAGTTTCGTCCAAATGTTTCATTTTTCGTCTGTGGGCTCAAAAATGTTTTACCGTTACCATTTTAGTCCACTGGATTAATTTCATCCATTTTTTTCTAGTTAACGAGAAATGCAATTTAGTCATTTTATATGCAATTTTGTTAACTAGAAGGGCAATTCGGCCACACAAAATGACCGAATTGCCCTTTTCGTTAACATAAATAATGGATGAAGTTAACCCAGTAGACTAAAATGGCAACGGTGAAACCTTTTTGAATCTACAGACGAAAAACGAAACCTTACTAAATTGACAAAATAACTCAAACCACAAGTACCATAAAATGGCATTTAACTCTTTAATTCTACGGTAAACCATCTTTTGTTTCAAAGTAAAAGAGAAAAGAATAATTTTTTTAGATTAATACTTTGTCCACAAAGTAAAAAAGTGATTTAGACTTTTGTTGAACCAGGTTTGGGTCGGACCAACTTGCAAAATTGATTTGGCCAGGCCCCATCCAGATGTTTGCTAGTTCACCATAGAGTTAAAAGTCCAAACGGTTCACCTAGTGGCTGTTTGATCCATATAAACTGAACCGATTAACAACATTCCGTTAGAAGAGTAACATTTAATGTAATGAAAAGAAACTCAATCCTGCCCTACAGACACATCAAATTTAAAGAAAAAACAAATGTTGTAAGTAATCTAAACTAGTTTACGTCCGCACACATTGTAGGGTGCTAAACCGAATATTTCTCAGTTTTATAATATATACGTGTTTGTATTTCGGTTACTTGTACATACTACTCATTAAACGATCTCAATAAAAATTAAATCGAGTTAATCAATTAAAACAAAACACTAATACAGCTTTGCAAAAAAAATAATAAAACGACGCATTACCACAATTTTGATAAAAAATAAAGTAAAACGATGGCAAACCGTAATTTTAAACTGGGGGCCAAATCGTAATTTTTCAGGACCAATAAGCGAGTGACAACCAGCAGCCTGGCACGAATAGAAATTAAATCGACTCATCAATTAAAGAATATACTATCATAGTTTTGCAAAAAAAAAAGAAAGAACTAAAGCGATGTCAATAATGTATTTTTTAATTAGGAGCAAGATCGTAATTTGTCAGGGTGAATTAGGAAGCACTAGGCAACTGTCTAGCACTAACGATGACAAGCCTGTAGTTTTTATCAGGGGCAAAATTGTATATTTTTTTCTAGGCTATTAGGGGAGTATTAGACAATTGTCTGACACTATTCCTAACATACCTTTTGGCTGCCTTTATCAACTAATTTTTTTGGTTACCATTCCTGCCCATCTTCATTGTAGGCAAAGGTAATTGAGAAAATATTAGATTTTGGTTATTATTACTTTTTTTGTTATTCTTTTAAGACAAACTATCTACTCTAATATACTCAAATATCTGTATTTTACAGGGTTTTAATTCTCGAACTTTTAGTCAGAGAGGAGACACCTTACCATCCTACCATGATTGATAGAATATTGTTATTGTTTAGAGAGATTTGAGATCTTAAAAATCGCCATATTTTAAAAATCGCCATATTAGATAGACATTTAATTATATAATAAAGTATGATTAATATTTTAAAATGAAAGACTGTGAATGAACATAATAAAATGAATGGATGAAATTTGGCATGAGTGTCTATTCGGTAAGGCAAAATAGGCCCATTTCAATGTCATTTAGTTATGAGTTGATTCTAACATGGGTCCTGGACCTAGAAGATAATTAGGTAACACAAATATGCATGAACCTATTAGAGTTGGGTTTATTCGTGTAGTTCGCATAGAAAATACATTAATACGGTTAGTGAAGAGCAAATCCGGACCTCTCATTTATTTTTCAATATTAAAAATAAAAAAATAAATCAGGGGAGTTTGATGATAAAAGCTTCTATTGTAAGCCAATGTAGGTTCAAATCGAGGCACTAGTGGGCAATAATAGCAAACTCAAGTAAATCTGGGTTCGATCAATGAGGCAAACAGGTTTTATTGATAATTTCACCGTCGTGTCTACGGGCGGGCGGATTACCAGGTTTTCCTCAGAATTAGTGGTGGACTCGGGTTATTCTCGAGTTGCTCGGGATTGATTTTGTTAGCCGTTCAGAAACAAAAGCTTATATTGTATGTTAATTCGTTACCTTTCTCTATTCAATTAGTTAGTTATTTGTCCTACCAAAGGGCATGTAGCCTAGGGTATCCAGGTGTGAAAGAAATGTGTCTCTCTGCATGAAGTTGAAGGTTTTCAAGTCCCATAGTAAATAAACGTGTAGATTATAAAAGTAGAATTAGAGGTGTATGAGTTAGGTGGTTGAAGAGGTATGATCCCGAATCACATGTAGACACATGTCAAAGGGACCACACCACTCCATGCTAGGGTCCCAGTCACACGAGTGCGTCCAAAAGGCTCTAGAAGCTTCTGGAAGAATACACCCGGTGACAAGATGTTATTTGCAGACAGGTGGCACCAATAGCGAGACGCCAGCAACAATCGCAAGATCCTTGGAGGACAAAGCAACAGCTAGTACAATCGAATGGTGACTTGGAGCGAATAACCGTGTGCCACGTCACCCAAAGGCCTGACATCGTCAGAGGGGACAGAACGGATATTCCTCCTGGTCGGACAGCTGGCAGGCATCAGCTAGCTGGCAAGTTTCCTTCTCCACTTTTCTCCGGCTATAAATAAAAGGCTCAATCCACAGGGTTAAGGATCTGATTTCTCTTTCTGTCACCTTACACACACACTTATCCTCAAAATGATTACTTATTCTCACACCGGAGGGTGGTTACAAGGAGAACCCTTCTCCTCCTTGTGACGAGTCACCGGTGTTGTTCGTTTTACAGGACATTACAGAGGAATCAACCATTCGTGGAAGTAAAGGATAGAGATTGAACCATCTTCACGAGATGATCCGACTATTTTGCCTAGTGCTATTTAGTGTTTCTTTATTGGTGCCCACCGCATTCATAACAACCTTTTCATCTCGTTTCTTTTGAAAAAACATTTTTTCGATGGCTAACCCAAACTCCTCTTTTCAAGTCGACGGTGAATGTTCTCCGTTTGGACTGGCTGCGGACAAGGCACACGTCCAAGGCCACCAAAGGGACGAACAAGTCGAGAGGGAATTCGTAGAAGCTGGAGTCACCAATGTCTTTGGTAGTGCTACCCGAGCAAACCAACAGACGACTCCCTGAGTACCAACAGCAAACACACTGAACACAATTTATCCTTCTCTTCCAGAAGGAAAAACACTAGCACCGTGGTACGCCAAATCTCAGGCAGTTCTCAACATGGCATACGCTCAGATGTGCATGCACGTTTAGTTCCGATGCAAACCCCAATGCAGCAAGCACACGTACAACACGCATCACCGCGAGTCCAGTCACTTCATCTGGAGTTCAGTTATAAAACTGAATCGTACCAAAGAGCTCCCTCATGCGTGACTGCGCTAAACTTGGGGGATCAGCACCAAAGAGGGAACTATCACAACACAAGCATCACTCACAACACGTAAAATACAACAAGAAATCTCAATGATGATGCTCATCTAACACAATCCAAAGGGCACATACCAGTACGCAATAGACTGGGTCTAAGAAAGATGACAGATGAGTTTGAAGGAATGTCAGATGAAAACGGCCCAATTTACCAAGAAGGAGATACTACAAGCGTATTTAACATACTCAAGTCAAACCATGAAGCCTATGAGCCTCCGCACGCGCAGGCTACAACCCAACGGTAGAACGTGATTTCACATTGAGCTACAAGCTAGAAGGGGTAGCTGAAAAGTCAAAGTTTATCAGAGTAATTGCCATGGCTCCACTGGAAAAAACAAAGCTACCACACTACGTGGAAAAATACAATGGGCTCACAGACCCAGATGACCATCTCCAAGTCTTTACAAGCACAAGAGTTGTAGGGGGTTAGGTCACTTCCAGTTTGATGCCATATTTTCTTCCAAACCTTCGTAGGCGCAACATGTGCGTGGTTTGATACTTTACCGGCTAGAAAGGTCAAGTCTTGGATGGATTTCCAAGAGAAGTTCTTGTCACATTTTAGTCAACAATGGATTCCAAGAGAAGTTATTGTCACATTTTAGTCAACAGCGCAGATATATGAGAGACCCAGCTGATGTCCTAAACATATGGCGGAAAGAGAATGAAGGCATCAAAGACTTCATCACAAGATATAACAATGAAGGTTTAGAAATTGGCAATGTGCGCGATGAGATGATGCGCGCGCACTTCATGTGTTCCGTTAAAAATGATTACTTAATACGAAGAGTGCGAGAAAGGGATGGACGCCCAAAAGACTGCGAGACATTCATTGTAGCAGCAAAACTCATTGTGCTAATCAGCACGCTAGCGAAAGACGCGGCATGAAAGGGCGAAATCCTGCTTGGAAAGCGTCTGGTTACAGTGAAAACAACCATTCTACTGAGGATGGTCGTTCCACTATCAACCGGATCGGATACCGAAAAGAAGTCAAACAAGAAAATAGAGACCAGCAATGGATGCCTCTCACTAAAACCCCTTCCGAAGTTTTGTCCACATAAAACCATCAGTTTATAGCAGCTCAGCGGATGCGCAGCAAGAAAGGTCAAGATTCGAATCTTTACTGTGATTATCACAAAGATTCAGGTCATCTAACTAATGACTGCATAATCCTAAGACAAGAGATCGAAAGAGCATTGAAAAGCGGAAAACTGACACACCTGGTGAAGAATGTCAGGAAAGAAACATGCCACATCAATCGTAGAGACGAAGGGCTAGACCACAAAAAGATACGCCAATTGGAAACACACATGGTACAAGGTGGCCCAAGGAAAGGGATAGGAAAATATAACAAAAGGGTACTGGATGATGAATGTTGTGAACAACAAGTGGTATTTCCTATTGTCAAAGGAGGACCAAAAGAGAAAAGACCCATCATAATCTCGGGGGTTTTTGGTCACTACCAAACAGACTACATGTTTGTTGACCCGGGCAGGACTGCCGATATCATATATGAACAGTGTTTTAATCAGTTCGACCCAGAGGATAAGGCCCCCTTGGAACCGGTAGACTATCCTCTCACCGACTTTTGCAACGAAACTGTTTTCCCTCTGGGTCAGATATCGTTCCCTGTGTTGTTGTCAGATGGAAGAAATTCATGACACAAGGTCTTTCTGGGGCGAGAAGCGCAAGGATATTTTAACATGTTATGCTTAGGGCCTCATTCTACAGTTGGATTCCTAACTAAAACAGGGGTTGCAATTGTTTATTCAAGAAAAGAAGTGACGATGACAAAAGAGGCGTGCCCATCAAAGGCAAGCAGATCCACCCCGCGCACTGAGTCGGAAAAGTGGATCCTTAATAGGAAATACCCAGAACAAACAATCATGTTAGGGCACGTGATCTCTGAGAACATCCTTGCGTTTTTGAAACAACTCTTGTTCAAGATTATGGATATTTTTGCATGGACACCGACAGACATGGTGGGTGTTCCACGAAACATTGAAGAGCATCACTTCAAAACGTATCCGAAAACATAAAACCAGTCATTTAGGCAAAGCGAAATTTGGGCCCAGAGAAGAATGGTGCAATGAAAAAACAAATACTAGAGCTGGTAAATGCTGGGTCCTGCGTGAAGTGCGTTATCAAACTTGGGTAGCAAACCCAGTGATGGTCCCAAAGGAAAATGGGGGATGGCACATGTGCATTGATTATAAAGACTTGAACAAGGCGTGCTCGAGGGATTGCTACTCACTGCAAGAGAAATTGCTAAAAAAAATTGACTCTTTGGCTGCGTTCAGGTGGAAATGTTTTTTGGACTGCTTCAAAGGCTATCACCAAGTTCAAATGGCCTTGGAAGATGAAGATAAAACGGCATTCCACACACTAATGGGGTTGTACTATTACACCAAGATGCCCTTCGGGCTTCGTAATGCGGGAGCCATTGACGTGGTGTGAGCGGGTTATAATTTTTGCTACATTTTAGGCACTTTTTACTCTACACACGTTAGGGCAAGGTCACCCCTCGTGGACGTAGTATAGTGATGGTAAGATACCGAGGTTGTCCAAGGACACAAGAGCTTTTAGTACCGGCTTATCGTTAACATCTAATCTAACCAAATTTTGATAAAAGTTTTGAAAGTTTTAAAAGATATAAAAGTAAAAACGTAAATAAAAAGGAAAACAAATAGACAAGAAAAGAATCAGTTGATTCCGACTCCTCTTTTACATATCCTTTAATGATTTTCGCACTTTGTGCATTTTAAGATATTGTCTTAGTTATAGTAGTAGGCCCCTCTTGTGAAGGCGATGTTACCCTCAACCTATTGGTCTGAATCAGCAGGGATACAGTCCCGCAAGGTCGGAATATTGGAAGATAATTAAGCAAGTTATTAATGCGAAAAGTAGTAGGCCCCTCTTGTGAAGGAGACGTTACCCTCAGCCATATTGGTCTGAGTCAGCGGGGATACAGTCCCGCAAGGCCGGGGAAAGTTTTAATAGTAGTTTATCTATATGGGGTTCAAGCCGTTCTTACTTCCCCCGATTTGATGATATCTGCCTCAAGAGAAGTCCTAATAAGCTTGAACCAAGTCATCGTGGGATCTATACACTGAATGAGACAAAAACTTTACCTAAACCCCCTTCCAGGTAGTTAACGCGCTTTATATAGACCGTAAAGACACAAATGAGTGAATCAACGAAACATGAAGAAATGTTTAAATAAAGTTCACTTTCAATATAAAAAACTATTTATTAAAGTCATTAATACATACCCAAATAAAAAGCTGCCAAATTGGAAATCAAAAGTAATATATAAAAGATTTGTCTTCACCAAGTGATGTAAGAGATTTAACCAAGCATGACCTTTGTTTGACAAGAACTCTTATGATCAATCTTGGATCCCGAGACTACTACACACTCTAAAAGATGAAAGATGGATGATAGTGGTGGGTGTTGGTGTTGTAGGGGGTGGTGGTGGACTGATGGCAAGTGTGAAAGAAGTGGTTTGCCAAGGGATACCTTTCTCATGAACCAAGCACCTCTATTTATAGCTGGAAATAGAAGGCGTTCATTAACTGTAGATGTCAGGTCGTTGTAGCAACACGCTGGTAGAGCACGGACCCGTGGTCACTGTACTTGTTGTACTATCCTAGATTCTAGGAATCTTAAAGTTGACCACGGCCCTTGTTGATTTGGCACGACCCTGTGTTGGTTGTCTGTTGCTATTGTTTTTTTTCTATAGAGAATCTTTGACTTGGCACGACCCTATTCCGGGTGGGCATGACCCCATGCCTTGTGGGCACGACCTCGTGCCTAAGCTTCTCTATTCATTATTTTTATTGTTTTGGATGTGAATGGGGATTCGGCAAGTCGTGTCAATCCTTCTTCTTTGTATTTGTGTTGGTTTTGGCTGTTAGTTTGCTTCTTTTGTTCGTTTAAGCTCTTTTGATCTTGTAATTTAAAAGTGAACAAAGAAACATGCTTTTTCCAACATTAGTACCGAAAAAGGGTTAATTTTATGCCTTGCTTGATGTAATTTATATTTGCGAACATCAGCCACGTACCAGCGTATGATGAATGAGCTGTTCAAAGACGATGTCGGTAAGCACGTAGAGGTTTATATGGACGTAGAGGTTATTTGGATGATTTGGTGATTATGAGCTCTTCGAAGACGATGTCGATAAACCCTACTCGCATTCCCAAAAATGGAAGTCTTATCATCAGAATAGGAGTGATTCCCTTACCTTGACGATTTGACTCTACCCATTTCTTGAAGGAATCTTGTCGTTGAGATAGGAGTGATGTCCACACCTCAATGGAAGATCAAATCACAACTCGACTACTTTCGTAACAATCACTAGATCAAAACTTATAGTCAAACCTTTTATCATTGTTTCAAGTTTTCTCATTTATGCATAAACCTCAAACCTTATTATTTTATCCAAACGATTTCTCACCCTACAATTTATTTACATAAATCACATACACGAAACTCCTAGTGATACTTTAAACGTTTCTTTCACAATTTTCAAAAAACTTTATGAAATGCTACCTATCAACTTAGTTGGTCTAACGAACCTCTTGCCCTCGATTTTCATAACGCGTCCAATCGCAAAAACACACCCACTTTATACTACCATTCTAAAGACATTTATTTCCAATAAGAAACCAACGAAAACTTTCTCTCACATACGTATAAGTCCACTTTGCTAGAATACTTTCAAAACCCAAGTTTTCCACGAAAATTTTCAAAACACAACTTTCCTTATATCAATATAAAAATAGAGCAAGCTCACTATTTTACAATCTTTTCAAAAAAATCACTAATACGTAAATCTAAATCTGAACACATGGGCAAGAAAATTTCATAAGATCGAATAACCTACGACGTACGCGAATACAAATTTTTTTAAAACAAAAGTAGCATTTTTTTACAAACCACATCTTACATCAAAAATTAATACTTTTCTCAATATTCACTCGACATTCACAATTCTGGGCCTTCATTCCTGACAAACCCGATTTATTTTATTTCAACCAACTCAATGTTTTGTCTCAAGCGATCGTACACATGCATATCGCCTTACATGTTTCCATTTATGCAGTCAATATTACATGACAATCTTACACATATCACCGTTACACTTTGTATTTTACACACTCACAGATTCATGGTAACTTATATATGCTAAATCTCATTTTATTCCACCTATACGCTTGATACTACATGCTAATGTTATATGTATTTGTCTTCAATCATACTCAAAATTTATACATTCGCACTACTTGGTAGTCATACTTGAAATCTATAAGTAAGCATAACCCGTGTGGTTTCACCTATGTTCGACACACTCATACATGCATACAATCATGCTTACATACTTAATTTTTATACGCTATCTTACACACACATTTTGCTTGTAATACTAAAATGTAACCTGACCCGTACACTACTAGTACATACTATGTGGATCATGTACAAACCAAAATAATCGCGATGGCACACAGGATTATATTGGTAGGCACATTAAAACCATAGTGGTTTCTACTGTGTGTCGCAACACGGAACGTAACATGACACCGAATAGCGAAACAGACGTAACATGGTGTTACGCCGCTGGTACTTCCTATATATAAGTGTCCAACCATGTTACCAAACTTTCGTAAAACGTGCCATGATAAATTCGGTGATTTCCCGAACGTTGTTAAATACATTTGATTTATAACAAACTTTGGTGACCCAACTTCGAAATGCTTGGTACTCGATTATCCATGACAAAACTTCATTCTCAAAATCATTAGCTATAACCGCTACAACTATCACTAGCATCTCTCAACTTTTGTGTTCGTATTTCATTCAATATTCATACCATTCTTACCCCTCGCTTACACCTACAGAATCGTTCATACGCTCTCATACCACGAATATTCCTAAATTCTCTCCTTAATATTTTATCCAAACTTAATTTTCAGTAAATCGGCCTCAACGATTTATCCATTTTCACAAACATCCTCACCAGTTCAAATTAGTCAAAATACTTTTAAGATATCTTTCGTTCTTTATTACGCGTAAACTTCAACTAGACGGCTTACTACCGCTAAAACTTTTTGAAACCATAATTACCTACCATCCTAGCTTCTCACCTATAAACATTTTTTTCTACGTGTGATTTACTAATACACATTTGAACCCATGAAAAATTTTCCTACAAATTACGGAACGGGCCGCACATTTTGTCAAACTACATCCTTACTTACACAAAAACTTTTTTGGTCACATCCTTTTAAAACATTTCTCCCAATTGAGTTGTTCAAACTCGCTTTGCACTACACACACATACACGTTTTACTTATTCTTGCACTCACTTACGTTTGAAGCCTCAAAACGCCTTAGTCAAATGAATTACTTTTACAAACCTAGCTTTTTATCTCACGCAATTTCCATACATTTCAACTCTCTGATACATAAACCCCACGTACACTTTAAACTTCAAATTTCGATTTTAGCCAAATGTTTTAATCAAAATGCCTTTTCCAAAATTCTTCCTCTTGAATAAATTTGGGACGAAATTTCCTAAAGTATGGGAGACTGTAACGCTTCGCATTTTGTACTTTCCCTATTTAGAGAGTGTAATCGTATTTCTATTTTTAGAAACTTGTAATCAAGTCGTATTCGTGGTACATTTCCAATCTTTAATCTGAGGCTTTGATCATGATGGAAATTCATTTTATACATATACGTGTTACCTTTCATATTTATGTTATTTCCCGCAATCAATCTTTAAATACGTTGTTTATACGCAAAACCGAGACTTAATAAATAGTTTGGATACCTAAAAACAAGCTAAAATACAAGAAAACGACATAAAATAACCTAGTTACAAAATGCAAGGACTGAAAGTGGACAAAACCAAAAGATTTTCCACCTCCTTTCTCCTCCAATCACCTTCCACCTTTTTTAAGACAATCATATTTCACTCTTCTCCATCTCTTTTCTCCTCCAATTACCTTCCATCTTTTTTAAGCCAATCATATTTCACCCTTCTCCACCTCCTTTATCCTTCAATCACCTTCCACCTTTATTAACTCCAACCCTAATCCCCACTTATAAATACTGCCTCCATACACTTCTAAACACACTCCAAACACTAAAATCACTCTCAAATCTTCTTGGTTACTCTCTAATTTCCAAGATTTGGCAGAAAGTTGCAACCATTCTAAGTGAGTTTTAGCTTACTTTTCTTCTTATTTCTTATGTTTTCTTCTTTCTTTCTACTTGGATAACCTCTAGGAAGGTTTTCACGAGCTTGCCGTGGCAAACTAAGGTGAAACCTCACCACATTTGTGGTCCAAAGTAGGATTAAAATTCGGCTTTCATTTATACTTTTGTATCTTGTTTTTCTTGATTAAAACTTGTTTGAATGTTGTGACTACTTGTTCTTAAACCTATCTAATGTTATGAGACTTGTTAAGAATAGATTCTTATGAGTTTAAGAGGTGCAAACACCTCTAAACTTTCTGTTTTTGCAAGGGTTTATGCAACCCACAAGTGATGGAACCATCCGAGCTTGCCATAAAGTTGATGGCAAGACTTGTGTTTTGGTATAGGTGTGAATACTTGGAAGCCTTGGCTATCCTACCTTCATTCCACCACCTCACTTGATGTTTTACAATTTTTATCCAAGTTGTTTGCTAGCTTGAAAGTGACATAACCCCGTCAAGCCTCTGACACTTAGTTAACTCTTCCTATGGCGGTGCCAGCTCACCCGGGTTAAAGGTTACTTGGCTACTTGGTATAGCAATTATGGTATATTTCCTTTTCATTCATGACCATCGGAATTATCCTTGTGATAATTTGTGTACTGGTGAATCTTACAATGAGGTTAAAGGATGATTATTCTCCTACCTCCATGCATGACTTATATGACAATCTATGATATCCTTGATAGACTTAGCTTAGAATTATTATATAAACCATACGATAAATACATATACATAACCGAATCCTTGACGATGATCAACATGGTTACTTGTCATGGTAATAGGTTATATTATCTAAGTCTTGAACATCTCGTTAACGATTCTAATGGGTATCTTGACCCATGAAATCACATCAACCCATACGGGATTTATAGTGTCAAAAACGAGTGTTTAAGACTAGATAATTACTTTGTGTACATACTTTTGTACTTTAAATTCTAATCCGAATCCTCCACTAACATTCTGAATACTCACACATCTTCACTCTCCTATTCACATCAACTCGCCAAAACACGGATAATCGGGATGCTTTGCAAAATTGTGAGTATACATGACCCTTTGACTTTTCGACACTTTTTGGATGCAATACTTATTCCTTATTAAAAGTGCACACATACACTTACAAACATGCTTACAAACAAACAATCTGTCATACATGCTTAATGTGTTATGCTAGAATTCATATATGCTACAATCGTTACATGTGCTATGCTTTGTCATTAACTTGTTTCAAGCCTCCCTTAACACGTATAGCACTATAGGAGTAACGCATCGCCTGTATTTGTGAGGTCATGTTAAGTAAACAAAACGGTCTAGTCATTGCTATGATTAGATTACGCTAGCGCTAAGCTTTGGGTTGATACGTATAGTTGCATGCTAGTATTGTATGATAATTTAAGTTAACTATTATGCCATGTGAATTCGTTTAAACTTTTATACTTACGCTAGTATTCAAACTTTTATGCTCGCCAATACTTTTGTCTTGAACTATACTTTAATATGTATTGGAGGAATTCTATGATGATGACGACGAATGGAACTTGATAGGAAGGACTAAAAACACATCAAACTTTAAATTCATGTTTATAGATTAATCATGCAATATTTGTTGTATTTTTGTTTTTCAATTCATGTACTTGAACCATTAGCAATGAAATGAAATATTATTTATTAAATACTTGTCACATTTAGTGTTATGAAGTCTCGAGCAATCTAACTACGTCCGCCCTGATGATTCCGCCATTGTTGGGGTGTAACACCTTTAACCCAGGAGACTACGTTTTCAGAAATAATGAAGCTTCTAATACGGAACGCCTTGGGAAACTAGCTCCTAGATGGGAAGGACCCTACGTCGTCGACAAGGTCCTAGGAAAGGGGGCGTACCAGTTGCGCACCCTTGATAACAAAATGGTCTCAGTACCTAGAACGCTCAACAGCTACGTAAGTGTTATATGTAACTCCACTTTATCTTTGTATTAACGGCCCATGGCCCAAACACTATATGAAATACAAAAAGTGTTGCTTGCATTATTTGTTACTTTTATGAATTTTGGATTACAAATGCATATACAACTTTGGGCACACATGAAAACATTTTTGGTTCACAAACAACAATATAAGGATTACAGACCTCCAAGGCTCGTCACGACGAAGTGCACAGCCCGATCCACCTTGCACATATTTATGTCTCAACCAACATTTATTCTGACACCTGTACAAAGTAGTTCATATACGCACAAATAGTAAATAAGAACAAAATTCATAGCAAACGGCCCTTGGCCCACCAAAATCATATAATGAACATATGGAGATAACCTTGGCAAAGGTTGTACCTCCAAAAAACATAGTCAACATAAGCCATAAGACAAGGTAAAACTTGTTTAATTATTACAGACAAAATTGTTCTAAAAACACAAAAAGGGCATCTAACCCATGTCACGACATGCAAGCCGGGTAAGTGATCACTGCCCACCGGGCCCACTGGTACCCGCTTCTTCAGCCGCAGCACCACAACTTGAACCACTGCCATCCAAAGCTTTCTGGAGCACATCCACAGCTACTCCTTTTCTAGATAGCTTCTCGATTGTCTTCAATAATCCAAACTCCAAGAGGCCAAACGCCTTGCGTCTCTCTCGATAGGTACCGGCACAGCTTTCTTTGAATAAATTAAAGGCACTGTCTGACTTCTTTTCAAGCGCGAAAGTTTTCCCCTTGGCGAAACCATCTTTCCGACCACTGTTGTACACCGCCTCACCGAGCTCTAGCATATATTTGGCCAACTCTTCGAAGGCTATTAGTCGATCAGCAAGCCTACATATATGGGCAATATCATATGAGAAATATAAGTAGAAGTAAAAGGAAGTAGGCAAATACAACGAGATTCACCAGTGGTACTCCACGGTTAAGCAACCACTTGCAATCTTCTCCCAATTCCTCCGATACCGCTTCCAACGTCTTATTTTGATCCCTCTGATCCTCAACAACCTTCTCCAACATAGCAGCATGAGCCAATGCCTCATCACAGCTCGCCCGTGCCGCAGCAACCTCAGCATCCTTTTCCTTCAAAAGGGCAGAGAGGCATAAGACCTCCTGACCCTTAGCATCTCCCCCCCCCCTCAGTTTTACTGCTTCGTCCCCCGCCACCTTTAACTCACGATTGGACCTAGCACAAGCTGCAGTCAATTCCTCTTGACGCTCGATATGAAGCTTTCGTTCCTTGGCAAGCTTCTCTTCTGCGTCACTCAAGTGCCAATTTTAGCCTTTCTTCTCAAAATTAAAGGCATCGCGCTACACAGCAAAATCTCGCTTCATCTTTTCAAACTACATGATGTCCTCACCCATGGATTTCCAGTCACGCACAATTTCATAGGTAGTAGAGTAATTATTTACTCCAACATGAACATGGTCATCAAACATACGGAACCTGTCCCTGTTCTTTTAGAACAACCATTTAGCAGGGGGCAAGGCCATATAGTAGAATTCATGACAATTCTCTAAGTATCCATCTGTGACCCTTGCATCAGAGACCAATGTGGAATATGTGGCAAATCATCACAGGCAGGATTGTGACCCTCCCGAGATCCACCTGCCTCTACCCTACCTGAGCCTGAACCACCTTGTCCTTCATGAACAACAGGCACGAGCCGAGTGTAACACCCTAGTTTGAAAACAAGATTTCTATATATATTTAGCAGCGGAAATTGGTCCCTAAAAAATCATTTAACAATTTACATTTAATATCAATTGCCAATTTTATTTCTTTAAGACTATTAACTAGGTGCTACTATCCTTCCTTAAACCGTGTTCATAATCTACTATAACCAACTAATCCTTGCCCAAATCATACAATCCAAACTTCAGACTCGATCTTCAAAGTCATAAATTTTAGCTTCAATACCCGTATACCTGAGAACACATACAACACATCATTAGAAAATCTAAGTGAATGGTATATCACATGTATCCCACTATAATCAAGGAAATATATGCCTAACCTTTCTCTCTTATAGCAAGTTACATTCAAAACCATACAATTATTCCTTACCACATTTGATAAAACTTTTATGTCCAAAATTCTTCCTTACTCTACTCACGAAACCTGCAGCTTGATACTCAATATGTAATCATACTATCCATAATCAAGTTGGTCCGTACGTTCCAAGCACATATTTGCAAGCGATCTAATATCATATTTATTTGGTTGAATTACCCCTCATACATCCAACTATCTTGGTCAAAACAAAACATAATACATGGATTAGAAAACCAAGTACACTTCCTACCAACACCTCATGGGTTCAAACATGCAAAAACCTTTAATCAATCTAGAACATAGACTAGTACTACATGAGTTTTAAAACTCACTATAAGAATTACTACAATAGGATTCTTCGATCACTTTCATACTTACCAATGAACTACAACCACAATAGCAATATAAAGTATTTAACAAGATAAACAATGCGATTTAACATTCCCTATATAGACGAATTAACCACTCACCTTGGCCCGTACGAAAGTCGTCATCATTTCCACTTGTTTGCCATGTCGTCTTCCAAACTTTGTCACAGCTTGTTTGGCAACAAGTTCATTCCTTCAATCATTAGAATACATAGACCTTGTGGTTGTACAAGTCATTCAGATACATTGATAATAATCCACTTACTTTCTCTTGTATTCATCTACAATAATACTTCTTTGCTATATTATTGACTATATAATTAATCCGTTTGACTTATTTAAGTGAATACTTGAACAATCCATTCTTAGGCATATAAACATTTTAAAGACACCTTAATTATTGTAATCATTCATCCAAAACAACATTTAGTGTTTAGGCAATGGGTATCTAGACAATCATTCGTGTTAAGTTCATGAAACGCATTTTTTTCACTGCTGCACTTTTTGTGCAGCAGCTGTTCTCACCCCATTTTCACCCCTATACATCTAAATTAGTTCAACATGTTCAAGTATAAAACGTGGTAGCCTCTGATATCTTTCTAACCATATATCACACGCCTTAAACCAAGCTACGGCTGATTTTATATGATATTTTCAAAAACAGGTCAGCATCATAAAATCTTTCAATCAGCATTGCTGAATGTTTTGAGTTGTTAAAAACCATGTATTTTGACCTGTTTAACATTCAAACCAAGAATTTATGTTCAAACATGAAATAGAACAAGCTCAAAAGGCTTTTTCAGCATACAAGTCTTATATTTACATGAAATTTCTATGATTTTACATGAATTTTCTAAAACAGACCAACAACTAATTCAACTTCAACAAATTCTAACTTTCACTTCTTAGAGGCATTTCTACAAACACTTGGTGTGCATCCTAGTAAAAGATCCATGTCAAACATACATACCCTACTTAATTCCACCATTAGCATTCATGAACCATGATTCTTTAAGACTAGTAACTAATTAATCTTTGTTAGTCATTATTCCAACACATTAAGATATAAACATAAGGAAATCAATAAGAAAAAGCTTGCATAATTGATGGTTACATCAACCAATTACATGTCTATAACACATAATAGCATCACATTCAGATTTGTGGGGTTGTATAATCATACCTTGCTTGAAGATACTTATCTATTTTAGTTTGTAGCTCAAATCCAACATGCATTATCAAATCCTTTGGATTTTATCTTTGTCTTGTGTTAGATATGGGTGTATAAGATCCCTAGCCAAAAGTAGAGATTTCAATTTGATTTGGGGCTTCTAATTTCGTCCATCTCCCTTAGTTAAACCAGAATTTTGGTTAAGTTTGTCAATTTGACAATTTAAGTCCCTCTAGTTTGGGTTTTAGCCATATTATTGTTAAAACCCCCCATTTACCTTCATATATAGCTCCCATTAACATACCACATGCCAAATAAACCCCTTACTACAAATACTTGTTGGAAAACTATTAAGTTTGGCTAATTTACATTTTTAGCCCTTCAGTTTGGTAATTTCCACTTTTGACTCAAATTTCGCTTTTCTTGTTATTTAGCTAGTGTAGTTCTTTTTGTTAACTTATAAAATGAGTTTTCCTTCATATCTAGTTAGGTTTATAACCAAATGGTTTAAATTATATAAATAACCCTTGTAGTTTGGTTTTTGACACCTCAAACCCAAACTACAACTTTTTTTTATTTTAAAACCCTATCTAGTTTTCCAATTCAACCGAAAAGGTATTTCTACTAAATTAATGATGTTACTTCCAAGCTTGTTTTGAAAGTTCTTTGAGCTTCATTCCATCCAATTATAATATTTTGGATTAATGTGAACTCCAGATTTTAGGATTCTTCTAGTTTGGTCTTTGACATCTCGGACCCAAACTACAATTTCCATTTTACCGTATCAAGTAAATCCCAAAACGGGATGTTACACCGGGTATACTTGGTTACTGGAGGGGAGGCTTCACTCGACTCCACGTTAGTCTCCAAACCCTCTTCTCACTCATGAAACGCCAGTCCAAGAAGAACGGCTGGTTGAACCCTCGTCACCTCCACAGATTTTGACACATCATCTGGACCGTTCCTCTTAACAATTTCAGGGGGCATAAAGTGAATGAACGGGCGAGTCACCATATACGGCGGATGGAGGAGACTCAGGAGCAAGAATGGAAGAAACATCAAGAGCGGCTGGTCTGGAACCACGAGAAGTTGAACGCTTAGACTTCGAATCAGCGGCCTTCACAGGAGTTGTCAATCAAACTATAAAGTTATATGAGCGTCAGATAAAGAGAGCAAGATATGTATAATAGACGATCAAAAGGCGTTATTACCTTTTCGCCCAGAAGATTCCTCATATAAGTCTTCAAGAAGGGTGGTAGAATTTTTTGCAAATACCCCCAAATATACCACTCTCAGAACGGGCCGCAGGCTGACCCATCATCTTCCTCGTCTTCTGAGAAATATTTAAAGCAGCTTCAGCGTCTAACTTCTGTTTGGTCTCAGAAAGAAGCTTTCTCTTCTGCTTCATGATTTGGGTCAAGGTAGCCTGATCTTCTTAAATATCAGCGGCAGTCTGCTTCCCCCTGTGTCCAACCCAGATAATGTGTTAGACACCATAACATAATCCAAGTATCGTAGGCAAGAAGAACGCTGACCAGTCTGCGTTCCCGGTTGAGCCTGCACGCAAGAAGCCCGCTGGGTTGTCTCAGCAGTAGGAACCTTAGCCTGAATGACGGTGGGCTAGCAAGGGTAAAACCTTCTCACCTTGAACAAGTCGCACTTGTGGACCTGCACGCGTTGCGCGAGAATGGTGAATGAGACCATCAGAAGACACAGTAGACTCCTCGCTGGAAAGAAAATAATCCTCTCCTGAACAGGAGATTTGACAACCTTAGGCCTCAAGGGGGCAGAAGGAGGCACACTTGTTGAAGTGGCATTTAAGCTCTCTGGAGTAGGGTGCAGAAAATAGTCTTTTATCTGGTCCACCCATGGGATCTCTCCTTCGGGAAGCATTGAGTCACCATCTCACGACCAACAGTCGGTTCCAAAGCATTCATCAAGCTATACGTTGCAAAAACGAACGATAATAAATACTTAAGCACATAGCAAAGGAAGTATAAAGGCAGCCAAATAAGAATCATCTTTTTCCTTCTACGCATACATAGGCGCAACCCTTGGGTTTTTTCGGCACCCACAACAAACTCATCCTAGCTGCTACCAACGCCCTCGTCCAACTGTAGCATCACAGTAGGATTCCTCGTAACGGTCTTGTACCACTATTCATCGGCGTACGGAACCATCGGCAGCTTGGGGACACCCTCACTATCAGTGCTATAATGCACCGCGGCGGATGTAAAAGAGTTTCTGTTTCTAGTCATGGAGGCTCTTTGGAGGGTCCTTACTACAAGGAAGGACGTTGGCAGTCTGAGTATTAAAAGAGTTGAAACCACCAGTGCAAGTAACGTAGTAAAATACGTTAGACATATCCACCAGAAGAGATCAAGCGTTGGGCTCGACATATGAACTCAAAATGGATAACGCGAAGCAACCCCAAGGCACTATCTGTGATATGTGTAACCTGTAACGAGAAAGCACTTCCCCCAAGAACTTGGTGATAGGAAGTCGGAAGTTACCTTTCCTTAAAAAGGCAGCGTAAAGGGTTACATAAACAGGGGGAGCGTTAAGGGAAGTACTCCCGGAAATCGGAAATTGGGCACCCTAGTCTGCCGGAAACTTGAAATGTTGACATAACTACTAGAATTCGTCTTCCTTCCAGTTGATAACCGCCTGGTCAGGCCTCAAGGGATCCTTGGGTTTCGATTTCTTACTCTTCTTAGAACCACTCGGTTAGTAGACATATCTGGCAAGATCAAGAAGAAACACAGATGAATGATAAGAGGGGAAGGAAGAAAGGAAAAGAAAAGGAAAACTGATCGAGAAGGTTGGAAGAATGGAAGGTTGAACAAAGGATTTGAAATATTTATACCCATCGCATTAAATGCTATAGATTACTGGACCGACAAGTGGGGGGAAGTCCACCAATAAAGAGTCGGCACGTTAGGAAGGAAAAACTGAAACATCGCCTTTTGAGGGCGTGTGGCCGCCACGCACCTGACACAGCCGTATAAGGTAACCGTCCCCTGACATTTCCCTACAAAAAGAAACTGTTCACTTCTAATGCGACGGCTACCTTAACTGGCAGATCAAAAGTGACAGATGTCAGACGTCAAATCTCACCAACCAACCAACTTGTCCATAAGCAGGAAAACTTCTCTTTGAAGAAATCTCATAACAAATACATGCACTTTCCTGAGCCTACCCCAGTATGCCGATAGCCCATGCGCTTTATTGGCTCACTTCTGTACGCAAAACTTGTCCATGTGCTTTTTTGGCTCACTCCTGTACGCCAAAATCCATGCACTTTTTCGACTCAATTATGTACGCCAAAATACATGCGCTTTTTTGGCTCGTTTATGTACGCCAAATTCCATGCACTTTTGTGGCTCACTTCTGTACGCCAAAAGCCATGCACTTTTTTGGCTCACTTCTGTACGCCAAAATCTATGCGCTTCTTTGGCTCACTTTCGTACGCCAAAATTCATGCGCTTTTTTAGGCTCGCCAAGGAACTGCCCATTCACAACCATATCATTATGAGTCCAGAATCCCTCCTAGATGATAACTTCACCTGGAAGCCACACTAGATTGGGAGGACTTGAAGAGGTATGATCCCGAATCACATGTAGACACATGTCAAAGGGACCACACCACTCCATACTGGCGTCCCAGTCACACGAGTGTGTCCAGAAGGTTCTAGAAGCTTCTGGAAGAATACACCCGATGTCAAGAAGATGCTCTCTGCAGACAGAAAGGACAACAAGTGGCACCAGTAGCGAGACGCCAGCAACAATCGCAATATCCTTGGAGGACAAAGCGACAACTAGTACAACTAAATGATGACTTGGAGTGAATAACCGTGCGTCACGTCACCCAGAGGCCTGACATCGTCAGAGGGGACAGAACGTATATTCCTCCTGGTCGGACAGCTGGCAGGCATCAGCTAGCTGGCAAGTTTCCTTCTCCACTTTCTCCGGCTATAAATAGAAGGCTCAATCCACAGGGTTAAGGATCTGATTTCTCTCTCACCTTACACACATACACGTATCCTCAAAACGATTACTTATTCTCCCGCCGTAGGGTGGTTACAAGGAGAACCCCCATCTTCTTCTACCTGTGACGAGTCACCGATGTTCATTTTGCAGGACATTACAGAGGAATCAGCCATTTGTTGAAGTGAAGGATAGAGATTGAACCATCTTTACATGACGACCCGACTATTTAGCCTAGTGCTATATAATGTTTCTTTAGTGGTAAAGAAATTAAGAAATATTTATCCTCTATAGTTTCTCCTCACTCCTACAATATTCTAACAAATTTTGCACCTACCCTATGTGTTGTGGAAACTCCGCATAGAACAACATATTTGTAAGCTGAAACTTAATAGATATAGATGTAGGTTGAAGCTTATTTTTAATTATGTTGATGTGGTCAATTAAGTCATAACAGATATGATGTAAAATGATTAGTTTGCCCACCATGATTCAATGTTTTATAGAAGTCAGTTTCCAATTTAGATACCAATTGATAACATTATGGTTCTTTATGAATTAAGATATTTAGATCTATACAGAAATAGTGAGAGAAGATATCGATATTAAAGGATGAGATAAAAGGGTGGTAATGGAGGGGATGGATTAAATTAGTTTAATAGCTTTAGATTATACGGTGTGAAGAGATTTAAAAAGTGAGCGTTATTCGACACGTAGACGATACATCAGCGTGCATCGAGACGTGGTGCAAAAACGGACGTGAAAGAATGGGCGTTATTCCACACATGACACCTGATTTTTGTTATTATTTTTATTATTTAAAAATATAAAATGTGTATTTAATTTTTTATAGTAATTAACAATAATAAAAAACGATTACATAATGTAAATAAAAAATATTACGTAAATTAAATGAAAAACATAATTTAAAGAAAAGGTAGGTTCGTAAAAAGTTGGTCGCACGTCATTGTGTTCGGATCGAAGTTGCGGACCAGTTGAGACCCTTGAGAAGAAGTGGTGTTTGGTACTTCGTCCACACAATAGGGGTTGTTCGGATTGAACTTGCAGTTGTGTTGATGCATTATAAAAATGAATGTTGAAATGGAGTTGGGTAGAAGAGAGTGAGATGAAAAATGATGAAAACGTTGAGTTTTTTATATAGGCAGGTTAAAATATTTTTTAATTGAAAAATCTTTTTTTATTGTGCCGTTGGGGTCCAACGGGTATAAGGCACACCAATCATCAAATGCCATATCGACCCACACTTTATCTCAACGCTGGTGGAAATGTTCAAGCCCAAGCAACAACACCGTAGAAAACACTTGGTGTGGAGTTTCCGGCATGGAAAGGCATAAATGCCACGAATCCAAGCCCAACCGTGCGGTCTTAAACTTTTAATTAGAATTACTAATTACGAATGGATGATTCATTGGAGTGCACTAAAAATGTGGAAAATCTGGAAACAATTCATTTAACATGTTAAAAATCAACATTTTTTAAAAAATCGGCACTTTTTCTATAAATACATGTAAAAGCTTTTTTAATAAAAAACAAAACTAAAATATTTTTAAAAAAATGTTTAAAAAAGGTTTTAAAAAATTTAAAAAATGATTTTTATTATAATAACTTTTACACATTTAAAGAGTCTCCAAAAAGATTTGAAAAAAAATATATTTTAGCATTTTAATTAAATTTTTAATATATATTTAAATGTTAAATCACTATTTCAATCTCTTCACTTTTTAACATTCCCAAATGAACCTCACACCTAATTACTAATATAGTTCAACTATTTACGAATATAAACATCAATAATTTTAAATCATCGGGGCTTTAAGTTGTTATATTTTATTATATTTGTTGTTCTCGCAATATTCATTATGTTTCGTAATGATCTCTTTCATAATTTGTATATATTTTTATACTAATTAATGCTAAAGTATATATTAAACATTATGAATTAAAAAAATGCAACCAAACTAAACAAAGTTTATGAGTGATTGGTCTATCCTTTTTGCTTTTACATAAAAAAACGTCAAAACGTTTTGTTTTCTTATAGTCATACACAATGTTTTTAAAACCGATCAAACGTTGAATAGTTCGCTTTAGTGATTCACTGGTTAGACCGGTTTGACCGAATGGTACCATGTATGAGAAGAATTCAAATGCATGGATTGAAGTTGTAAATTACGAAATTCTTGTCTTTATAAAAAAAGCTTAAGTTCAATATTGAAAGGGGTATTATAAACCCTAGATATATATTTAACATTTTAATGTGTAGAAGCATATGCACAGCCGTCATCTACTCTCCTTCTTCCAATCTCTCTGCAAGATCTTTTTTTCTTTCAAGAGACGACCGTCAATGCCTCAGGCAATAAATCCTTTAGCTAAATTCATTCAGGCAACAATCTGCAATAACTCCGGCAGCAACGCGACTGCGTATCTTCGTTAAATCTACAACCATCTGGTCCGACTGCAGTCTCCGTTTTACTGGCCAGCCGGAAAATTCTCAGAACTGGCCTTCATTCAGAACGATTCAACATGAATCGGACCACATGGTCATGATTCCCGGTTCGGCGGTTCCAACGGTGAAAACAATGGTCATACACTTCAGTTTAATCCTACAAATCTCAACTTTTACAACTTCATCAACTTACAAATTAAACTTTTCAAAAGTTTCACTAATCATATGATGTGTTTCCAACGGTTAATCATTTGTTGCCCAGAATTGATCTTTGATCTCTAGATCGCAAATGATAAACTAACCTTTTATATAACTGAATCGCAATACAAGAGTGTTTTGTAAGAATTGAATTATATACAACTACGAATGAAATCTAAGGCCCTATTTATACTTCTCCAAGAGTCACGAGTTATAGAGACCGTCTGTTTGTGAACGGGTGTGTCTCTAGATGTATGGGTGTGATTAAACATGAATGGTTGCGTCTCCTTATTGAAGAGTCGTGTCTCCTGATCCCTTCTCACAGCCGTCGTTCCATAGGGGTGTGTCCAAGAGGTTTCGCACCCTTTGGGGTGGCGTTACCAACTTCTGAAATGTCACAGTCAGTCCCCGAACTTTGTAACCGCCATCTTACTACTTTAATCTAATAACTAATAAACCCTTGTACTTGAGGATGTGTAGAGGTTAAGGATTTCATTAACCCCTAATCTTGAACATCCTTGAGTTGTTGTAGATCTTGAACTCCGAGCAGTTCTCGCATTGTAGAAAACTTGACCCTTGCTAGTGCCTTCGTTAGTATGTCTACCTGTTGTAGTTCTCCACTAATGTGTTCAACATTGATGTGTTCGTTCTCCACGCATTCTCTTATGAAATGATAGCGTGTATCAATGTGTTTACTTCTTCCATGAAAGACTGGATTCTTCATGAGTGCTATTGCAGAAACATTATCCACTCTTAGTGTTATCTTCTCTTCCTTCCAGTCTGTAATTTCACTTAATAGTCTTTTAAGCCATAGTGCTTGGCATGCTGCTGCAGTGGCTGCCATGAATTCTGATTCACATGATGATAATGCCACTGTTTGTTGCTTCTGTGTGCACCAGGTTATAGGTGATTCTCCAAAGTAGAATACCAGACCGGTTGTACCTTTTCCCTTGTCTGTATTAACTCCATAACTACTATCGCTATAACCTGTGATCTTACATCCTCCTTGCTTCTTGTAGATAATCACATGCTCTTTAGTTCCTTTGATATAACTAGTACTTGTTTCACTGCCATCAAGTGATGCTCCTTTGGTTCTTGCATGAATCTACTAAGCAGATTGACTGAGTAACATAGATCTGGCCTTGTATGCAGTATGTACCTGAGAGAACCTATCAGGCTTCTGTAATGCGTTGCATCTACTAGATCTCCTTCTTCAGTCTTTGTTAACTATATTCCTGGATTCATAGGAATCTTTGTGTTGTTGCAGGTTAACATATCAGCGTCTTTGAGTATCTTGTTAATGTAGCCTGTCTGCTTGATGGCTATCTCACCCCCTGCTTGAATAACTTCTATTCCCAATAGTATGCTAGCAATCCTAGATCACTCATTTCAAACTTGTTCTCCATCTGAGACTTGAAAACATCTATTTCCTTCCTTGATGTTCCAGTGACTATCAAATCATCAACGTAGACTCCGACTATCAGTGTAGAAGTCTTACTCGTCCTTGTATAGATTGCTTACTCTAAAGTATACTTCTTGAAGTTAAGTGACTTTAGGGTTTGATCTAACTTCGTGTTCCAAGCACGTCGTGCTTGTCTTAATCCATACAGAGCTTTTGATAGTTTATAGACTTTTCCTTCATCTCCTGGCTTTACGAATCCTTTTAGTTGTGAGACATAAACTTCCTCCTTGAGATCTCCGTGTAAGAATGCAGACTTCACGTCTAAGTGATGTACCTCCCATCCTCATTGTGCTGCTAAAGCCAACATTAGTCTAACTGTCTCTATGCGTGCTACTGGTGCAAAGACTTCATCAAAGTCTATTCCATGTTGCTGAACGTATCCCTTTGCTACCAGCCTTGCTTTATTTCTGACCACGTTTCCGTTTGCATCTTTCTTTGTCTTGAATACCCACTTTAATCCTATTGCCTTGTGATCCCCTGGCAGTTATGTCAATCTCCAAGTGTTATTCTTGTTTATCGAGTCCAACTCAACCTTCTTGCTTCAATCCATTTACTATCACTAGGTGTTTCTTTGTAATTTCTTGGTTCTTCTTCAGCAAGTAATAATTCGTGTGGATTTACTTGAATTTCCACCGTCTCATCGTATAGTTCTTCTAGACTTCTTAGTTTTACTGGAGTGTCACTAATACTCCCTGTTATACTTTCTAATGTAGATGGACCTCTACTTGACAAACTGCTTGAACTTCCTGATGAGTTCTGGTTGTTCGAGGGTGCTGGCGGGGTTACATAAGAGCCTGGTTCTTCTGACTGATCTACTCCTGAATCTTCATGATGTGGCCCGCTACTACCAGGACTGCTTGGTGCATTTTCTTCTAACTCTAGTGGGTTGTCATCTTCTTGAATGACAAAGTTTGTCCATTCGAGATTTCATGAATCTACCAATTACATATACTATTCCAGTTCCATGGTTGACCTTCCATGAACTTTACGTCTCTACTAACACATATCTTGTGCTTTGCCGGATCATATAATCTGAACGCCTTTGATCCTTCTTCTATTCCAAGATATATCATAGGTGCATTTCTATCATCTAACTTCTTTTGTTGAAGTGGTGTTGTGCAACCAAAAACCTTTAAGTGTTCCAGATTCGGCCTTCTTCCCTTCAAAGTTTCATATGGTGTCTTGTTCACCAAGGCTTTTGTTGGAACCATGTTTAGTACGTATATCGAATGTCTTATTGCTTCACCCCAAAAATTTTGTGGCATGTTCATTGCCTTTAACTTACTGCGGTAGTTGACAACGTCATCCTGTTTCTTCTTTCCACTACTCCATTTTGCTGTGGAGAATACGGCGCTGTAAGCTGTCTTGCTATGCCGTTGTCTTTGCAATACTTGTGGAATTCAGCCGACATGAATTCTCCTCCCCTGTCCGTTCTTAACATTTTTAACTTGTTCGTGTTTCTGTCTCCACCTTTTCTTTGAACTGCTTGAAAGTTTCGAATGCTTGATCCTTGGAAGTTAGTAGATATGCCCACATGTAGCGAGTACAGTCGTCTACGAGTAGAAATATATACTTTTTCCCAGCATGTGTTGGTGGGGATACAGGACCACACAAATCTCCATAGACTAAATCCAGAGGTTTTATAGATCTGAATTTCGCCTGATTTGGAAATGGTGTCCTACTATGTGTAACATTTGTAAAAATCGGGTTTTCAAAACCCGCTCCATTTTGTAATCGAATACCAAGTTATAAAAGTTACGTGTAATATTTATGATTATTTTGATTTAAAACGATACATAATTAATAAATAAACTAAACTATAAAAATTATATTTGATAAAAAGTTAAAACAAAATAAATAAAAAAATTATGTTGCTGCCGGGACTCGAACCCGGGTCAGCCAAGAACAACTCCAACGACTTAACATACACTCACATCACCACTCCGCCACTTTGTGTTTTCTGTTATCTCTAGGAAATAAATGAAATTTATACACAAACTCGGTTAAAACCGGTTTCGCCAACTGAGAAACGGAAATCGGCAAATCAATCGCAAATCGTTTGTTTTCTCGCGTATTCACGTTCATAACCGATGAACCGATGTCTTTAATCAATTCAGAATTGATTGAGCATCAAGTCTCATCATTATCGGTATTCATAACCGAAAAGTAATCAAATCCAGAATACTTCAACCCAAGATCACTCTCTCGACTCAGAAATATCATACCAGCATCCAATTTCACTTTCGTCACATTTTCAGACCATCAGAACGCTTAAAACAGCTCGCCGGAATTTTCTGTAAAAGTCGCCGGAAAACCGTATTCATCCTCAAATGGTAAATCTTTCAATATTCGTTGTAGTTCAACAATTCTTAAGCTATTTCTAACTTAAACCACTCAATTGAAATCGAATTCAGGCGCTGTATTCAACTAATTCCAGTTCGCCGGAAAGATTCTGAAAGTCGTTATTTCCGTCTGTGAAACGGTAAGGACCTTCAAACACATCGTTAACGTTTGTTTATCACTTCAATTCCACAATGGACTAATCAAAAACGGCTAATTGTCTGTTCAGTTGAGGTGCACAAAAACAGAGACCGATGCCTGCCGAAACTCTGTAACCAAACGTTCACTGTATGTTCTTCCTCTAATCGTCATCCCTGCTTTCTCTTATCAGTTTGTGTAATGCTTAGCAATCGAATTAACAAGTTTTAATGATGTAAACTGCCGTCGGTAAAAATCCAGTGAAGAAGATGAACTCTGGTAATACTATAAGTATAATTAAAATTGGTAGTTTAAATGGGTTAGACACACAGTCCAGTGGTGGACTGTGTGCACAATACATACGCATGTCCGAGTTCGATTCCTGCTATACGCACTCCTTATATAATAAAATGCCTTTTTGTTTAAAAACTAAACCGGGTTAACCCAGTTAGTGGTTAAGTATAATAAAAACCGAGATAATAACCAGGTTAGACACACAGTCCAGCGGTGGACTGTGTGCAACATTAAGCCATACGTCGCGCGTTCGAACCCGTCACTAGCACCGGTCCGTTGAATTAAAATGTTTTTGCAAATAAAAGAAATTCGGTTAAATTGAATAAGTGTATAAATATAATTAAAAACAAGATTATTTCGGGTTAGACACGTAGCTCAGTTGGTAGAGCTGCGTGCACGCGTACGGGAGGTCTCGGGTTCGAGCCTCACCCAGCGCAAACCATGTCATTGACCGAACCGGTCAACAAGTCAACAGGTCAACGGTCAACGGTCAACGCAAAATAAACAATTTTTTTTATATTTTTATTTATTTAATTTAATTTAAAAATCAATTAAAAATACTTAAAAATAACATTTTTAAAGATAGAAAATAGCCTTAAACTCACAAAATATATCTAAAAATTTCATTAAAATCCTTAATAAAATCCACTCATTTAATATATTTTTCCGTTATTATGTAGGTTAGTATTTCTCGTTGTTCCGCTCATCTAACTCGTGCGCATCTCACCATCTCCAATCCAACGCACCCAATGTGAGTGAATCTTTACAAATTCCCCGTTTTAATCACGTTTTGGGGTGTATCATGTGTCTTGATATATATATTATACTTAAACCATTGTGCATAAATCATATCATGAACTAGTGTATTCAGTTTGTTTCTGTTGTGTAGTTATTGTGGATGC
Source organism: Scalesia atractyloides (assembly GCA_947069175.1). Taxonomy (NCBI): domain Eukaryota; kingdom Viridiplantae; phylum Streptophyta; class Magnoliopsida; order Asterales; family Asteraceae; genus Scalesia; species Scalesia atractyloides. The sequence goes on along the minus strand of CAMTDV010000002.1, from coordinate 63,355,161 downwards.
AAGTTTATTATTTTCAGTACATGCAATTTCATAGGCCGCCGCTCCCCATTACATTATGAGCGTTGAGCATGTTCCCCATTTCATTATGAGGTTGAACCTGGCGTGCCCACATACGATCGGCTCCGTTTGATTGAGCCTTGATCGCACAGACATTTTCATTTTCAGTACATGCAATACGATCGGCTCCGTTTGATTGAGCCTTGATCGCACAGTTCATTAATGTTATTTATCGTATGTTGTTGGTATGTTAATGTATGCTGTCATATGTTATTGTATGTTATGGTTGTGACTGCTAATTGCCACTGCTTGATTATTCACATTTGCTCATCTATGATTATGCACAATTTTTCATTGATAAACTAACAAGTAATTCATTAATAAATGTTTATCTAATAAGGTTCACTCGCCAACTTATGTTGACCCAAAAACCCCCATTTTTACACATGATACAGGTGAACCAGCAGCAGCTAGGAACATATAGGACTTGGACTAGAAGAATAAAACGATTTAGAGTTAGGATTGTTATGTTTGGTTTATTTTCTTTGTATTGAATGAACATGTTTGGATATTTGGAAATGTAACTTTGACTTTATTAAATATGAAACATATTAGTAAATGTCATGAGCTTTGGTGATAACCCAATTATGCCCCGACTCTTATTCCGCTGCGGGTCGGGTGTGTGACAGATTGGTATCAGAGCCATGACTATAGGGATATAGGATAGGTTATTAGACCCTTAGAGCCTATACTATAGTCGATTAGAAACTTATAAGATTTTTGTGTGTTACATGCCAAATTTCATGATGTTTATATGTTTTATGTTAAATGTTACATTTAATATTGTGCAAGCATGTTCATAAGTATGTATTATCATATAATGCCTATCATGAATCGTATACTCATAACATATCACATCCATGAAAGCACACACCACATCATGATTGCTTTTACAATGATTTTCGTGTTTTCAAATCTCATCAAAGTGAGTTCTCATTATGGGCATGTAGTAACTGGAAGGGTACCAGTACCGGTAGTCGGAACGTCCTGTCTAGGCTGGCATTCGTATAAATCCAAAATAAAGGACCAGTTTGCCTACCTGGGGACTAACGATGAGAGTACGAAGTACCTATTAGGCCAAAGCATGCTATACCAAACGTCGTGGGAGCTAACCCCACTTTGAGTTGTCATTGTGTCTACACCTGGACACGTTCCGACCAAACATCTCATGAACATATTTTGTGGTTTGCATTCGGGGGATGCGAGTATAAATTGCCAATACTAATGTAAATCCTATCAAGCCAATAGCCATGGGGCCCATATGACTATGTAGGTGAAGGTATGGGGGACATTTGAGGCCCAACATGAGCGAACCCAAGACATCCTATGGATGTAGTTGCATTATTGATATTTATGTTATTTTCATTTTCTTAAAGACACATGACACCTAAAAAGACATCATAAACTCACAATCTTCTCATTGTATGATCCTGTAGATGTCGTTTAGACAGCAACGAAGGGGTAAAAGATCGGGAAGGTCTCTGGAACGTTTGGCCACTCAGATCGCGAAACAAATGGCCACGATACTGCCTGACATTGTGGTCCAAGTACAACAAGCCCTTGCTACAAATCCTACTAACCCTCCCCAACAACAGGACCAGAACATCGACAACCCTCCTACCAGCAAGTGCTCTTACAAACATTTTAAGTCTTGTGATCCTCCTAAATTTGAAGGGACCGAGGGTGTCACTACTCTCCTACATTGGTTCGAGGAGATGGAAAACACCTTTCTAAACTGCGATTGTCCTGAGGATCGCAAGGTTCGATACGCCACCGGGAGACTATTTGGGGTAGCTCTCACTTGGTGGAATACTGAGAAAGGGAAGAGGGGAACTGAAGATGCGATGGCCTTAACTTGGGAGGAGTTAAGGGAAATCATGACTAGGCGTTTCTGTCCTAGAAGTGAAATTAAAAAGCTGGAGGACGAATTTCATTCTCTAAAGCAAAAGGAGGGTGATCACACTACCTATAACAAGAGGTTCTTGGAGTTGAACCAAATGGTTACAAATTTGTTCACCCCAACCTATCGTCTGATCGAGCATTATATTCGAGGACTTCCCTCGAAAATCCAAGATTCAGTTCTCAGCGTTTCACCAGTAACACTTGAAGCTGCTATGGAGTTAGCAACTGAACTGACCGAAAACCGAATTCGCAACGGGAAGTTCAAAGAAGAGAAGAAGAAAGCCCCTGTTGAGGGACAAACTTCAAACCACCCCATTCCTTCCTCTAAATTTGCTAACAAGAGGAAGCGCAACACCAGAAATTTTGCAGTTACCCAAACCAACTCCCCTATTCCTGCTGCACCCATTACTCAAGTCACTCCTTCACCCGCACCATAAAGAAGACCCTACACTGGCCTGTTACCAAAATGTAACCGTTGCCAATATCACCATTCCCCTGATCATCCTTGCCAATATTGCACCGGCTGCGGTCGCGCAGGACATACTGTTCAAACTTGCCGCATGCCTCAACGAACGAACCGCCACCAACCTTTAACCCAAACCCACCAACAGATAATGGGCCAAGCCCAACAACCCCTACTATTACCACCCACCCAACCTTTAGCCCAAACATATTACCAGCCCAATTATCCTATGGGTCAACCAATGCGGGCTTGCTACAATTGCGGTGACCCGAGTCATTTCAGAAACACATGTCCAAGGTTGGTTAATATTATTCATGCTCAGGCCCAAGCCAACCCGGTGAACCAAGCAAACCAAGCTCCCCCACCTGCCAGAGGGAGAGCTTTCAATATCAACGCTAACCAGGCCAGAGCTGACGGCAATGTGGTCAACGGTACGTTCCTTATAAATGGTAGATATGCATCTATGTTATTTGATACTGGTGCGGATAGAAGTTTTATGTCTTTAGAATTTGAACCTATCTTAAGCAAAAATCGGGATAAGCTCACGGAATCCATAACGGTAGAAGTTGCGGACGGGAAACCAGTTTCATTAGACTCTATTATACGCAACTGTACACTCACCTTAAACGACCACGATTTCTCAGTCGACCTTATACCTATGAAGCTAGGAAGTTTTGATATCATAATCGGTATGGATTGGCTCAGTCAGCATCAGGCAGAAGTCGTATGTCGTGAAAAATTTATTCGTATTCCTCTTTCAAACGGTCAGACTCTTCGAATCATTGGAGAAACCTCGTCAAAAGGGCTCAGCTTAATGTCTTGTCTCCAAGCTCAAAAATATCTTCACAAGAATTATGTCGCGTTTTTAGCTCATATCATCAAGAAGGGAACCATGGAGAAGAAGCTTGAAGACAATCCTGTAGTAAAAGACTTCCCACAAGTTTTTCCTGACGACATTTCAGGACTTCCTCCAGTTAGAGACGTCGAATTCCGTATTGATCTTATACCTGGTGCTACACCAGTTGCAAAGTCTCCTCATAGGTTAGCTCCCTCTGAAATGCAAGAGCTAGCCAGTCAATTACAAGAGTTGACTGACAAAGGATTCATACGTCCTAGCTCGTCGCCTTGGGGTGCACCTGTACTTTTTGTAAAGAAGAAAGATGGATCGTTTCGTATGTGCATCGACTACAGAGAGCTCAACAAATTACAATCAAGAATCGCTATCCTTTACCTCGCATTGATGATCTTCTTGACCAACTACAAGGTGCCAGCTGCTTTTCAAAAATCGACCTTCGATCTGGTTATCATCAACTTAGAGTGCATGAAGAAGACGTCCCTAAGACTGCTTTTCGAACTCGTTACGGCCACTATGAATTCATGGTTATGCCATTTGGATTAACCAACGCACCAGCTGTCTTCATGGACCTAATGAACAGAGTCTGCAAACCTTATCTTGACCGATTTGTAATAGTATTCATCGACGATATTCTTATTTATTCAAAATCTAAATCTGATCATGAGCGTCATCTTCGACTCGTTCTTGCACTTCTAGAAAAGGAAAAGCTTTATGCCAAATTCTCCAAATGTGAATTCTGGTTAAAAGATGTGCAATTCCTCGGGCATGTAGTCAATGACAAGGGAATACATGTCGACCCTTCAAAGATCAAAGCGGTTCAAGAATGGCAAGCTCCACGCACACCAACTGAAGTAAGATCTTTTCTTGGTTTGGCTGGTTATTATCGTCGGTTCATTTCAAATTTCTCTCGCATTGCTGTACCACTCACGGCTTTAACTCATAAGGGAAAACCTTTCATATGGGGACCCAAGCAAGAAGAAGCCTTTCAAACTCTTAAACAAAAACTTTGTGATGCACCAATCCTCACTCTTCCTGAAGGTTGTGATGATTTTGTAGTCTATTGCGACGCGTCAGGGCAAGGTTTAGGCTGCGTTCTAATGCAAAGAGGAAAAGTCATAGCTTATGCTTCGAGACAACTCAAGACACATGAAAAGAACTACACCACTCATGACCTAGAACTTGGAGCCGTTGTCTTCGCTCTTAAGATATGGAGACATTATCTCTATGGTACTAAGTGTGAAATATACACTGACCACAAGAGTCTTCAACATATCTTCAATCAAAAAGAGTTAAACATGAGGCAACGAAGATGGGTCGAACTTCTAAATGATTACGACTGTGAAATTAGATACCACCCTGGTAAAGCAAATGTGGTGGCTGATGCACTTAGTCGAAAGGGTTATGCGAACTCCATTCATCTTCTATGTTCGCAAATTGTAACCGACATTAAAGATCAAATTCGAGAAGCCCAACACGTTTCAATAACGGAAGAAGATATGCGAAAGGAGATGTCCTGTGGAGCTGAGTTAAAAATCGAAACTAAATCTGACGGTATTCTGTATTACCTAGATCGTATCTGGATTCCTAACCACAACAATCTTCGTGAAACTCTTATGAATGAAGCTCACAAAACGCGATATTCTATGCACCCAGGAGCCGATAAGATGTATCAAGACCTACGATATACCTATTGGTGGCCTGGAATGAAGAAGGATATTGCTGTATTTGTTTCTAAGTGCCTTACATGTTCCAAGGTGAAGGCTGAACACCAAAGACCCTCAGGACTTCTAGTCCAACCGGAAATACCTATATGGAAGTGGGAAAATATAACCATGGATTTCATTACCGGGTTACCTCGCACTTCTGGTGGGTATGACACTATATGGGTGATTATAGACCGACTTACAAAATCATCTCACTTTATTCCTATCCGCGAAGATTTCAAGAACGAAAAGCTTGCACGTATTTACATCAACGAAATCGTAAGCCGACATGGGGTACCGTTAAGCATTATTTCTGATCGTGATGGTCGTTTCACTTCACGAACATGGCAAGCAGTACAATCCGCTATGGGCACGCGATTAGATCTCAGTACCGCCTATCATCCTCAAACTGATGGACAGTCTGAGCGCACCATTCAAACCCTTGAAGATATGCTTAGAGCATATGTCATAGACTTCAAGGGAAATTGGGACGCCCACCTACCATTAGTTGAATTTTCGTACAACAACAGCTATCATTCGAGCATCGGCATGGCACCTTTTGAAGCCTTATATGGTCGTAAGTGCCGATCTCCTGTATGTTGGCACGAAATTGGGGAAGCTCAAATTACTGGTCCAGAATTGATCCAAGAAACCACAGACAAGATCCATCAAATTCAAAACAATCTTCTAGCGGCTCAAAGTCGTCAAAAGAGTTATGCAGATAAACGACGGAAGCCCTTAGAGTTTAACATTGGTGATAATGTACTTTTAAAAGTATCACCGTGGAAGGGAGTAGTTCGTTTTGGTCAAAAGGGCAAGCTAGCACCACGTTATGTAGGACCTTTCAAGATACTCGAAAGAGTAGGTCCTGTAGCATACAAGCTTGACCTACCAGAAGAACTCAACAGGATTCATCCCACATTCCACGTGTCGAACTTGAAGAAGTGCCTCGCTGATGAGAATCTCCATATTCCGCTGGAAGATATTCAGATTGATGAATCTATGCATTTTATCGAAAGACCTGTAGAGATCATGGACTTCGGAGAGAAACGTCTACGACGGAGTCGCATTCCAATTGTTAGGGTACGCTGGGAGTCAAAGGGAACCTGAGTTTACTTGGGAACGTGAAGACTCAATGCGTGAAAAATACCCGCATCTTTTTCTACTACTTCAACTACTTAAATTTCGGGACGAAATTCCTAAAAGTAGGGGATACTGTAACATTTGTAAAAATCGGGTTTTCAAAACCCGCTCCGTTTTGTAATCGAATACCAAGTTATAAAAGTTACGTGTAATATTTATGATTATTTTGATTTAAAACGATACATAATTAATAAATAAACTAAACTATAAAAATTATATTTGATAAAAAGTTAAAAAAAATAAATAAAAAAATTATGTTGCTGCCGGGACTCGAACCCGGGTCAGCCAAGAACAACTCCAACGACTTAACATACACTCACATCACCACTCCGCCACTTTGTGTTTTCTGTTATCTCTAGGAAATAAATGAAATTTATACAAAACTCGGTTAAAACCGGTTTCGCCAACTGAGAAACGGAAATCGGCAAATCAATCGTCAAATCGTTTGTTTTCTCGCGTATTCACGTTCATAACCGATGAACCGATGTCTTTAATCAATTCAGAATTGATTGAGCATCAAGTCTCATCATTATCGGTCTTCATACCGAAAAGTAATCAAATCCAGAATACTTCAACCCAAGATCACTCTCTCGACTCAGAAATATCATACCAGCATCCAATTTCACTTTCGTCACATTTTTAGACCATCAGAACGCTTAAAACAGCTTGCCGGAATTTTCTGTAAAAGTCGCCGGAAAACCGTATTCATCCTCAAACGGTAAATCTTTCAATATTCGTTGTAGTTCAACAATTCTTAAGCTATTTCTAACTTAAACCACTCAATTGAAATCGAATTCAGGCGCTGTATTCAACTAATTCCAGTTCGCCGGAAAGATTCTGAAAGTCGTTATTTCCGTCTGTGAAACGGTAAGGACCTTCAAACACATCGTTAACGTTTGTTTATCACTTCAATTCCACAATGGACTAATAAAAAACGGCTAATTGTCTGTTCAGTTGAGGTGCACAAAAACAGAGACCGATGCCTGCCGGAACTCTGTAACCAAACGTTCACCGGTATGTTCTTCCTCTAATCGTCATCCCTGCTATCTCTTATCAGTTTGTGTAATGCTTAGCAATCGAATTAACAAGTTTTAATGATGTAAACTGCCGTCGGTAAAAATCCAGTGAAGAAGATGAACTCTGGTAATACTATAAGTATAATTAAAATTGGTAGTTTAAACGGGTTAGACACACAGTCCAGCGGTGGACTGTGTGCACAATACATACGCATGTCCCGAGTTCGATTCCTGCTATACGCACTCCTTATATAATAAAATGCCTTTTTGTTTAAAAACTAAACCGGGTTAACCCAGTTAGCGGTTAAGTATAATAAAAACCGAGATAATAACCAGGTTAGACACACAGTCCAGCGGTGGACTGTGTGCAACATTAAGCCATACGTCGCGCGTTCGAAACCCGTCACTAGCACCGGTCCGTTGAATTAAAATGTTTTTGCAAATAAAAGAAATTCGGTTAAATTGAATAAGTGTATAAATATAATTAAAAACAAGATTATTTCGGGTTAGACACGTAGCTCAGTTGGTAGAGCTGCGTGCACGCGTACGGGAGGTCTCGGGTTCGAGCCTCACCCAGCGCAAACCATGTCACTGACGAACCGGTCAACAAGTCAACAGGTCAACGGTCAACGGTCAACGGTCAACGCAAAATAAACAATTTTTTTTATATTTTTATTTATTTAATTTAATTTAAAAATCAATTAAAAATACTTAAAAATAACATTTTTAAAGATAGAAAATAGCCTTAAACTCACAAAAATATAGTTAAAAATTTCATTAAAATCCTTAATAAAATCCACTCATTTAATATATTTTTCCGTTATTATGTAGGTTAGTATTTCTCGTTATTCCGCTCATCTAATTCGTGCTCATCTCACAATCTCCAATCCAACGCACCCAATGTGAGTGAATCTTTACAAATTCCCCGTTTTAATCACGTTTTGGGGTGTATCATGTGTCTTGATATATATATTATACTTAAACCATTGTGCATACATCATATCATGAACTAGTGTATTCAGTTTGTTTCTGTTGTGTAGTTATTGTGGATGCAAGTTTATTATTTGCAGTACATGCAATTTCATAGGCCGCCGCTCTCCATTACATTATGAGCGTTGAGAATGTTCCCCATTTCATTATGAGGTTGAACCTGGCGTGCCCACATACGATCGGCTCCGTTTGATTGAGCCTTGATCGCACAGACATTTTCATTTTCAGTACATGCAATAAGATCGGCTCCGTTTGATTGAGCCTTGATCGCACAGTTCATTAATGTTATTTATCGTATGTTGTTGGTATGTTAATGTATGCTGTCATATGTTATTGTATGTTATGGTTGTGACTTCTAATTGCCACTGCTTGATTATTTACATTTGCTCATCTATGATTATGCACAATTTTTCATTGATAAACTAACAAGTAATTCATTAATAAATGTTTATCTAATAAGGTTCACTCGCCAACTTATGTTGACCCAAAAAACCCCCATTTTTACACATGATACAGGTGAACCAGCAACAGCTAGGAACACATAGGACTTGGACTAGAAGAATAAAACGATTTAGAGTTGGGATTGTTATGTTTGGTTTATTTTCTTTGTATTGAATGAACATGTTTGGATATTTGGAAATGTAACTTTGACTTTATTAAATATGAAACATATTAGTAAATGTCATGAGCTTTGGTGATAACCCAATTATGCCCCGACTCTTATTCCGCTGCGGGTCGGGGTGTGACACTATGTTTCCTTAATAAGCATGCGTCACAGATTTGACTGGCATGACTTATTTGAGGAATTCCATGTACCAAGTTCTTCAGAGTCATTTCTTTAATAGCATCGAAGTGTAAATGGCCTAACCTCGCGTGCCATAACCATGCTAAATCGTCCGTCTTTGAGAGCAGGCAGATTGGCCTCCCAATCTTCAACTTAACCTTGTACAGCCTGTTCTTCATTCTCCTGACTCGCATTAATAACTTTCTATTTCTGTCGCGGAGTGTTAGCAAATCCCCATCCATATTTACTTTGCAACCGATTTCTGTGAGTTGTCCGAGGCTCAATATGTTGCTCTTCATACTTGGAATATAGTAAACTTGAGAGATAATCCTCTGCTCTTTGTTCTGACATTCCAGCAATATTGAACCCATGCCTTTAATCTCTACATGCGACCCGTCACCAAAACGTACTTTTCCTGTCAACTTTTCGTTTAACTCTCTAAAGTGACTTCGCACACCTGTCATGTGGTTGCTTGCACCGTTGTCTAAGTACCATAGACTTTCATCTTCTGTGGTGTACTTTGCTGGTTCTATGCATTCTTCGTTTAGTAGAACCCTTTCTTGAACAACGTATTCTTCTTCAATCGCCATTAGTAATACTGGTGCTCCGTCTTCCTCGATGATATTTGATTGTTCTTGTACGGCTTCTTTCTCAGAACAATCTTCCTTAAAGTGTCCTAAACTTCTGACACTTGTAACACTGGATCTTACTTAGGTCTGTTTGGCTCCTTCCAAACTTCCTCCAAATCCTAGAATTTCCCCCTTTAGGTCTGTATGAAGATCCTTCACTATTAGTGCTTTACCTATCTATGTTGTCTCGCAAATTTCCACATGGTTGATTGAACCTGCCACGCCCGCGGTTTCCAAACTGCCTTCCTCTGGCATAACTGTTGTCTTGATGTGTTAACATCAACTTATCTTGACTATCCCCTGGGCTTCCTTTCTTATGTCTAAGTCTTTCTTCGTACGTTTTTAACCTTCCGACTGCTTCTTCTAGCGTCATTGTGACTAGATCGAAGTATTGTTCCATGGAGGCGACAATCTGAGTAAACTTATCTGGCACGGCATTTAGGAGTTTGCGTACCAGAGTCGGTTGACTCAGTGTTATCCCTAATTCAATTACCCGGGTAACAACAGTATTTATCTTTGCGGTGAAAGATTTATAGTGTTGTCTTCCCTCATTTGCAATAACTCGAATTCTGACATTAGTGTATGCCAACGAGCCTTTTGTACCCGATCAATGCCAACGTGTCTTGTCTTCAGATTTTCCCAAATCTCCTTTGTAGTCTTGCAACACAACATCTTCCGGTATTGCTTGAAACAGATAAGCAATTGCCAACTTATCTTTCTTAACATCTGTTTGTGTATTTTCTGCCGGTTCAATCGGTTTCCATAATCCATTCGCTTCTCAAATCGTTTTGATGCGAATTGCCCAAACAGTGTAATTTGTAGATTTCAAAATTGGACACTGAAACTGGGAAAAAGAACTTCTTTCCTTTTGGATTACAATTTGCTGATTCGAACTTCCTATCGTTCCCGTCATTCCTGTCGTTCCTGACATACTTTCTGACCGAACAATTTTTCACTTTTGACAAACTTGTAATCAACCAAACTTATTCCTGACCCACGAGTATCCCAAAACGCGTAATAACCAAACAATCTAATTCGCACTAAACCCCGAAATCAAAACCCTTGACTTCTAACCCTTGGTTCGATAACCTTGAACCAAAAATAAAAAAACTAAATTGAACTTGTGAATTGAAAAATAGAACCTGATCGCGAATACCCTGTGATGCCTAAAGCCTGATGCTCTGATACCAATTGTTGCCCATAATTGATCTTTGATCTCTAGATCGCAAATGATAAACTAACCTTTTATATAACAGAATCGTAATACAAGAGTGTTTTGTAAGAAGTGAATTAATACAACTATGAATGAAACCTAAGGCCCTATTTATACTTCTCCAAGAGTCACGAGTTGTAGAGACGCATCTGTTTGTGAACGGGTGTGTCTCTAGATGTATGGTTGTGATTAAACATGAATGGTTTTGTCTCCTTATTGAAGAGCCGAATCTCCTGGTCCCTTCTCACAGCCGTCGTTCCATAGGGGTGTGTCCAAGAGGTTTCGCACCCTTTGGGGTGGCGGTTACCATCTTCGGAATTGTCATAATCAGTCCCCGAACTTTGTAATCGCCATCTATACTACTTTAATCTAATAACTAATAAATCCTTATACTTGAGGATGTGTAGAGATTAAGGATTTCATCATTGGCCAAAGAAAATAGGGACAACTAGGTAGAAAACTAGAAAGCAATTTAGGGAGGAATTTATACAAATTTTTCTGCATATCTTTCAACATAAACATTATGCATTTTTATAAAGGCTTACAAACTAAATGAAAACAGATCATGGACTTAATGGGTTATATCCCACTAACCCTATTACTTAGACACTTGCAACAAGGAAACAAACAAAATAAGAACTACAATAGAATTGGGTTACATGAACATGGGGTAGCGGGCATGTATCAATCCTTCACAGTTAAAACATCCTTGTCCTCAAGGATAGAATCGGAATAGATCTTCGCAACAAGCCACGATAGGCGCCACTCAGTTATCCTGGGGTTATCCGAACAAATCTTAGTTACGCCCCACGGTGGACGCCACTCGACTACAAGACTCGCCTTTGGTTTAGATCCAACAACAAGCCTCTTCCAAGTCGTTAAAATCCTTTCATCTTGACTATGAAGCTTAAATTTCCATTGTCATTATAACTTTGACTTTGCTTTTATGTAAAGTTATTACACACTTCATTTATCTAAGTAACAACTTTTTTCATGGAAGTAGCACAAACCCATCCTTAGCAACATGTACCAGTTTCCCAATTTTCCTACATAAGTTGGAACATGGTGATGGTAACCTTAGAACCCCTGGAATTTTTTTGGCTTTAGGTCTTTGTGTCTTGGGTCGAAGTATGAAAGTTGATAATGTCTATGGATTCCACATAACAAACCGCAATGAGTTAGTATTGGAAGCGTTGCAAAAGCTGGTGGTGTAGTTGTTGGTGGTGAGGTTATCGGCTCGTTTCCGGGTTAATGCGGTTTTTGAGACTAGTTTCACAACTTTTGTCGTGGGTAATGGTTCAAGAACGGAAGTGAGTGCGGATGTGATATGGGTTTTGGAGGGCTTCCAATGTTGTTCGGATCGACCTGAATTTGTTGAAGATGGTTTGAAACTAAGACTCGAGTCTCACAAAGCATGCATTCACTCGTTGACGAAACTCGGTTTCAAATAGAGTTTGAGCGACAATGGCGCACAGTGGATCACCATACCACTGATGTGATTCCAAAGGTTAATCGTTGGCCAAAGAAAATAGGAAGAAAAGTAGAAACTATAAAGAAATAGGAGGATTTTAGACAACTTTCTGTGCATATATTCTAACATAAACATTCTACATTTTATAAAGGCTTATAAAGTGAATGAAAATAGATCATAGACTTAATGGGTTACATCCCACTAACCCTATTACTTGTACACTTGTAAAAAGGAAACAAACAAAATAAAAAGAGTAAAATGCCAAAATCTTTTGGATATTTGTCACTTTAGACAGAATTGTGTTCTTGTGTTCTTTTTTCACTAGGACCCCTAAAGGTTTAAAAATCCCATTTTGGCCCACTTTTATAGACGGTGTTAACGAAATCTGTTAGCTGCAGGGGCAAAATTGTCATTTTAGGTCTTATTATATCTTAATTTTTCAACACTTCTAACCCTTTATAACTCAATTTCAAAACCCTAACTTCCAAATTGACAAATGACTTTTTTAAATCATAGCGAAAACAACCCAACATCAATGATTCATTCCACTTTGAGTGAAGATGTAGAATGTTCGAGATCCTGATACTGAGTTTGATCTTAGTGTTAAATATGGTTAGTTATAATACGATTCTTTCAAGTGTGATCGTTTTGTTTTCAATTTTTTTGCTTAGTCTTCACATTCTGATAACAGCTGAGCATGCTGATACTTTTACACTGGAGTTTCATCATTGAGGTGAACTTACTGATTTCCCAGAAGTTGAATGCACTGGAGGTAAAATCACCCATATGGACAATGTGCAATCGTATTTGTTCTTTAGGATAATGATAAATGATATGGTGATATCCTTGGGTTATTCAGAAGATTATCTAGATTACGTTAGAAGATGTCCCTGGCTGTTAGGGGCATTAGGAAAAAATAAAAAGGGGAAAACCATCTGGTGGAGATTGCCCATTCTATGTTGGGCAATGTTTCCCTAATAAAGAACAAACTAAGGTTATGGTGCAGGAGAATATTGTGAAGTTTAGGAGGCAATTATTCATACTTAGAAATGAAGCATGTAAATTACGGGTGGTTTGTCTTGGAGTAAATCCAAATCTTAGTGAAACTGAGCAAGCCAACTTAAACATAAAAGATAAGGGCAGATCAGTTACTAAAAGATATATACAAGGGTAAATCAGTAAATGCAACAAACAAGGAGGGTAGGTCTAGTGGAAGCAGTAAGAGTAAAGATGGTGGGGCCCAAAGTAAGGGACACACATCTCAAAAGAATCAACCAACTTGTCCATGGACTTTGCATACATCAAATCTAAAAAAAAGGTGGGATCTGGATTGTGAAAACACTTATTAAAAAGTATATTTGTATCCAAATCAGGGATGTCAACTTATGCATTGTTAGATGGCTTGTAAGGAAGATTGAGATAATAACTCAAACTAATCCCGAAATACCACTGAGCCTCTTCAAGAAATAATGCAGAAGAAACACCAAGTGCAACTAACTGGTAATCAATTTTTTAGAGCAAAGGCGAAGGCAGTTGCTAAGGTTCAAGGTGATTACATTGCCCAATATGGTAGCCTAAGGGAGTATTGTGGGGAGTTGTTAAGATCTAATCCAGGTACCACTTGTAAAATAGAAGTAGAAAATGAATCTGATCCTAGCAATCCCACAAGTCAGTTTAAAAGAGAGTATATATGTTTAGCATCACTGAAGCAAGGGTTTAAACTTGTTGGGAGAAATATACTAGGGGTTGATGGTTACTTCTTGAAAAGCCTTTTCTAGGACAAATATTAAAAGTTGTTGGAGTTGATTGGCAATGGGATACAGCCAGTGGCCTATGCTATGGTTGAAGTTGAAACCACTTCAAGTTGGACCTTGTTTTTGGAATGCTTGTGTGATGATTTGGATTTGGAATCAAACAACAATTTGACTTTCATAAGTGACCATAAAATGGTATGTTTTATGTTTAATTTACTTCTTGTTTGCATATTTAGTGTTATGTTAGCATATTCAGGGTATTATTCATGCTATTCAAAAAGTGTATCCTAGTATTGAGCATAATACGATTTAAGAAACATTCATGAAAATATGAAACCTAAGTGGAAGGGTGATGTTTTCAAAAACTTATTGTGGAATACAACTAGTGCAACAACACGTATTAAACATGAAAGGGCTTTGGTTGCCATCATGAATGAGGACAAGGCCTTGTATCAATGGTTAAAGGAAATTCCCTCAAAACATTGTTCAATAGCCTTTCTAATGGCATGTTACATTTGTTACTTTACATTAGGTTGTTTGATTTGTGTTGCTTAATATTGTTGCATTGCATTACATTGTAATGAGGACAAAGTGCGATATTTTGTTGAGGATCCTCTTTTAGGTGTTCAAGACGCAACTAATACTAGGTATGGATAAACCCATCATCACATGCCTCGACTTTATTAGGGGGTATTGCATGAAGAGGTTGATGCTTGTTCATAAAATGATTTCCAAATCAAGTAGCCCCTTAACACCAAAGGCTGCAGACATGTTTGACAAGATCAAAACAGATGCTACTCATTATACTGCCATTTGGAGTGGCACGAGGAAGTATCAAGTAAATATATAATGCGCTATCAAGTATGTTTACATTAATGAAATGTGTTTATTTATCATACAAGTTCATAAAAGGTGAGTGGACCAAAATATGAAATGAGGCAGTGCAAAATATGGTTTATAAAACTTAACCTAATTCTAGACACACTAGTTAAACCTAGATTCTCCTACTGCTTGACAACAACACAGGCAAGTGTATCTATCGACATTAGTACAACCTAATGAAATCCAGATATCGAACCGACGAGACACTAATGACACTAACACGAGGTTGAATCAATTAAAAGGAGAAACCACCTAGGCTATGAATCCCCTGGAACATGTAATGACTTATGACTTGACAATCGATGAAAGATCTGATATCTAACCCGATCAACCTCCCGCTAAAGATGATTAAGTACTATAGTAACTAGTCAGCTCAGAGTGAGACCCTCCATAAATATAATAGCCATTCTCCTCACATATTCGTCAAGTCTCCTTTTTTTTTTGCATAAAAGTTGAACCGGCCTAATAATTTATTCACCTCAATTCACTCCCTTCTTTTATCCGTCTCTTGTATTCTTGCATCACCCCTCAATTAATTTGTGTCTTACTCATATACAAATTGTCGTCCAAAACTCATATACAAATTGTCGTCCAAATAAATTCCAAGTAGCCTTTCACATTAATTCTCTTGGTCCATCTACATTTTTGGTGTGCTGCTCCATATAAATCTAACCCAAGTTATTGTTTCTCTTAAAGTCCAATTGCAACATTTAGCAATCAACGATTCCACTTATTTTCCAGCCCAAAAGTATGACCAAATTAGCCCAACTATATTCATCTAATCTAAATACTAATAAAGGATTCAAGTTAATGTTATATGATATTTTTTCCTTAATTTATCTTAATGTTATTTGGTATTTTCTTTTTAAATTTAATAATAATAATAATAATAATATTATTATTATTATTATTATTATTATTACACAATTTATAATTATACACAACAACAAATAAATACATATTGTTATTGTATCATATTAATGTATCAAATTTATTAATCTAAACATAATTATAGATAAATATGTAATATATAAAAATATTTAGCTTATATTATTGTAGTATTTTATTTATTAAATTTTATTTTTTTATATGTGACACAAAATTTTTATTTTTTAATCATTGCGGATCAAACCAAATTAGGTTATATACTTGTAGACCTAGATTGTATAATCTAACCTAATAATTTGTTTGCAGATAACTACACAAAGGTATCTATTAATTTAGTAATATCATTATTTTATTAATAATATTTAGATTAATATCTAATTTTTATTATTAATATAACACATGTGGTGTCCAATACAAAAAAAAATATTTGTATAAAATTCTATATTCACCGAATATTATACCGCCACATCGATAAATATATAAAAACGAATATGGTATATAGTTTAAAATTTAAATTATACTTTAATTTATTTTTGTAATTTAATATCAACAATGATTAAGTTAAATCTTATTAATGTAGAAGATATTTACATAGCTCGTTAAACTCATATTTGATTGGTGATATAAATTAATAGGATGGGTTTTATTTGGATATAAAAAGACAATAAACTAAATAAGTAAAAAGACAAATGCCTGTCAAGTAACTGAATTTTTTGATGAAGTTAATGGGTCGGACGAAAATGGTTGTTCATGGAGTTGTTACCGATAGGGGGAGACGGTGCTAGAAGATGAGTTCAAAATTTTAAAATCTAGCAGGTTCTGTGTGCTTAAAAATTTTGAGTGTGTGGTTTGAGTTGAAAATTGTTTAATCTGTGATACAGTCTTACCATCTCTTGATTAATAATAATTGTTTAACTATGTTGAAAAATTCTTATGGTTTCTCAAGATGTTTGTTTTATAGTATACAGATTGTAGCAGTGTGTTGCTGAGACGTTGAGTGAAGAAGAGTTTGCTTGGATGCAGGGTAGAACATCCTTTCTACATTGCAGACAAAGTTGAAGAGTTTGAAGATTGCTATGCAAGTGCTAAACTGGAGTTTACTCAAACGCTAACGATTTAGAAGATTTAGTGATTTGATGCATCAGCTTAGGGGGAATCTGTTGCTGACAGAAGCTATTAAAGCTGGAGTTATCTAAAGACCAAAGACGTTGAAGATTGCAAGATGATTGAAGACAAAGTTATTTTATGAAGCTATTGTCAAGTAGAGTTTGTTGGTGCGTATTTGTGACAACAGCTTAGATTTGGTCTTTGGATATCTTGTAATTAGTAAAACAATAAACAATTAGCGGGTTGGGCTTTGTAATAGTTGGTTGTAGTGATTGGGCCAAACTAGACCCACATTATAGGGAGTGGTAGGCGAATTGGGTCTAGCCCAATTCGCAAACCATGTGGTTAAAACTCTAGCCCAGTTGCAAACATGTCTCTATATAAACAGTGTTTTGCATTAGGGTTAAGGTTGCTCATTTAGTCATTACAGAGAGAGTTGAGAGAGAATTCGTAGAGAGATTGGCTTCGACGAAGTCGTGGGATCTAGATTAATTGTAATCGTTGTGATAGATAATCAATAAAGATCGAGTTTATAGAGATTTTTGTTCCTACTCATATTTCTGTGATAATCTGATCTAGAGGATTCCGCACTCTAGGCTGGATAGACGATTCTGTGAAGATCCATACGGATTAGGGGACCTACAAAGCTTGTATTCACTTTCTATCTTTAGTAACTTCGTAATCGTACTTCATTCCAATCTTGTAAATTCGAGACATCGATCATAATGGAAAAACCATATTTATATCAATCGTATCTTAATTCATGCTTGTGTTATGTGAAATCAATCATCAAATACGTATACATTTATACTTATGTTATATGCAATAAATCAAGCCTTTAATCTTTTTTGGAATGCTATTCATATATGTTTACTCATTATCATGGTTGCAAAAGTCGCTAAGCGCTCCATAGTCGGTCGACTGGGATGTTGAGAGTACTCGGCCTAGGCGGAGAGTACTCGGGGAGTACTCGGACATGTTAAATTACAAAAAAAAAATAGTTTTCAGAAATTACATACATGTCAAAAACATAAATTTACTAATATTTATAACAAAATACGTGAAAATGATATCAATTTTTTTAATATGATAGGCATAGAAATTATATTTTATTTATTTTTTTAAGTCAAACTCGTCCCGAATTGACCTACTAAGTCCGATTTTAGTCGAAGTTGACCGCGTTTGATCGATTCTGAGTAATTAGTCGGAGTTGAAGAAAGTCGTCTCAACAGCCTACCTTGTAGCGACTACTCGGGGAGTACTCGGCCTTGGAGCCCTTGTTTTACAACCATGCTCATTATGCATACTTACATACCTTAAAATCCTAAAAAAATAAAAAAAATTATTATTAATAAAAACGGGAATTTTAAATATTTTTGAAATTTCCCTCCTTTTAACTCCCAACCACTTCATTTATGACCAAAACCTAATACCACTTATAAATACAAGCCTTCACCACCTCCTAACACTTTCCACACTCTCACTTCACTCTCAAACTCTCTTAAGGCTCCAATCTTTGCAACTTTTGGGCATGAAATTTCTTGCTCAAAAAGTGAATTATCAACTCATTTCTTCATCTTTTCTTCTTGTTTTCTTGTTTCTCCTTCCTTGGATAAGCTCTAGGAGTATTACCCCATGTTTATCAAGGTAAACAAAGGTGGAATATCACAATATTTGAGGTCTAAAGTTAGATAAAAATTATGCATTGATTAAAACTTTTACAAACTTGTTTTTATTTACTTTTAACTTTAACAATCTTGTACCAACCTTGCTTCTAACCAAACCATGGTTATGGAGCTTGAGTATGGTTGATTCTCATGAGTTTAGAGGTCCAAGAACCTCATAAACTTTCTGTTTTGATAGGGTTTAGACAACCCACAAGTGGTGAAACCATCCAAGTTCAACATAGTTCTTATGGCAAGACTTGTATTTTTGGTAAAAGTGTGAATCTTGGAAGCCTTGGCTATCCTAACGTAATTCCACTACCTCACTTAATGTTTTCTATGTTTATATCACTAAAACTTGTTCAACTTTAATTATAGTAACAAGGCTACGACACTTCTCCAAACGTTACCATGTTCGGGATGCACGCACCTAGCTTGCTTACTTGATTGTTCATAGTTTTAGTTGAGTTAGTAGTTAGTAGCATTTTCTTTTCATTCATGACCATCAAATCATCCTTGTGGTGATTTGTACATTGGTGAATCATACAATGAGGTTTAATAGATGTTTATCATCCTACCTCCATGCTTAACTTCCATGAAATCTATGACACTATATGATGGACTTACTTTAATATACTAAATAAATATATACTATATATACATAACCGAACTCATGATGTTAACCGAATCATGGTTACATGTCATGAAAATTAGTTATATTATCTACATTTAAGCCTCTCGTTATGATGACAAATTCGACCCATGAAATCACATGAAACCACATGGAATTAATAGTGTCAAAAACGAGTGTTTAAGACTAGATAATTATTTTCACATACATACTTTACTACATTTTAATTCCAAATCCAAACTCTCTACAAAATCTGAATACTTACACACCTCTGTTTCCCTAATGTAGGGTAACTTTGGTGTTTCCATCCCCCAAACTTAACGACTTGCATATTGCTAGGAACGCTTTGCAAAACCGTGAATATACTCGATCCCATTTTCCGTTTTATTCACTTTTGGGTTCAACATGTACACTTATACAAAAAATCACTAATCACGTTAAACTTGTTATAATCACACTCTATACATTTAAAACATTATACTTGTATTATTCTTGTTATCGCATGCATGTATACTTGTGTCTATATGCTCATTAACTTTGCTAGCCTCCTTTAACAATTACAGCGCTATAGGATTAACGTACCGCCTGTATGCTTGTGGTATTGTTAAGTAAACTATTTTACAACCTTTTCGTTTTAGCGACACTGGTATGTACGATTGTGTTAAACTTGGGTTTGACATATAGTTAACACATGTTAGTATGATAGTAACAATATATGCAAATTATCATGTTGGATATGAGACAACTTTTTCACTATTATGATATGTAATAAAACTTGTATACTTGCAAACTTTTTGTTGATCATTATTTTAATACATTTTGTAGGAAACTAGTTGATGATGATAAAGAATGTTACTTAGGGTGGATTTAGATACACACCTAAATTTAAGCTTATGTATTTGCTTTTGTATTGATTCATGTTTGCACTTTTGTATCTTTCCCTTTCGAACAATGTATCATCATTTTAGTATCAATGAAATTCGAGTTATTTAAATATTGTCCACAATCGGTTGGGGTATGACACGCCTGGACACAGTACTATTAACCCCCAAGTGTTTAATGTTATTCAAGTAAAACGGATTAAACCGGGTTATTACATTTATGAAAGCATTTTCCCATTTTGCAATACTTGCTCCAAGTGGCTAGTGTCATATCCCAAGTTTTATAAACAAAATAGGCTAAAAGTATTTACCTGTGCTAGTTGTACTTCTCAGAGTGTATTTAGTTCTCGTAGCACAACCGTATTTAAAGTTTATTTATCTAGGTGCGTTATCTAGAAGGCTATATAGTCGGAATGAACATAAAATTATCCGATAGAATGTTTATGGTTCATTTGTAAATCTTTAACTTTGACGAGTTAACTTAGAATTACGCTCAGTTCTCCTAGATTAAGCGTTAACCAGGTAGAATACGGTTTATACCCATACGATTGAGGAGTCTCATGTGATATGGGTTACTTAACCAAACATTCCGGTTTGGAAAGGTTTTGAAACGTTTGACCCGATACGACTAGTTTATATGGTTTATGCCATCTTAACTTGTCATGCGCGTAGATACGGGTTCGGGTAGTCAAATTGGTTGTCACGAGTCCAACATGTTCAAACATATTTTATGATATTATATAATTAATCTTGAAGTCAAAATACAAGTTTCATATGCTTAAAGTCTCTTTCTTTGAATATTTGCAATGGGCATTTTTTACTTTTAGAAAATAAAGTTTGACCCGTCATTTAACCTATTTCACGTGATGATTAGAAGGTATCATTGCAAGGAATTATAACCTTCATTATGATGATCAAGTGGTTGGGTTTGACTAGATTTTTGGTTGACCAAAGTGGTCAGAACTGCAAGTCAAGCAAAAGTCAAACTGCTTGACTTTAGGATGAAATTTGAATGCTAAATTGAAATTAACCAAAGGAGGATACTTACCTAGACTTGATGACTTCCTAGAACTTCAGAGATAAGACTTAAAGTTGCAGAGAATGCTCCACAAGAAGTTTTTAAGTGAGAATGAGGAATGGTGTGATGAACTTATGAACTTACATGCCTGTTTATACTAATCCAAGGATGGTAAGGTGATGCCAAGTGTCCACATGTGTGTCTAGGGAGTGATTAGTAGCAGGGCAGGTGGCACAAGGTGGTTAAGCTTGGCAAAATCACAAGAGATGGCATGTAATGCAGGCTGCAGCTGCTAGCTGCAATTTTGCTGTCAACGCACCCGTTGCGGACTGCAAGGGGTTAAGCCTTACGGTCCACAAAGAACCAGCATGTGAGCATTTTGAACATCCTTGCGGAACGCAAGGATAAGTCCAAACAGTCTGCAAGGGACCTCCCAGAAACAAAAAAATTCCTTTATTGCATTTTCAGCCCTTCAACTTTTATAAACACCCTTTATTAATCATTTTTGTCCATCTCCTTCAACATATCTGAATTATATGGAGAGTTTTGGGACGCATGTCATGCTAGGATTCGATACAAATATTTGGGCTTTACACAGACCATAGAATCAATTAATGGAAAGGATATGTAGGAACCATCTCAATGCCCCACCACCTTGATAGCTCCTAAGTATCACAAGCCTATTGGTAGACCCAAAAAGAAAAGAAAGAAATCTAAAGCAGAATTGGATGAGGTTTGAAAGTTGAGTAAAGCCATTAAAAACCTAGAAAAATGCCAATAAAGGGTGCGATTGTGACATGTTTAAGGTGCACGCAATAGGGACATAACGGAAGGACTTGCAAACAACAACGGGGTACACAAGGAGGTGATTCACAAGCTGGTTAAATAGGTGGTGAACAAGTTAGTCATGCAGGTGGTGGACAAGTTGGTCATGTAGGTCATGCGGCTGGTGAACAAGATAGAATGCAATCTAATGATGCATAAGATGTTATTAAGTAGTTGGTAGTTTTTATGGTGTGTTTTGACTACTATATTTTGGTGATGCATTTTGAATGTATGTCTTAACTTTGGTATGTATTTGGCTGGTAAATCAATATGTATTTGACTGGGAAATCAATACATATTTGAAAATGAGTATTTTGAATGAAATCCTTGGAATTTTGTGTAATGGGTCAGTGGGTTGTCAGTTGGTAGATAAGGGTAGATACAAGATTTAAATGTATTAGTTAATTTTGTATTTAAATGAAGCATAGTGTGTGTATTTTATGCCCAGCAACACTACAACTATCAAATGGATCCTAAACTAGGTGATAAGGTGGTGTAGGATAGTAAACCAGTTGTACAAGGTGATAATGTAGGATACTAAAACTGTTGTACTAGTGAAGACACACGCAAAAGAGGAACCATGCAAAGATTATGACCCAGAGGTCTTGAAAAAAGCTTAGGATTACGACAATCTGGAGAAAGAGCAGGAGGACTGGTACCATGATCCCTATGAAAGAAAGCATTGTTTGGATTCAGACTATTGTTCAAATGACGATTGTCATTGGAAATAATTGCAATGTCTTTTTTCTTGTTTAATAAGTTTACATTGTATGCATCTTGTTTGTCATGTGTTTAAACCTAAGTATTGATTATCATTCAACGCCCATAAAGACACAACAACTGATATTCATTAATATATTGCCATTAAACACAAAGACACAACTAATATTCCTTAACACCACAATTACTACATGATGATTACAAACAAAGACACAACAACTTAAAACATGATAAAATACATGATGATTACGAACAAAGACACAACAACTTAAACATGATAAAATACATGATGACTACAAACCAAGTCACAAATAACACACTTTTAAGCTTTTTGTTCTCATATGTCACTTTTTGAACCATTTCTTTGAAATTTGTGTTTCTGACAAGCAGATTCCTTGTATTATTTTCATGTTCTTTGATGAAATACAGCAAACCCGGTATCAATCTATCACCCAAAGGTGGCTTAGCCCAACATACGAATCCACAGCTTCGACTATTCCTTTTGTAGCAGAAAAACCAATGACCTGGGTTAGCTAAAGTCGATGGCATACGAATCATCATTTGAGAACTACAATTGCAAGAAAGCATTCTTGGAATTTGGGGATGAAACTGAATTGGGTTTCAATCCAGGGTTTATAAAGGTCTTTGTATGAAGAAGATGCTTAAAAGGATTTAAAAAATAAAGATATAATATAATAAGACATGAATTGACAATTTTTCCCCTATAGCTAATGAGCAACGTTAAAAGCATGTTAAAAAGTTGGAAAATGGCACTTTTAAACCTTTTAGGGTCCCTAATGATAAAAAAAACATTTTATCTAAAGTGGCATATGTGCTCAAACCTCAGAGGCCATTTTGGTATTTTACTCAAATAAGAAGTATAATAGAAATGGGTTGCATGAACATGGGGTAGTGGCCACGCATTAGGGGTGTTCACAGTTCAGGTTAAAACCGTGAAACCGCCTAAACTGGACATCGGTTTGGTTTGGTGATCAGTTTTTATCTTTTACTTTCAGTTGGTCGTTTTCAAAAACATCAGACCGTAGCGAACGGTTTGGTTTACGATTTATACTCCAAACCAACCGCATAAAACCAAATCGCACCGTTGGTGCGTGTATATAAACATATTTGTAACACCCCAAGACTCTAATTTTTAAATTTGCTAGTATGTTTCCATATGTTATAACATGACATAAAATAACATGGCTATTTAACATAGTTAAATACTTAGTCAAACAAGCAAGGAATGAAAGTTGTGACAATTGTGATCAAGTAACAAACAAGAGTGACTAAACTTGGTAGATGAGGATGAAGTTTTATAAAACTAGCTTAAGTGTGTGTAGTTGTGTGTGTGTGTTTCGTGTATGGAGATGGAGAAAGAGGAGAAACCATCTAAAAAAGTATGCAATTCACCCCCAAATCAAAGTCAAATTGAATGCTAAACCTTATATGAATGAAGATTTCTCACCATCTAACCGTAACAATCATGTGGTAAGTTGTAGAATTTAATTTGGTGATCATGCAAGTATTGGGTATGTGATAAGTCTTTGAATTAGTATGAAATTGAGCATGAAGGTGTGCTAGAATCACCAAATAGAACATGGATTATGAATGATTTCAAGTAAATTTATGTTTTGACATGAAACCCATTAGTGAGGGTGGCGACATGGGTGTATCACCCATGTCCAATTCTTGTGCAAATTTGATGTATTTTGTAGTATGTGATGGATACTTCTTAGTTAGGTTGCATATGGTATGGAATTTATTTGATGCTTAGTTGTGTTGATGAATGAAAGAAAGAAGTAGGAAGAAAAGCACAAAATACTTGTACATTATTCTTAGATAGTAGTATGCACACCAAGTGTTTGGTGAAATGTCTAGGTGAAGTTAGCAGGTGAAATTTGTATGCAAGAACTGCATAGAATGTGATAATAATGTAATTTCTAGTATACTTACATGAGGAGGTGTGTTTGATTTAATCCATATGAAGGTTTTGTTTGCTTTCATGATTGGGTAGAAGTGTGCACCAGTGGCTTGCACTATATGCTTGAATTGTGGTGCACACCATGTGTGGACTAGTTGCTTAATGGTAATTTAGAAATGGATGTGTACTAAATGTATAACTTGTGGACTTACTAGTAAAGGATGATGTTGAGATTATGTTATTTGCTAACTTTGAATGTGGTTGTCAATTGTAGTGTTATGAAAATATTAGTATGTGTTGAATTGATTATATATATATATATATATATATATATATATATATATATATATATATATATATATATATGTATGTATGTGATTAATTGATCATGTGGTTGTATGTGTCCTATAACATGAGTATGAAGTGCAAATGGTATCATTAGTATGGTCAACTATATTAAGATAGGTACATGCTCATAAGTTGAAAGTGTGTAAATAGGACAATTGACTTTCTAAAAGTCAACAATGTATGAATAGCATGGTTAGACTTTTGGACGCAATTGTAAGAGTAGAGAAATAATGTGATACAAGTTAGATCATTATATGCTATACATGATGATGAATGAAATTGCATGAATTTGGAATGATATGTTGTTTATGTAAGTCTTATGCATGTTAGTGATTGACTAATGAAAGTCGAAGCAATCTATGGGTTGGAAATGAATGTTAGTGTGACTGAACATGCATACTAACAATGTTATGGATATGCTAGTATGAAAGGATAGAAAATTACATTAGCATGGATTAGAGCACAGAAGGCTAACGGCTCAAGAGGAGGCAAGAAAGCAAGCACGAACACGGACGCTCAAGGTAAGTGATTCCCGACTCACTTCTTAGTATATAAAGAGAGCTTTTGTATGTATGAATATAGGGAATTTGTAACACCCTATAAAATCGTGTCCAATAGTATAGTGACACGTGTTGTATTTTAAATATAGTATGTTAAAAGACCAATAAGGACTAAAGGCGTCAACATGCTCAATCTGAGCCTCTAAATGACGGTCCGATGTCAACATGCATAAATAACAGCCTCTGAGTGACTGATATGTTAACATGCTTAAAACATTAGCCTCTGAGTGACTGATATGTCAACATGCTTGAAATTTGGCCTCTGAGTGACTGATATGTCAACATGCCCAGCCTCTGAGTGACATCGGAATCAACATGCTTATAATAAGCCTCTAAGTGATCATTTGTGAAGTCCTAACTCTCATACGTGCCATTTGTTGGACGAGAGAGTTCAATTTTGTAAATATGTGAAAGTTGGATGATGGAGGGATTAAAAGTGTCAACATGTTAATTTATACCTCTGAGTGACCTTTTAATGAACCGAGAGCTCGACAATGTCCGGGCATAATCCCGGGTATGCCAAGTATTGGCTACGGAGGGCTAAAAGTGCCAAAAAGGTATTAAAAAAGGTTTTTAGAAGCTTTAATAAGTTAAGGGGTTAAAAGTGTCAAACTTTGAAAGTGTTCATGGGCGGTTGCGGGCCGCGAGAGACATGCCTTGTGTCTCTCGCGGGGCGCAAGAACAAGTCTGCTGCAGAAAGTTTGGCTTGGCCTCCAAACAAAGCTCCAAAACCATTAATTCTAAAACCATGGACTTGTAATCAGCTATGCCACATTTTGGGACACTTGTAAGCTTCCTCTTACACCCCTAAACACTTGGCTTCACCTCCTTTGAGCTCTCCAACTATAAATAGGTGCTTAAGTTCACCATTTCAACTTGCACCTTCTCATTTAATCACTCTTCTCCCTCCTCTGGAAGTTCCTAACTAAAAGGAGCATCTAACTTAGTTCTCTTGCATTCTAGGAACCTCTTGTAAGTGTTCCTTGCTCTTGCATTTTCGTTTATAGGCTTTTACAGACAAAAGTTAAGCGTTTTACGGAAAACGCTTTGACTTTCGGTTAAGACCATTATGGTCCAGCCATTGTTCGAAATGAACCTGGCTAAGTGATCGTAATAAGGTAGGTGTTAGTCCTTATAAAGGGCACCTCCTGAAGATCACGTTTGCTAGACCAATTGACGGGTCAAAGTTATGATATTAAAAAGTCAAACAGACCATTTTTCGAAAAAATCATAAAATGATCTTATATATGTTATGAAACCTGTTTTGACACTTAAACAAGTTGGTAATAATTATTAGAACATGTAAGAACATGTTCGGCTTGTCAATTTCAGTTCTAGGATCGGTTCGCAACCGAAAGTCGCGAAGTTTGACTTCTCCTTTGACTTTCGATTCTGACCCGATTTAGATTAGTTACCTATTGATCTAAAGTTGCATTATGATCATAATATAATGTAGCATAACCCTATGAGGTTATATTACATGATCATAATCAGATTCCAAGTTTATGCGCAAGTTTCATAATTATGCCATCTTTGACCAAAATGCCCTTTTCGCATAAAACAAGGTTTTAAATGGTAATGAACTTGAAAATGAGTTTTCTACTGATGTAATATTATAAGTAGGATTATTTGGGATGTTAAACCAAGTTATAAACTGAGTTTTCAAGCAAGTCCTTAAACTATGTCGATAAATGGCGATTTTAGCCCTTGTGGCTTATAAGATGGTTTTAATCAATCTTTTCAAGGTAAATCAATTACCTACTGATATGTTATACTAAATAACATATTTTAAACATTTTAATCTGACCTTAACATCAGTTTTCGTAAACATCGCATAAAGACGTCATTTTACGACATAAGCACCGTTTCGGCGCATAATAAGGCTTTAAACCATATTATTGACCAAGATTCGATACCTACTGATTTTAAAACTCATTTTAAACATATTTACAGTAGGTACATGTTATAAACTCAGAATCCCAAATAATTTATAAACTATGTGTAAAATGACCAAAATGCCCCTTCGGTGCATAGTTTGGTCATAAAAAGGTAACTTACACATATAATTGATATCCTACTGATATTATTTTACAAATAAAATATTTTTCCAGAATACTCATGATTATAAACTTAAAATATGTTCAAGTTCCTTTTATACGGTATATAATTACCGAAAAGCCCTTATGAGGCATAGTTTCGTTTTAAAACCATAACGGGCGTACAAGTTGATATCCTGCTGATATTTTAACTTAATATAATGGCATGTAGAACTTGTCCATGACTTATCCGGTTACCCGATATCGCTAATATGCGCTCGGTTAAGTATATGTAACTATTTTACGAAAATTAACCGAAACGAGTTTAACCTTGTCATTTAAGTCTCAAAATCCAAAATGTGTATAGTTTACCCATATTATACAAGTCAAGATACTTGTTGGGATTAAACTACATTCTATCCAATCATCGTTTAATCTAGCGTCATACGTTTTGATCAAGTACGCTAGTCGGTCTAAGTCAATGACTTAAATAAGACCGTTAGTATTTAATTGGTTAGTTTATGCCATAATCCAGACTAGAGACTTGCCGGTAAATGCTATCTGCACTTAACTCATTTTGAATACGGCTGAGTTATTAAAATAAAAGAAGAAAAGCTCAGGTAAATACTCTCGACTTATTTCCCTAATACGGGCTTGGGTTACGGTAAATTATTACCGCTTGGTCGGAAATGGGATTCAATCGAACGCCGGTTCAGAGATAATAAATCCGCATATTCCGTTTTAATCAGTTTTGTTTGATAATTTAAACATTGGGGGTTAACTACCGTGTCCTGGATATCCTCGGCTCATTACAATAGAAATGGCCACGACCTTAGCGTGGGTGTAGGCATACACCCGATAGACGCTCAATTATGCATTCCCACAAGGTTGGGAGGAATTGACTCCTTCGTGAGTCCAAAGTGGTGTGTACGTTAATTGTGTCTCGGTCTCCGTACCGAGCCCCGTATGTATGACAAACATGTAAATATGTTAAGAAGGTTGGACGGTCAATTAACCCAAGTTATAAAAAGATTTTGTGCTGATAAGCACTGAAAACATTTTTGGAATGTTTTCAAAATGAGTCAGTTGGGTGTATTTACCAGCGAAAACTGACGTATTTTCAAAAGACTAATCTGCAGGTACAATACGAAAATAGGCCGGAAATGCTCGGTAGTGATAGAGGATCTTGCAAATCCTAAATCTGCCCAAAGTCGGTTTTATATTCTTTCCATGTACAATTTATGATCCGTCTGTGGATCTTCTATTACGAGCCTATATATTATTTTGTATTTTCGAACATTCGGTTGGTAATAGTAATTTTACTCCAAGACTTCTGCTGTGCCGTGTTTAATTGACTAGGATGATTATCAACTGACGTCACAATACTCCCCACCCGGGCCCACCGGTGTATGGATTTCTGGTTGGAAATCCGGGGTGTGACAGAATTGTGTAAGAATGTGTAATTATGGAAGTACTAAGGGAGGTATTGTTGTGACGGGTTAAAAGTAGTTAACTATGTCGAAAAGTACATGGTAGAATCAAACAGGTCAAAATCTAGAAAGTATGATGAAAGTATAAATTTTGGTTAGGGGACATGGGGTTAAGTGTTTGAATGATTTGGGGGCTTGGAAAAATGTTATTTTATGATTCGGGGCTCTCGGGATGCGTGAACGGGGGTTGAAACGAGCAAAAAAACGAAATCCATGCGCCAGAGCTATCAAGCGCGTTGCCGGCGCCATATTTTGGAGTGCCAATGCGAATGGGGTGATCCACGCCCCCAAGTGGCTGTTGACACCCCAGTCAACGCCGATGACCCCTGTTTCTTCATTTTCTTCGATCCCGGACCCGTAGACTCATTCCCAAGCCCCGTTAAACTTCCAAAATGCACCACCAACCTTACCAAACAGTTGTGTAAGGTACGGGTGAGTATGAGACTTGTATTTTAGCTTCCGAATTCATCCAAACCTTACCAAATAGTTGTACAAGGTACGAGTGGGTATGAGATTTGTATTTAAGCATGTAAAAAGATAAAACAGGTTTCTTTGTACGCATGTACATATGTATGAGATCAAATTGTATGTAAGTAGATGTACTATTATGTGTGCGCGTATGTATGTACGTATGTATGAATGTATTAGTACATTGTATGTATGTGAATTGATAGAAAAGGGTATATGCATGAATTTGAATTTTGTATATACGAAGAAATGGGACTTGTATATGTGTATAGGTGGTTTTAATATGTATGAGTATTAGCGATGCTAACCATGTTGTTTTTGAGAATAGAATGAAAGTGCATATATGTTATTGTTAGCCTTGTGAAGTTTCAACACTGGGATGCAAAGATTGAACTTGGAGGGATATTCAAATGGATTTGTATATGTAGAAAGAATGCGACGTGGTCGATTAATTATGTATGTTTAGATTATGTACATTATTACCAAGTTCTAATGATGTGAATGTATGCGGTGACTGCATGTTTCAAAAAATCACGAATTATCATCA
Source organism: Scalesia atractyloides (assembly GCA_947069175.1). Classification (NCBI taxonomy): domain Eukaryota; kingdom Viridiplantae; phylum Streptophyta; class Magnoliopsida; order Asterales; family Asteraceae; genus Scalesia; species Scalesia atractyloides. Next base: position 63,325,191 of record CAMTDV010000002.1, on the reverse strand, counting down.
TGGAGGGTAAGCAGATGGAGATCCAGTCATAAGCTAGATTGTACGGGAGTGTGTGATCATGTAGTTAGTAAACATATGTCATGTTTTATTTCTCAAATGAGAATGAAGAATGTAACTATTGTTAAAGAGTCATTTTAAAAGGATTTTTAAGTATGTTAGAATGTTTATAACGAAAGAAATTTTAAGGTTTGTATTTTCGCTACGTCTTTTCAGATAAAACATGTTAGGTCTTACAGTATTAGACATTTGATATTAAATATCATTAATTAACTATATATATATATATATATATATATATATATATATGGGTTAGTTGATTTAAAACTAATGAAATGGGTTAAAGCCATCATTTGTTTACTTTCTGTTACTGCTTATGCAATATGATACTATGATTTATGGATTGAACATATAGATGATATATTCCTAACAATGATGTTTTGTGCTTTTACTGAATATGGAATTCTAAAATGGCACTAGTTCTTTATTAGATCATTAAAGTTAAAAGAAACTAAGGTTTTATCTAGATAATAGCGAACAATTCTTTATTTTCATTGATTAGACGATCCTTATTTTATGGATAGGTTTTAATGTGTGCTACAATATTTTTTTTATGTATTTAGATAGCTAGTTATTCCGGGTGTCTTGTTTTATATTTGGTTTTGATTGCTTGTTGTATGTATTTTAGGATAGCTTTTTTAATTATATACATCTTATATAAAGGCCCAATAAAGCTTAAATTGTGAAATCAAATTAGAACCAAACCATTAATAATGGTTTGGTTTGATTTAGTTTTAAATTTCAACGGTTTTGTTTTGTTTTTTTAATATAAAAAAATCGTTACTAATGGAATGGCTCACGTTGCGACCTAAAAACTGGATCGTGAACGCTCCTAGTACGTCATATTTTTATATGACTTTGACAAGGATCATAATATCACATCTAATCTAATACTAATAAAGAAATACATCTAATGCCATATGACATTCTATCATGTTATTTATTTCCATCTAATGTAATGTGGCATTCTCTTATTTAATTCATTTATATATTAAATTAATATTATTTATGTATTAGAACAATCTCTAATATTATTTATATATAATAACTAGGGATGTTAAATTCCAAATTAAAATACTATTTATAGCATTTAGTTGGGTAATCCTTACTTTTTTTCTAAATCACAAGAAATTATAATGTAATTATTCTATTAAAAACATAGAAGGTATTTTCATCCATCCCTTAAAAAACATGGTAGCAAGTTGTAACATTCACCACTTTAATGGAACCCTTTTCTTTTCACTCAATATTTTATTTTTATTTTTTTTTTGTAATTTTGACATTTCTATCCTTTACTACACAAATTCTTTTGATAAATTAAGTTGGGTAATGCTTACTTTTATTCTAAATCAAATGAAATTATAATGTAATTATTCTATTAAGAACATAGAAGGTATTTTCATCCATTCTTGAAAAACATGATAACAAATTGTAACATTCACCACTTTAATGGAACCCTTTTCTTTTCACTTAATATTTTGTTCTTTTGTAATTTTGATTTTTCTATCCTTTACTACACAAATTCTTTTGATAAATAAATGATATTTTTGTAATTAAATTCAAAACAAAGATTCTTTCATGTAGCATAGCATATTGATGTGTTTTATAATATAATATAATATATTTAATTTAAAAGGTTTTTCCATAGTGATGTTAATGGAAAAAGTATTTATAATTGTGTTAATAGAAAATTATTTACTAAAATAGTGTTTTTTAAAGATTTATTTGTTTCTCACTTTTTATCTTATTGGACAAATCCAATTTATTAAATAATTATCGATTTAATTATGGTACTGGATCTTACCTAATTTATTCTTTTTAAGTATCTTACAAAAAATGATTTTTTTTAATAAAACTTACTTAAGAAAACCTATTTTAAAAATCTAAAAATGTATATTTTGATATTTTATATATAAAAAACATTAGCTGAAGGAATTATATTATAACAGTTGACGTATATGGTTTAAGTGAACTTTATGTTTTTAGATTAGTATATTTTCAGGTTTTTTATTATATACTTAATTATGAGGGTATAGTGAAAGCTATTCTAATCACACGAAGGTTTTTTCTTATTAACTACAGAAAAACAGAATTTTAAAGAAAGTTTTTTAAAGTAGATTTTATTCAAAAAAAAAGTTTCTTTTAAGATTCTAGAAAACTAAGTCATGTGAAAGAGTACTACGATGATACTAATAATTATTAATAAATTGGATTTATCCAATGATATAAGGAGTGAGAAATACAAATCTTTAAAAACATTAGTTTGGTAAATATTTTTCTAACAACACTATTTTGGCAAATACTTTTACTACCAATACTAATATAGGAAAAAACTCTCTAATTTAATACTGATAAAGAAATACATCTAATGTCATGTGTCATTCTTTCATTCCATTTATTTCTATCTAATGTCATGTGATATTCTCTTATTTAATTCATTTGTATATTAAATTAATACTATTAATGTATTAGAATAATCTCTATTATTATTAATATATAATATAATGTATCTAATAATATGAAAATATAAATGATTGTATTATCCTAATTTATCTTTGCGTCAATTTTTAAACTTTATTTTTTATTGATTTTATGGAATTTGTCTTTGTTTTCTTTCTTTATTAAAATATTTATATTAGATTAATCTCTAATATTATTAATTATTGATATATCTAATAATTAATAAATATAAAGTATTGTTATATATTATCCCGATTTATCTTTGCGTCAATTTCTTAAACTTTATTTTTTAAAGATTACATGGGTTGTGTCTTTGTTTTCTTTTTTTCATTAAAATATTTAAATTATAAACAAATAAATATTTAAATGAGTATTTAAATTAAATTGATGAATAATAAATTAATATTTAAAATAAATTTTGTAGAATCCTTAACGTATATTTTAATTTATTATTAATAATAATTAAGTTAATTTTACTCACAAAAACACAAAAGAAAAGAAAAATATTATATAAAAGTGAAAATCGTTAATGACATCTATGCTCAAGTTGATGTTTAACATTTAGAAGTACTAGCATATTATTCATATTAGTGTTCCGTTTCAAATTATTTATAATTTAAGTTGTCTAAATTGTAAGTTTTAACTTATGTATTTAATAATAATTAGCAATAATTATCCGTATTATATTGGTCTCTTAATATGTGTAAATTTATTTAAGAATTATTATATTTTTCTCTAAAAAAACTTTGACATTTTCTTGATTATGGGAGGCTTTAACTGTTATCATCTTTAACTTAAATAGGATATTTTATTTATTCAATCATGTAATACATTAGTCTATAACTTAGTTACTTATTAATAAACATATAAAAAATCCCTTTATATGCTTAAAAAGTAAGATAGAGATTTTAGCAAAATAAAAGAGAAAAGTGCCCGGATAGTCCATGTGGTTTGCTCCAGTTTCACCTTTAGTCCATACATTTTCAAAATACAGTTATAGTCCTCAATTTTGGCAAATTCGTTCTTGGATAGTCCCTGAAGCAGATGGGGGTTAGCTATCTCAGTTAAGTGGATGTGAAATGACAAAAGTATCCCTAGTGTTATAAAAATATTAAAATATAAAAAAGATAAAGTTAACTCAAGTGGGCCCCACCCCTTCTCCTCTTTCCTGTTCTTTATCCGCAACAACAAATTTATCCACAAGTTGGTGAGATGAGTGAAGAGACTTTCGAAGGAAACTAAAACGAGACAAATGGAAAGAAAGAGACCGTAACCAGAAGAGAATTAAAGGGGAAAGAAAAAGTTATTGATGTTCAACCACACATCGGACACTTGCCTGAAATGGAGTAAAAGGTCGTAGTCGGAGAACTGAAGGAATTCAGGTTCCTGAAGTTAGTAAAATACATGAAATCTGAGCTAGAAGGTGTGGGGACACAAGTTAGATATATTGGCGGCCTAAGATTGTTATTGACGTTCGATTATCAGAAAGCTATGCAAGCATTCATGAATGGCACGAAAAAAGTTTGGGAGTAATGGTTCAAAGATTGTTACTGTAAGTCCCAAATAACTTGATCAAACAATGATATCAAACACACAATAAGGATGGGCGGAATCTAAACTTGGTGTAATTCAAGAAAAACTGAAAACACAAGAACACCGAATCAACTTTAATACCTTGCACACGATTCTATTACTTGAATAAGTAAAACTGTCTGGTACAAGATGAACACAATCAAAAATCGCCTCCCTTGCTCAATCTCTAAAAATTCTATAACTTGGAGGTCTAAACACTAGTTTGTGAAAACAACTAGCTTAAATACCCCTAGGTATGCCCATTTCCCACATGCACTCCCCATAGGCTCCCCTTGGGCTTGTCTGGCCTACATGGCCTTAGGCATGGCCCAAATAACCTAAACAGGTTCAAACCTAATACAAACTAACCCAATTAAATCCCAGTTAGCTACCATAGCCCGTTGCGTATATTTGATGCGTTAGTCTCACACTTCTAGGACATAACTGTTACTGACGTTCGATTATGAGGATGTTACAATCTTGTAAAGATTTTTGGATACCCATGTGTAGAAATCTAGTGATTTTGATGCGAAGAATCGGTTTCATCTAAAGGTTGTTGGGAGTGAAGATGATTTGCGGTTATTAATTCTGGTGGTGTTGTTAAATGGTGGTGGAGATGATGAACAGTGGTGGTGGCTAATGGGGCCAGTGGGGGCAGTGGATGGTGGCGTTTGTTTGCTGTGAAGGAGGTGAAGGATAGGTTTAAAATAAACCATGTGGGGCCTACCTGAATTAAGATATTAATTATTTTATTTTAATGATTTAATGCTAATTTAATGACAAGAGCATTTTAGTCATTTCACACCCACTTAACATCAAAAATTAACCTCCATCCACTTCAGGGACTATCCGAGAACGAATTTGTCAAAGTTGGAGACTATAACTGTAATTTTGAAAATGTAACGATTAAAAGTGAAATCGGAGGGCAGTGGAGGCAGGTGGGGCAGTGGATGGTGGCGTTTGTGGGCTGTGAAGGAGATCATGGATAAGTTTAAAATAAACCATATGGGGCCCACTTGAATTAAGATATTAATTATTTTATTTAGTGCTTATTTTTATGAATATGGCATTTTAGTCATTTCACGCCCACTTAACATCAAAACTAACTTCCATCCGCTTCAGGAACTATTCGAGAACAAATTTGTTAAAGTTAGGAACTATAAATATAATTTTAAAAATGTAGGGAGTAAAGATGAAATCGAAACAAACAACGGAAACTATCAAGTCACTTTTCTCAAAACAAAAAGCACAAGTACTAAACTTGCAATAACAAAAACCTTAGCAAGAAAGTTAAACTTTAGCAAAAAAGGGTTTACAACATTCCACTTCGATTCAACTTAGCGTCAAAACACATTCAATGTCAATTTTCTAACAAGTGACTCGTGAACTTGAACAACAACAATCATCGTCTTTTGCAGCTGAAATTCATTCAAATATGTCTAGAAGAATTGCGTTCGGATTCATGAAAGGATCAGTGACACAGAAGCTGAAATCAATGGCGGTTCCGATCGCCAATTGCAGGCATTATTGTTCATCATCTTCTTCTTCCGCTTCTGCAACTGAGAAATCGAATCTTCCTGCTTATTCTAGAATGGTAACTTTTATGTGGTTAGATTCTTCAGTAATAATATAAAAATAAAATAAAAAGTGTGTTTGGTGTTTTGAGTTTGAACTTGAATATTGTTTAGTTTTAATATTAGAATTTATTTTGTAGGGAAGATTACTTACAGGAGCTATTATTGGTCTGGTTGGAGGAGCTTATGTCAGCACTTTGGATGAAGCAGTATTCAGGTTGTTGACATGGATGTGTTTGATTTAGAGCAGTTATGGTTCGGTTTTGACGGTTTTTATACTCAAGACAGTTAGTAATTTCTTTTCGATCGTTGTAAAGCAATAGCAAATGGTTACAAACCGTTTGGTTTTTTCTAACCGGTTTTGAGTATAAGTTTAAACCAAATCGTTTGGTACGGTTCGAAAATCCTAAAGTGACTAACCGAAAAGTTTTAAAAAGCTGCATGCTTGGTTTAAAAAAGCGCCTTAAAGCACAGGCCTCAACGCCTTAGCCTACATAAGGCACACGTTTTACAAGAAGCGCACCTGAGGCGTACTCTTTAGGCAAAAAGTTGACCTTAAGGCACGCGCCTCATGTACAACATTAAACTGTTTAAACTGTATATAAAGCATATTCGTGTCTGAATATTGGGTAAATGAGGCTGAGACCTATAGGAAATTAAAAAATAAGTATATAGTTGTTTGCGCCTCGGGTATGACAAGCAGTGCGCTTGGCGCTTAGCGCCTCAGTTTTAGACCTTGTAGCTTTTGTGCGCCTCTCGCTTATTTAGACCAAGTTTGCATGAAACCAAGCGATGGCCGTTTTGGGTGGTTTTTACGGTTTCAAACTGAACCATGAACACCTTTTTAATTCACAGTTTGTCATGTGGTTCATGTTTTATTGCGTCTAAAGTGCTACCAAATATGACCGCTATTTATTCTTGTTTAATTTCATCACCTCTAGTTGTTACCCTTCTTGATGAACATTCCTGCAGTGGCTGGTTATTCTCAGCATCAAAACTTGCAAATCCATTGTTTGCACTGCTGGATCCCGAGGTTGCTCACCGCCTGGCTATCTCTGCTGCGGCTCGTGGGTTGGTCCCTAAAGAAAAGAGACCCGACCAACAAATACTAGGGCTTGAAGTTTGGGGAAGAAGGTTTTCTAATCCAATCGGTCTCTCTGCTGGATTCGATAAAAACGCAGAAGCTGTTGACGGTTTACTTGGATTAGGTTTCGGTTTCGTAGAAGTTGGATCAGTAACTCCTCTTCCACAAGAAGGTAATCCAAAGCCTCGTATGTTCAGATTGCGAGACCAAGGGTAAGTATCAAATGGTTTTCCTATTAATGTTTACAATCACAATTGATAATAGTTTTTAACCTGTCGTCGCGCTTTGTTTGTGGGCAGTGCCATTATTAACAGGTGTGGTTTTAATGGTGATGGAATAGCCGCTGTTGCAAAACGGTTGGAGGCTCAACATGAAGCCAAATACGGAGGGAAAGCGGGTCCCGGGATTCTTGGGGTCAATATCGGAAAGAATAAAACCAGTGAGGATGCTGCTGCAGATTATGTACAAGGCGTTCATTCACTATCCCAGTATGCCGACTACTTGGTAGCCTCCTTTTTTCACTTGATGTTTATTTGTTTTCTGCTTAAGTTCCGTCTTTATATATTGAATAGTTTGGGTAGATATTCATATGTCTCTTTATCGGGTTATGACCGTTTTATTGCAATTAATTTGCAATGCGTTTGATTAATTATGTTGTAGGTGATTAATGTGTCGTCCCCAAATACACCCGGACTCCGGCAGCTTCAAGGAAGAAATCAGTTAAAGGATCTTGTTAAGAAGGTCTGAGATTCAGTCAAACTTCTTATTTCAATCTAGTAGTCTGCTAATTTAGAGATTAAAGGTTACAAGTTCATCGTATTTTTTTTTGCTACATGTAAAGGTTAAAGCAGCTCGTGATGAAATGAAATGGGGTAAAGAAGGTCCCCCTCCACTACTAGTCAAAATTGCTCCAGATTTGTCTAAGCAAGATCTTGAAGATATTGCAGCGGTATTTATGTCTGCAACAGTACAATATGATACTTTCTTTTTTTTTTCTTCAAAATATAGGGTTCTTACTCGTTACATTTTGATATTGTAGGTTGCTCTTGACCTCAGCTTGGATGGTTTGGTATGCTTGTCTATGCAAATGCGTAAATTAAGAAATATTCACTTACATATATATGTTAAAAAAATAATTATAATTTATAAAAAGCCGTTACTTAAAACATAGATGCATGCTTTTTCAAGAAATAAGTATTTTTGCATATTTCAGTTCTAGAAGTATCATGAATTTACTTGACATTGGTTCAATCTCACCAAGGTTCAAAAGTTTATTTGTAGATTATATCGAACACCACAATTTCAAGGCCCGAAGTAGTAGAGATAAACCCTGTGTCTAAGGAAAGCGGTGGACTGAGTGGGAAGCCTCTTTTCAGTTTGTCAAATGACATACTCAAGGACGTGTATGTTCTAACAAAGGTACACTTGACTTTATGGTGTTATGGTGATTGTCCATCATTGTTTTTATCTACACACTTTATTCAACATATGTATGATATATAAAAAGCCCATTTTTGTTACAAACTTTGCACATCTCAATACTTTGATGAGCTGTTCTTGTTCGTTCTTTATTCTTTTTTAAAGCCGATTTTAGAATTTATTATGTTTTTTTTTGTTTTTGTAGGGAAAGATTCCTTTGGTTGGCTGTGGGGGCGTGAGCAGGTTTGCGCCTCGTTTTTTATTAGAGTTTCTGTCAACAAGTTATGACTGTAACATTATTAGATGGTTTAATTACCAAATATATGTTCTTAATTTAGTGGTGAGGATGCTTACAAAAAGATAAGAGCAGGAGCAACTCTTGTTCAGCTTTATTCAGCATTTGCATATGGTGGACCTGCCCTTATACCTCAGATTAAGGTATGAGCGGCTCACGCTGTTTACTTCTAACTTAATATTATTTTGAAAGAATATGTATTTTTGAACAAAGTCGACATTGGTTGTTTTATGCATTAATGATACGCTATGGATGTATTTCAACCCTGTCGACACAGTTCACACGTTCCCTTTTAAGCTAGTTTTGTTTTATTCTACCTTTCAACCCATTATAAATAATCGTAACCGGGTAACTTATTCACAAGTAATTCAGCTGAAACAGCCACCTCTTGTGTATTTCTATAAGATTTTTCTGTATTTACAAGCGTATATTTTTCATTTTGCAGGCCGAACTTGCAGATTGCTTAAAAAGGGATGGTTTCAAGTCAGTTTACGAAGCCGTTGGTGCAGATTGCCGGTAAAGTGCGAAATTATCACAATCATTATTCATGATTTTGTAAACATAAGTTCCTGGGAGATTGCCTCCCAGTTGTATTTTAACTTCATTCTGTTGTTGTAATTCTTGTAACTTCAAAAGTTTCAGTTATTTTTCTTTTTCGTTTTGTTATTATAAGCAGCAGTTCTGACATTTGAGGGATGAAGGGAATTCACGAAGTTGACTAGCGGTGATCCCAGAAACTGTGGATGATAACGACGAAGAACAGTATGATGCGTTTCAAGCTAATCTTGATGAGGTTTTTAGAGTTTTAGTTTGAGAGAACCATCGCGTTAACTCTTCATTCAAAACCTTGTGTTAGATTTATAGGTTTTGACCAATTTTAATAATTATTTGAGAATGTTACAATGGGCAACATTGTTATAAACTAAAACTGTGAAATAATGTCATCATGATCAGTAATAGCGTGGGATTTCCTAAAATAACATTAAAATTAAAATTTAATGAATGTTAAAACACTAGTTTAAGATGATGATTTAAACGTGTAAAGTTGGTGTTTGTAAGAACAAAACCTTCTATAAGGAAAACTGGCAAATTGACTTGTTGGGTATGTTTTCGGCAATTTGACTTATAAGAGCATCTGCAATGGGCTGGAGGATGCAAATCTTCATGTATGAGTTTTCTATCAAGAACGGCAAAGCTAGAACTCACACACGAACCATTGTCAATTTATTCAACCCCACACACACACACGCACACTACCTAACTTCTTCCAGAAACGATTGGTGGCAATAGACCGCAACCTTCTCTTTCCTCACCTATCTCTCCCACATCGGGTCTCCCTCTTTCTACGTCAATGTCCATAAGGATACAATTCCGAATTTAGGTTTAAAAGCAGGGTCCTTATGAAAACATTTATTAAACAATAACATTATATACTTATATTATATAATATAAATTTGTAACATTTGTTGCCTTTACAGGTTGTACTTTGTGCTTCATTGGTGTGTTGTGTATCAGAGTGTTGTATGCTAATGTACAAGTCCTACAACAACTCATGTTATGTATTGTACCAAATGTTACAGCACATGATACATGCTCTTGATGCAACTTTCTTGGTTGCTTGACACATTTTCCCCTATGTCCCTGACTTCTTTTGTTACCAAGTTGATTGATGTTTTCTTTTAAGTTTTGTATTGTTAAAGGTTTTACATGTTACTGTTGATGCATTTAACTTCACACGACAACGCGGGGGCTTCCATCTAGCATTTTTATACGTTTTGTTTTAATTTGTAAGTTTTCAGTCGCAACGCGGCCGGGATTCCATCTAGTTATTTTCAAATCAACTTTTCACATAAATTATACACCTTATTAGTCAAAATATATTTTAGTTGACAAATTTGAACATATGAAAAACTAGGGACCGAAATTATAAACTTTCAAAATAGAACTCTAGAGATTTTAATAGAATAAAAACTTTTAAGGACCAAAACTACCAAAAACAAAAAGCAAAGTGCATAAAGGTAAAGTATAGCCGAAAATGGTCAAGGGTTTGCACGGTGTGAATGGCATAAGCCGACAATCATTTTAACAATTGCGTACAAATTCTTCCTCAACAAACAAATGCACACTGATTCATTCCCCTAAACACCAATTGAATTTCATCATATTCCACTCATCAACAAACGAGATTTCAAATATCTTACAGGATAATCGCGAGCCTGAAGAACAGAATCATTCTAGAAAGATGACAGGAAGAATTGGATTGAGATTCGTGAAAGAATGTTTGAATCAGAAGCTGAAATCAATAGCGGCTCCCATTGCTACAAGCAGACATTATACTTCTTCTTCTCTTTTCTTCTTCAACCCCTGCTGTTAAACCCAATCCTCCTCATTCTTCCAGAAAGGTGACTTTTTTTTTTCTTTGAAACACACATAATACGAGTATGCACCGCCTCCATTGAAATAGGAATACTTTTTACTTTTGACTTTTAATTCTGCTTTATGTAAAATAGTATGAATAATTTAATGCTTATAATTTTAATGCTTTTAGAGTATAGACAGTTGTGGATCAGGAAATTATTTGGATTTAGGGTTTTGAATTTAGTTATTTCGAAACTGTAGGGAAGGTTACTTACAGGAGCCACCATTGGACTGGTTATAGCTGGAGGGGCTTATGCCAGCACTGTTGATGAAGCCACATTCGGGTATTTAATCTTGATGATTTTTTTTTCGAATACGGATTATATTGTGTGGAATGAGCTGATTGTTAGATTTCTAGTGAAAAATGATAGCATATGGGATGATGACATGATGTACAATGGAGGATACAAGTTCATTCGGGTTAGTTAAGACTTAAGACTAGTTAAAGTAGGTGCAGGGAAGAGCAAGTTTTGTCTTTTAGTACAATTAAGGATGGAAAAAGAGTCTTAAATATATGTTTTATATATGTGTGTGTGTGTATGTGTGTGTAGAAGACCTTTTAAGAATAATGAATAAATATCACTTCTTATTGGGTTGGCGTGGAGCACACAAACTCAAGAAGCATATTTTTGAAATATTGCTTTGGGTATGAACTGGTGCTTGGAAATTATATTTTAGAGGTGGTAAATATAAGGAAATTAATTACTGAGTTTCGTTGGTTAATATGAATTACTTTTCTGCCTTTGTACAATCAAAATGTCATAACTTTAGTGCCTTCATGTGTACGTAGACTAATTGGAAAGGACCATGAAAGGCTTTTGCTTTGTAAATAACATACTTAACATACAGTAGCTTATGGTTCTTTATTCTCTTATTTCTGTTGTTTATATAGATCAGAAGAAAAATAGAAAATCTTTTCATACACAGTCAAGATCACGGATAGACTAGGCATATACGATTCAATAATGTATTAATACGGATAATATGTCAATTTAGGAAAACGAAAGGAGTGTTTGTTTAGGGTAGTCAAAAGGGTTGTGTCATATTATGTTGACCCATAAGCTTTTGAAAGAAAAAATAAACTAAATGAACCCTATTTATATCTCTTGCAAAAAAGAAAAACCCAGCCTTTTTATTTAAAGGTAAATGAATATTCTTATCTAGGTAGTTAAAGGCTCAAGGCCCAAAGAGTGAGCTTGTCAACTAGGCGCAAGGCGCTTAAAAAACGCTCGTTCGAGACATGCAAGGAGCATGCATGTTCATGAATTTTTAGCTGTTTTAGACTTGTTTTCGGATGGTTTGGACTGGCTTCTGGCTAGCTTAGATTGTTTGAAACTACTTTTGGAGTTTTAGCCGGTTGAGACGTTTTTTGAAAATCGAGGACGGTTTTTCTTCGGTAGCCTTTTCGTTTTGCTACATTCGAGGCTATTTTTCTGCGCCTTGCTTGGGTGCGCGCCTTTAACTACATAGGTTCTTGCTATAATTTATTACGCATTGTCAATATTAAGCATATATTGAGTACAATGATTGAATGATGGGGGCATAGGTCAATTGCACCGACACCACACTACTTGAAGAATGAATTGAAGCTAATTTAGAGTTGACTAGTTTAGTAATATCTTCAACAGCCTTAAGACATCCTATTGACAACTTGTTCTATTAGTATGATAGGCACACCTACAAGCTGTAAAGTGGATGACAAAAATGGTAAGTGAGATTAAGTTGGTTTTTAACCTGGTTGCTGGTTGTGGGGTTAGGGCTTCGGTTGCTTTGAAGTTGATAAAAATGGATCCGAACCGCTTGGGTTTTGCCAAAGAGGATAACAGATGTTAAATTACTTACCTTAAAAGACACAAGGATGATTATTGTGAGAATAGTTTTATAAATGTTGGGTTTTGGTACATGGATTCAAATGAAGATGATGATAGGAGATATGTGCCATACCCTCATCTAGTGACTGTTTGGGATTCTAGCTATTCTGTGTCCATGTCAAACAGTCAAAGATAATTAGTAGCTGTTATAGGAACTTATGGTCATTTTATTTCTTTTTTGGATGTTGAAAATTAGAGTTTTTGTCTAGCTTGTTTCATGGAGTACGCTTTTATATATGTGGACAATATGGCATGTAAACTTATACTTTAGGAGGTTTATAGTGGTATTGTTTAGGATGTTTATGCTGTGAAAAATGTTTTTTTTTCGTGTAGATTAACACCACTTGTTTTAGCTCTCGAGACATGGTAGTTATATGCTTAATTCGTTACTTATGAGAAGTTTATTATTATTATGATCAAAATTATAATTCTGAAAATTTCATGACAAAGTATGTAAATTACAACACATATCCAAATACCAATACCACCGTTAGTCCATTACCCTCTCTAATGAAAATAAAAACAGGGTCTCACTCGATCATCCAGAGGGTAATAGTGTGTAATACACGTAAATCATTCGCATTTCTAAAAACGTGCACCAGGGTATGCAAGTATATAAAGTATAAACATTAGGACGCGGCGTCTCTTTGGGATCAGTAGGAATTAAAATTTCTGATTTAAGAATTGAATTGATATCCCCTTTTCAAACAGAAATATCTCTTAAGAATGAGTCTTGTTGCTAGCATATCATGAAGAACAATTTTTTCTTTTTTGCTGCAATAGTATAAATAGAAGGGTGCCAGGGAAAATGGATGAGGAATCTGACATTGTAAAACAGCTGTATTTGATTAATAATTTTATGTTGTTGTTGTGGTGCATGTACACGTTAAAATTTATTAAACATTCCAAACATGTTTATAAGGTTTACAAAAACTCTTTTGAGAACTACTTATTTGCATCACTATGAAGAGTTAATAATTTTCTTGCTAAATTGATTTTGTACCTACGTAATTCTACCAGCAATTATACTTAAGTAAAACCATTAAAATCTAAAAGTGAGATACCTTGCTAGGGCAAAGTCTTTGACACATCTGGTCACCTACTAACTTATCGCAAATTCGTATATGTTATATGGGGGTGAGTCTGATCACCAAATGGTGGAAAGAGTTTTTTGAGAGTTTGGTTGAGTTGGGATATTGGTCTATAGTCTTTCTTAGACTCATAAAACTTTTAAACTGGACACTTTGTTGGTTTGGATACTAAAGCTCATGGTGTGAAACAGATATTCTTTATGCTTTTTTAATTTCATTAGCTTGGGTTGTTGCCTTGTTGGTTACATTTAATTTATTGATAAATGATAATTCACATGGGCAAGATATTTTGCAGTGGCTGGCTCTTTAACGCAACAAAAGTTGTAAATCCGTTATTTGCATTACTGGATCCCGAGGTTGCTCACCGTCTAGCTGTCTCTGCTGCAGCTCGTGGGTGGGTCCCTAGAGAAAAAAGACCCGACCACCAAATACTTGGGCTTGAAGTTTGGGGAAGAAGGTTCTCTAATCCAATCGGTCTGTCAGCTGGATTCGATAAAAACGCGGAGGCCGTTGAAGGTTTACTCGGATTAGGTTTCGGTTTCGTAGAAGTCGGATCCGTAACTCCTATCCCACAAGAGGGCAATCCAAAACCTCGTATGTTCCGATTGCGGGACCAAGGGTATTAACTATTAAGTTATTATCAAATGTTTTATCTTAATAATTAAAACCCGATCATTGGTTATTGATATTTGTTTGTTTGTGGGCAGTGCGATAATAAACAGATGTGGGTTTAATAGTGAAGGAATTGTTGCGGTTGCGAAACGGTTGGGTGCTCAACATGGTAAGAGAAAACTAGATGAAACGTCAAGTACTTCGATATCTTCGAATGATGACATCAAACATGGAGGGAAAGCGGGTCCCGGGATTCTTGGGGTCAATATTGGAAAAAACAAATCTAGTGAAGATGCTGCTGCAGATTATGTACAAGGCGTACATACATTATCACAGTATGCTGACTATTTGGTACCTTTCCGTTTTCCACCTATTTTATATTCAGTAATTTCACCTACGTTTAGGGCTGCAAACGAACCTAACGAACACGAACCATTCGTTTGTTAAGGAAATATATGTGTTCACGAACTATTCATGAACACTTACGAATGGGATTTTATGCTCGTGTTTGTTCGTTAAGTAAATGAACATGTGTTTGTTTGTGTTCATTTGTTAATATTAGGTAACGAACGTTCATGAACACAAACTAATGTCCATGAACACAAATGGAAACAAACGAACACAAACACACGTTCATGACTAGAGTATATAGTACACTGATAGTTATTAAGTATTTTATATGTCGGAGAATAAAATATGAAAACTAAAAACACTAAAGAACTATCAAACACAAACGGAAATGTTACCGAACGCCCACGAACATAAACGAATAGGTTACTGAACACTTAAATGAACGTGGCCTCTGTTCATGTTCGTTCATTAACTAAACGAATGGCATCTCTCTTTTTTGTTTGTTCGTTTATTAAATGAACGAACACAAACAAACTTCCCACCGAATGGTTCACGAAGTGTTCGCCGAACATTCGGTTCGTTTGCAACCCTACCTACATTCCTGATTGGAAATGTGCTTTCAGTATATAATATTTTCATGTTGCAGGTAATAAATATTTCGTCGCCTAATACACCGGGACTCCGCCAGCTTCAAGGAAGAAAACAGTTGAAGGACCTTGTTAAGAAGGTTTGTAATCAAGTCAAAATGTCCGATTTTCATCTAATTCTGTGTTGTGATTGATTGATAGAAGGGCCTACATCATTAATTGTTACAATTTTTCTATGATTAAAGGTTCAAGCAGCTCGTGATGAAATGCAATGGGGTGAAGAGGGCCCACCTCCATTGCTAGTCAAAATTGCTCCGGACTTGTCGAAGCAAGATCTTGAAGATATTGCAGCGGTATTTATATTCGCTAAATAATACTTTTTCTTTTATAATATTGGGTTCTTACGTGTCATTTTGATATTGTAGGTTGCTCTTGCTCTTCGCTTGGATGGTTTGGTATGTTTTTGCTTTAATCCCACCAAGGTTTCAAACAACAATCATTAATCATGGACCTTGATATATATAAATATGTTCTTGTTTGTAGATTATATCAAATACGACTATTTCAAGGCCGGAAGTCGTGCAGAGCAATCCTGTGTCAAAAGAAACCGGTGGACTGAGTGGGAAACCGCTTTTCACTTTATCAACCAACATCCTAAAGGAAATGTATATTTTAACAAAGGTACATATTGTTTGCTAGTAATTGTTATCTAAATGTACATATTTTTCTGGTTTTATTATCTGAATGTACACTTTTTCTTTAGGGAAAAATTCCTTTGATCGGGTGTGGAGGTGTGAGTAGGTTCGTGTCTAGTTTGCAAAAATTATTAATTTTAACGATAAACTTACTAGATGAATCATTTTACTAAATGTTACTTTATGTAGTGGTGAGGATGCTTACAAAAAAATAAGGGCAGGAGCAACTCTTGTTCAGCTTTATACAGCATTCGCTTATGGTGGACCTGCCCTTATACCTCAAATAAAGGTATCTTGTTTCAAAATATTATCATGAATATTTGAACATTAAAGGTATCAACTGCCTAAACCCTAAACCCAAAACTCTAAAATCTGTTTTCGTTCGTTTTGCAGGCCGAACTTGCACAATGCTTGGAAAGGGACGGGTTCAAGTCGTTTTATGAAGCCGTTGGTGCAGACTGCAGATGATCGATCATATGCCAATTTTGTGATGGTTTTGTAAAGATAAGCGACCGGATGCATCTCCATAAACATATTTACACCTTCATCCTGAAGCTGTAGTTTTCGGGACTTAGAAAATTATAAATTCTTCCCTTTATTATTTATTTTATTTTTTATAAGATGTTTTGAGAGAGTAGCTGTTAACAATTTTGATGTTTGATTGATGCCCATAAGATGTTTCATGACAGCTACATCATTTTTTTTCATATATTTTATTGCAAAATGCGTGACGTATGGACTCTTAAGCACGTGGTATTATATTAAATGTCGTTTTAATTTTCAACTTTCTAATTTTGGAGTTAGGCAAACCATGCTGAAATAAACACAACTTAACTTTATGTTGATTTTTTTACTGGATATCACTTTTTTTATTGAATATATGAGACACACTATTGTTACCCCAAAAACAAGTTTATAATTTCATACTCGTAATTAGCTTGTTAAAACCTCGCTAGCAGATGTCTTACATGAGTTCAGTATGTGTAGAGAATTGACATAATCGTACACATGTATATATTGCTTTAAATATGATATGTAAAGTAGTTATGTTATCGAATTATCACCCCACTCAGCTTCTACTTAAAGTTGGTTTCGTATTGAATAGGCTATATATGTGTGTTCATTTAACAAGCAAGGATGCATTAAGTACGAAACCACACAATGCACTTTATATCTATTGCCTTGAAGGCGATACATAGACGGTTATGTAATCGTCCCACTTTTTCTGTCTAACTACTTTGATAATCCTCATTGTGCTACGTATAAGTAGATTATACGATTTTTGCAGTTCTAAAAAACGGTTCTTATAGTTCTCAATATTATACTGGTTCTGAACCGAATATTAATACAATATAGGACAAATGACTAATGAATAGGAGGTGTTGCAATCATAACATAACGAGTGGTTTTCAATAACATATTGTGAGTTGGTAAGGAAAAAAAATGAGGCAACGCCTTTCCAGTAAGATGGTTTGGTCATATTCAAATCTTTGAATGCATCAACAACCACACGATGTCTAAATAGACGGAAATTGTTTGACATAACACTAAACTGTTTGATCAAATGTAATAGTAATGTAAAAGGTGCCTAAATACAAGGATTTATTATAATCAACAAATAAACAAGTTGTGGATGAGTCAACGTCTGGAAAGATAACCAAAATATTCTAATTATGTTAATTTTTATGTTGATAAATTTGTGTAATTATAACGAGCTACCTGCCTTTTAAATTGTTATCTCCGTGAGTGTAGACTCCTTTTTAATTGTTCTTCAAGTAGTGGTGGAGATTAAATGAAAACTCGGTGAAGGCTGGACTTTCAATGTCCAAATCAGTGGGGGCCAGAATCTTAAAAATCAAATATTTTACACTACAAAAAAAATCCAGAAATTTTTAGTAAAATTAACACTATGAACGAAAAATCAGTGAGATTAAATAAAGCTTTGCCAATGTTGTCAAGGTACAAGAGGTGAAATGTTCAAATCCTATAAGGTGGTTGGTTAACAGGAGTATACTAAAATTAGGAGCCGTTAAAGTAAAACATTTTTTCCATTTCTAATTTTTATATTATTACATCTATTTAATTAGACCAAGTTCTTTTGGTTGGTAATGAGTCCACTAATAACGAATAACTAAATCAATTCTTGTATGGAGTATCTTTGTCACGAAAGAATTCGACTATTTCAATCTTAGTCTTTACTAATTCTGTATATAAATCTCTAACATGTTAAAAAATTAAATGAATACAACTTAAATACTTTAAACAGGGTAGTCACATCTAATGAGACCTAGAATATCCTATATCATTAGAAAATAGGTTAATAGTATAATTGTATACTCATATTTAATGCGTAAACTTCAAAAAATGAGTATAAATATTATTAAATAATATCGCATTTTACTTCTTTTTTGGCCGTTTGAAAAAAAAAAAAAATCGTACTCTAGTCATTTCCAATACGTACCTTTACATACCAACATTAGATATATTGAACAAGTTAGTCGTGTGCAATGTTTTCTTATCTAAAAATGAAACCTAGTCATTGGCGAGTACAATTTTTTTTTGTAGAGGGCAAAAGGCGGATCAACAATAAATCAAATGATAAGATAGATGTTTCCTTGTTTCCATAATCATTTTAGTAAGGTCGACGATACCCATTAAAACAAGAGATAAAATGATAAATAAATGAATATATAAAAGAGCAATCTTCCAATCGAAGCCCATCAAATAAAGATATACAATACAATGGTAAACTATCTAAAATGAAAGAAAGGTGATTGGATTCACACAAAAATGAGTTAAAAGATTATAAAAATATATGTGCATGGATCATTGTATAAACACAACTACCAGAATAAGGATGACTCACACCATGCATGTTAATCACATAATCTTCCACTGATAAGCATGATTACATTTGAAGAAAATAGGATGTTGAAGACTTACTATGGTCGCCTATGAAGATTGGAAAGAGGGACGAAGTACAGACTTGGTGCAGTAGACTTTAGGGTTTATGATTGGGTCAAAATAGAATAAACTTTCGTTTTCTTTCCTATGATTTGGTCGTTTTAACGGTTTTGCCCTAATCATTTAAAAATAACCATTTTCCTCCAATTTGCTATGTTTTTTTCATTTTGCTCCCCGACACTAATTCCAACTAAAATGTTTAGTAACTGGAAGGGCATTTTAGTAACTCCAAGTATAAAACTAAGGGTATTTTAGTAAAAGTACAAATAAAGATTCTATTTTATATGTAAGACATGTATATACATAACAAACCTGCACATCTCTTCTCATTCTACACTCCCTCTCTCTCTCTACACTCTCTCTTCTCCATCACCACCACCCCACCACCACTGTCACCACCGCGCACAACCCCCATCTGACCACCACCACCCCTACTCGACTACCACCACCACCTTACACTAACTCCACCCAACCACCACCAGCTTATACCACCCCACCACCTTGAACCATCTCCAGCAGCCTCATCTAACACCTCAAATCTTTCTGGAACCAAATCTGGTGGGAAACACACAATTTAAACTCAAACCACCGTAGATCGACGACACCATTTAAACCCAAACCACCAGATCTACAACCCACAATCTGAAATCAGAAGCCCTACGGTGGCGGCTGGTGGTGCTTGTTTCAAGATCTGCGATGATGGTGGTAGGGCTGCTGGTGGTGGTGGCAATAGATGGTAGGTGGTGAAGGTTGATGGTGCTGAGTACGAAGCGTTTATGGAAGGCCTTCGGTTAGCCATCAAAATGGGTGCACAGAATTTGGATGTGCACGTCGACTCCCTTTTAGTCGCAGGACAGGTCAACGGCCTATACGACGCAAAAGGCGAAATGATGGCCCTGTATCTTGAACAGGCGCAAGCCTTAATAACCAAATTCCAAAGCTTCAAAATAACCCATGTCAACCGAAGCGAGAATAAACATGCCGACGCACTCAGCAAATTAGCCGCTACAAGCTTCAAGCACCTTGCGTGTGAAGTGTGCATTGAGGTACTCAAGAACCCTTATGTTCCTTTGCGTCAAGTAAACATCATCGAGAGGGGGCTCCTTCCTAGATGTCTCCCATAATCATGTTCTTGCAATACGGGACTCTCCCCGAAAACAAAGCGGAAGCAAGGAAGTTCCAGAACAAGGCACTCAACTACGAAATGGCGGACGTATCCTATACCGGAAGTCATACCTTGGACCGCTCCTCCACTGCGTTGACCGGCAAGACGCGCAATACTTATCCATAAAATACACGAAGGGTTATGCGGAATTCACGCCGGTCCGCGTATGGTCGTTGCAAAGATCATGAACGTCGGATACTATTGGCCTGGCATGAACTTGGATGCAATTGAAACATTGCGGAAGTGCACATCATGCCAACGCCATGCGCCAAAGACTTTGCGCCCAAAGAATCCCTTGATCCCAGTGACGACAACATGGCCCTTCCAGCAATGGGCAATCGATATGGTGGGACCTTTCCCAGATGTCCCAGACACGGTGAAGTTCATAATCATTGTTGTCGATTACTCCACCAAGTGGTAGAAGCAAAACCCCTCGCATCCACCACAACAGTTGTAGTTCGGAAATTCATTTGGGAGCACATCATTTGCCGCTTTGGGTTACCCCTACGCATAGTCAATAATAACGGTCCCAACTTTGCAGCTGAAGAACTACAGCAATGGATGAAGGAAATGCATATCGAGCATGTCTTCACTTCGGTCGCGCATCCCCAAGGGAACGGCCAACTGGAAAGTATAAACAAGAGTATCATCAAAGGGATCAAGACGAGATTGGGTACGGCGCGGAGAGGCTGGGTAGATGAGTTTCCAAGCATCCTTTGGGCTCATCGAACCATGCCAAAAACCAGCACAGGTGAAACTCCTTTCAGCCTAGTGTATGGGACGGAGGCAGTGATTCTCGCGGAAATAGGCCTCCCATCACTGCGCATGCTGGTTGCGCAACGCTAGAACAGTGAAGACGAGCGCATACTCGACTTGGATCTCCTAGAAGAAAGGCGTGAAAATGCCGGTATCAACGAAGCAAAGTACAAATCCAAGCTCGAGAAATACTACAACGCGCGAGTCCGCATATGTACCTTCCTACCTAGCGATTTTGTTCTACGCGACAACGAAACGTCTAACGCTGAAAGTCCTAGAAAACTCACACCTAAGTGGGAAGGCCCTTACATTATCCATAAAGTCCTAGGAAAGGGTACATACACCCTCAAACGTTTAGACAAACACAAACATTCCTAGGACCTAGAATGCGCAACAGCTACGACGGTGTTACATGTAAACTAGCAACCTATTATCTTATTGTCAACTCTGTACATGGCTCTTACGCCTTATTAATAAAGACAATGGATACATATATTTCTTTATCTAGATGTTTTGTTACAAATGCGCGAAACTACTTTGGGTCTACGCGAAAACACTGTGGTACACAATGACTCATGAAAATTCACTACCTACTGCATGCGCATAGGAGGGGATGTTCATACACGAGTTCATTACCAGTTTTATTCGCTCTACCTACATAATGTCGGTTCTTTTCACGCAAATATTGTAACTTGAAAGAAAAACATTTCATTGAAAAGATAAAGATATGTACAAACATGCACAACGCACAGTTACATTCAAGACAGATCATAGATATTACAATTATAATCCTAGCCTACTATTCACTCCCTGCGGCCTCGGCTTCATCCGGAAATATATCTTTCAGGAGATCGACATAGTCTTCATGTTGGAGCGCCTCTCACAAATCCATAACTGGGAGTTGAAGACGGTCATACTCCCGCTTAGCCTGGGAGAAGGCAGCTTGGGTATTAACTCCATGAGTGGAAGCACGGTTGTTGTCCCATTGTACGTCTAGTGAATGAGTGACATGGTGTGCACACTCAGCATAGCCCTGCGCCATACCCATCATGGAGCGTAGTGTCCATCTGCTTGGCCACTGCGTCATCCAACTCCGTAGAATTAAGGATGGAGTTTGCGATCTGCAATACAAGGAAAACATGATTAGAATCAAGACAAAGAGATCAAATGCAAATGGAGTACTTATATTGACAACTCCATGCTGTTGCATCCACAACATGTTCTTGGCCAGCGACTCCACCAGCAACTCGGAGATGGCGTGGGCGGCTTCAGAATCCTCAAGTTTTTTCTCCCCCGCACCCACCTTGGCATTCGCCAATCGTAGCCTCTCCTTATCCTCCAGGTGCCTGTGTTGTAATTCTGCCTTTTCCACCAAGGCCACCTGGAGATCCTTCTTAGTCAGGCAATCTTTGATCAATATAAAACAAAAAAAACGAAAGAATAAATAGAGGGATAAATTCTTACCTCCTTTTGATCACTACGTTCGCGGTGTGCCCTGGCCTTCACGGCCACAGCATCTGTTGCCTCCTTCTCCCTCTTTACGCGTGCAGCCTCGACGCGCAGGCTCACGATTTCATATCTCAAGGACTTTTTCTCGTTGTTGTCCCTCTCGTAGGCCTCCCTCCACCGCTTGCGCTCCTCTGCAAGGGTGGCAGCGGAGCCTTCTGCCTTCTACTTCCACCCCAACACGGACCACTCCTCGGTCCGCTATGCTTCAGCAAACCTTGCCCTTTCAGCCTCCAGCTCAGTTTTTTGTGCAGCCACTTGGGCTCGCTCTTGGACCAGATCCGCTTGGGCAGCCTCAAATTTAGCATGTTCTTTGTGCATGCTCCGCCACTCCCTGATAATCTTGTGAGTGTTGGAGGCGTAGCTAGCTGCTGCCTAGAGGTACACGCGGTAAGTTTGTTCATGACTCAGTTGAGCACGCGCACGCACCTTTGCTGGGGGGAACGTACCTTTAAACCACTCACGGCATGCCGGACAGTGAGAGAAGTCATCTCCTTCTTCAGCTTCCACACAGGGGTGTGGATCTCTTCAGCGCGGCCCTCATGATATGACCTGTAATAGAAGTCACCCGAGGTTTCATACGGGCGGATTAGAGACCCTTCTGCGGAAGGGCTTCTACCAGATCCTCTGACCTCACCCCCAGGTGCCAGCTCGACTGCATGAGTCCCCTGTGGAGCATCTTCTTCAACCACCTCCTCATCGGCAACCATAACCATCGGTTCCGTCTCCACCGCCTCAGGCTCTACATTCTCAACCTCCACCTGCACCTTCGCCGCCCAGGTAGTTGGCTCCCAACCCTGTGCTCTTGACGCCTGCGCTGTTTCAACCATAGGTGGGGGCATCGGAGTGTCAACGGGCGCGGCCGGAGTGGTGGGAGCAACAAAAACTGTTTCACTTCCCCCTGCAAGATGACAAACAGTTAGACAAGTACAAGAAGAAGTAAAGTGGTATAACAAACAAGTCAAGATGTTCACCCAAGGAAAGTTTGGTTGCGAGCGCATCTAAACTCACTGGCGGTTGTCACGCGCGCATGGCCGGCACTTTCTCTGCTAGTTCATTAATGAAAGAGAGGCTGCACTGTTGACAGCATGCCACAACTGTCAACGTCACCTCCAGGGCACCCTTTTTCTCACCAACCCTCCTGCAACATCAGCATGACGGAGATTCAAATTTTAAAAACCTCATCATGAGTAAGGGTTTCCCTCACACACAAGTTTTCTCCACCCCTTATTGAATTCTTGCCGTTGAAATATGCGCGCATACATGAATTTTCCTAGTCCTAACACTCCACCTACTTGCCAACATGCGCATAGGAGCAGCACTGGACTGGGGGGACTTGGAGGGGTATGGTCTCAAAAACTCTGCGCCTGCATAAGGAACCATACCCTCAATGACAGCATACCACAAGAATAACCTTGCGCGCAATGCGCAACGGTGCGCCATTCTTGGAACCAACAGGTTGCCTAACAAACCTTGCGCACAACGCGCAACAGTATTGCAACCTTGACACTAATAGGTCGCACAACGAACCTTGCGCACTCTGCGCAACGGCAAGTTAGACCTAGAAAGCAGGTCACACAACGAACCTTGCGCACTCTGTGCAACGGCAAGTTAGACCTAGAAAGCAGTCACACAACGAACCTTGCGCACTCTGTACAACGGCAAGTTAGACCAACACATGTAGGCCACACAACGAACCTTGTGTACTTGGCGCAATGGCAGGTTAGACTTAGAAGCGTTGGCCCCTTGACCCTGCGCGGATCAAACAAACCTCTAGCTGCGAAGTCCCAAAGCCTTGCACAAAGACAAGACAAACATGAGAGCAACTCATAGTATTGAGAACAAAAGGATATAATCCCTACAACTCTACGCTGGTCAGAAACCACTGAAAGCCACGCGAAGGGAAAAGCGCAAAGAGGCATTGACTACATACGAGGGTACAAAGTTGCAGAGCTGTGACCCAATGGTCACTCGGCAGGTTGTGTCAGACTGTGTCGCACGAACAATAATGCAGAGGACAGACTGTACACCAACCACACTCACGCCAGCAACTGTCACACATTCTCCACTTTCGGCTGATGACAGGTCTGACACCAGGGACAGCTGCCATAACACGTGGCTCCATTCAACATCCGACAAAGCACACCTCCTGCCAGAGATCATTAATGATCGATGTAGAGAGACAGAACACATACCCCTGGTCGTCTAGGCCGAGCCCAAGGCCCATCAGCCCATCTCCCAAACACACCTATCTTTGGCTATAAAATAAGGATTACACCGCAAGGTAAACCACTTACAATCATACGAGCTTACTTGCTTATTATTTGCAATCACAAATACTTATTCTTATGCTGGAGTGTGGTCACGGAGAAAACCCTCCCCCTTTCTCTCATGACGAGTCTAACGACGTTGCTAGTTTTACAGATTAGCTTGAAGCGAGATCACCCAGAAGAGTGAACGAGGGACAACCTTTTGTGAAGAAATATTAGGCTGTAACTAAGATATCTCCCGATACCTCTCGGTTCAGCCAGTGTTTCTTCAGTGGTAATTGATGGTGGTTGGTGTGATAGTTCGTGTTTTGGACATAATGAGCAAAATTCTCTCAAACATCCATACACAATTTGGGGCACGTAGAAGATTCGCATAAGGACCTCAACCCAACAATACCTAGCAATTTGGGGGCACGTAGAAGATTCAAGACACCTATCAAAATGTCACCTGGAGACAATAACGGCACGAAGCTGTTACCACTGCTATATCTAATCGGCGCCAGAAGTAATTAATCTGTTTTTTTCTCACTCATCATTTCAAAATTGGTAATATGATTCATCAAATTCGTTAAACCTGATCGTATAATTGATTGTATCAGTCCTCTGTATGGCTGCGATCAACAAATGGAGGGTCGTAAAGAAGTCGGAGCTGCGACATCAACATCACCAACATTGTTAGAGAGAATTTTGCTCATTATCAATTTTGTTATTTTTTAAAGTTTAGTAGATTCGAATAGATTTGGTTTTTTTATGAGGTAGCGGTGTGGCGGCTGGATGGTAATGCTGGTGATGGTAGTGCTCGGCAGGTGGTGGTGGCTGGAGATGGTGGCTGACGGTGGTAATATCTGGTAGAGAGAGAGGGGTTGTAGTGAGAGAGAGAGATGTGTTTTAATTATGTAGAGAGAGAGATAGGTTTTTTTGTTTTTTTAATAAAAAGACAACATATTTAAGGAATTAATAATAAACAATTTAGTACTTATATATATAATTACCAAAATACCCTTCCTTTGAGTGTATGATTTAACCGAGTTAAGTGTCGGGGAGCAAAATAAAAAAAACATAGCAAACTATTGGAGAAAAATGGCTATTTTTAAATGATTGGACAAAACCGTTAAAATGACCAAACCACAGGGAGCAAAATGGAAGTTTTCTCGTCAAAATACAAATAAAGTGTTACATACCAAAAAAGAGAACTCAACCTAAGAGACTAGTCTGGTGGGTGTGAGAGCCCATTTGGTATATAAACCCCACATTGGTTGCCCATATAACTAATATGGGACAAGTCGCATACCTTACAATGGTTTCAGTCCATAACAATCGACCCTCCTTAAGGGCCAACGTCCTCGTTGGTCACGGTCATGTGGGTCATGGCTGGCTCTTTCTAGGCCACCACTCCGAGCCTCGTTGGTCACGGCTGGCTCTCTCCAGGCCACCACTCTGAGTTTTAGCTCTAATACCAATGTTAAATACCAAACAAGAGAACTCAACCCAAGAGACTAGTCTGGGGGGTGAGAGAGCCCATTTGGTATATAAACCCTACATTCGTTGCCCATACAACCGATGTGAGACAAGTCCCATACCTTGAAATGGTTTCAATTCATAACATAAAGTAGAAAAATTTAATACTATAATAAGCTTTGTACCTCCCTCCCATCAACGCTGCAAAAACCTAGCAAATTATATAATTTAAAAAGTGAAAGGTAATAGCGTAGTTGTATAGTCATGTTTGTTAGGATCTGAGTTTGATACTTGTGAATTAGTGCTAGTTAAAACAAGCAATTATGATTGCAATTCAAATAATAAACTCACAATATTATAAACAACTGTTTTTCATTGAATCAAATGATTACAAATTACAGTATAATGATTCTACAATCTCCCCTTCAGTCTGATCACTCGCAAATCTGTTCGTACATTTGTGGATGTGTGTGAAGTGATAAATAGATCTTTAACATGTGAGATCTTTTAAACTAAGTACAAAGGTCTATTCGTGATTGGTTGACATCACCCTGATAGTGACATCTAACATTCTTAACAGAAAAGATTCCACAGATGTTTGCAAACATCTATGGGAATCTAACCTCTGATCTAATAACTAAACATCTATTGTTACATTGAAGAAATCTCCGATCTTCAAACCGTTTTTGCTTCATATCAAACATCTATTTGGTCTGAATAGATATTTGGTCTTCTTCAACAGATCTTTGCTTCTACAACACTTTGATCTTGATCAGTGCTTAGCTCTTCTTCAACAGTGGTTTCCAAGGCTTGAATAGATGTTACCTTGTAACACCCCAAACTTAGAAGCTTTAGTTATGAGCCGGAAGGTTCTAATGATATTTGGCATGTATACTTTAGGCAACGCAAGTAAGGCGTCGGGAAGTCAAGCCGGTGCGGATGCCTTACTTGTAAACGGGTCAAAACTATTAGATTTAGAAATTTAGAATCGATAGCATAAAACACGTTGTATTGGATCCGGGTATTAGATTTCAAGACTAAATGCGTGGAAATTATTTTACGATCAAATAGGAGCAAGTTTCGTGTTAAACAGATAAGCGCTTAAAAAGATACGAGGGAATTCGTATTAAAAAGGGCAAACTTGGAATTTCCTGCAGCAACCCACCATAAGCTATGGTGGCCTACTATAACTTACGGTAGGTTGCTGTTGTTAAAAACAAAATGCCTATACCGTAAGCTACAATGGCCAACCATAGCATACGTGAACAAAAATTTTGTTTTGTTATTTGGGCCATGTCTTTGATGTTTGCTATGTTCTAATACGTTATATGTTTTATATAACTGAAGTTTTAAAAATTTTCGTAATGTAGGTGATCTATATGATGTTGTGGATGATTGGTCAAGTTATTTGAAAGACTGAACACTACCGAATATCAATCTTCCGCTTTTGATTAGTTAGTTTAGGTAACTAATGTGTTTTAAATGTTTTAAATACTTATAACCTTTAAGTAAATCTGTACTTTTGTTTGGAATTTTGATTGCATTATCTTAATGAGATACGGAAGCTTTTTTTATTAATTCCAATTAAGTAAGTTAGGGTCTTACAAGTTGGTAATCAGAGCTTAAGGTTAAAAGTAAATGTGTTCGGTTCGAAGCTTGATCAAGACATCTGGTAAGATAGTTATGAAATAAATCTTAATATATATATATATATATATACATACATATATATATATATACACATATATGTAAAGAAATGAATTAAAAGTGCATGGGAGGAGTGTGTTTATACATTCACCCGGAAAAATGCACTAAGCATGAACGGTTAAGGCAAGTTGTATACTTGGCCAAACCGAAGAAGAGAGATACATTGAGTGTCAGAACAAACATAGGGAGTAAATTCTCATATAGTAATGTGAGAATAATGAAATGAAATGTTTACCAATTTATCGTAAACGTTTCAGATAAACGATGTTGGGTGGGAATGGTGATGACACGGTACCTTTGATTACCGAACAGATAAAAGAAAAGATTTTCGAGAAAGTCAGAAAATCCTTTAAGCTAGCCTACCGAGATTCATGGAAAGGCTACAAACCGCAATACTCACGCCGGTTGAGGAAAGGATAAGTGAACTGAAAGAGGATTTCATCCATGAGAGAGATGTAGTCAAGGAAAAGAAGGGTTACCCATACAATAAATTCATGGCATGTAAACCCCTAATTATAACTGGGAAGTAGATCCGATCGCTTGTCAAAGGTGGATAGGCGACATTGAGGGTGTTTTCGAAAGAACACATTGTGATGCGAGTGACTTCGTGGCCTACGAGACGGCCATCTAAGAGGTCAAGCCAAAGATTGGTGCGATAACCTCAGGAATGAAAAGGGGGTTGCAGCTACACGGGTTATGACTTGGGAGGATTTCAAAACACCATTCCTCAAACATCATAGTCCCAAATCGGTGATCAATAAGATTAAGGAAGAATTTATACAATCAAGGCAAAAGGGGGAGACTGTGAACAAGATCACGGGAACTTTCCTTGATAAACTGATGTTTTGTGACGAGCTGGTCAATACTGAAGAGCAAAAGATATATTATTATTATAATATGCTCAAAGATGAATTTAGGGAGTTCATGACTCCCACAAAATATGAAAACCTCACGGACATCATTAGTGTTGCACGGGAGGAGCGCGAGATAGAGTTGAAGAAACAGATTGAGAGAGGAGAAAGGAGAGCATTTGACGCTAATCCGAGTCCTACAAAGAAACAAAAGGTAGCTGAGCCTTCAAAGAAAGCAAATGTAAAAGGGGTTCCGAGTTGCAAAACGTGTGGCCGTGCCCATCGGGGTGAGTGTTATTTTAAAAACAAGCCGCGTGTTGTATGCGGAAAGACAGGTCATGTGGCCTCAAATTGCCCCGGTAAAGTATCGGTGTGCTACAAATGTTACCACACGGGTCACAAGAAGTCTGAATGCCCGGAATTGGTGGGAAAGAAAGATATAGCCGATACAAAGACGGGAGTCCCAAGGTCACGGGCAAGATCTTTCCAAATAACCGCAGCCGAGGCAAAGAATGAACCCGATGTGGTCACAGGAACTTTTACCAAAAATTTTATTCCCGCTCATGTTTTATTTGATGCAGGTGCGAACAAATCTTTTGTTTCACATGGGTTTGTTCAACACCCATCGTTCATATTAGAAAAGTTACCCATGCCTTTAGAGGTAGAAATAGTTAATAACAAAACTTTTATTGTTTGTGATGTGTGCTGAGATTGCAAGATTAATATAGAAGGTGAAGACTACCTGATTGATTTAATACCCATGTCAATGGGGGAATTCCAAGTGGTGGTTGGGATGGATTGGTTGTCCCGCTACCACGCCAATATGATATGCTCCCGTAAGGAGATAAAACTAACATCTCCAGGCGGAAGACGTGTCATCATTTATGGGGAAAAGAGTTGCAACCCCATAATGTGCTCAATGATGGAAGCCCGTAAGCTCATTCAACACGGGTGTACAACATATTTGATTTACCTACGTGATTTGGAAAAAGAGCCGCCAAAGATTGAAGATGTACCTGTAGCACGAGAGTTTAAAGACGTATTACTGGAGGACTTACCGGGAATACCACTTGAACGTGAGGTGGAGTTTAAGATCGAATTAATCCCGGGTGTAAAGCCGATAGCCAAAGCACCGTATAGGCTAGCACCATTAGAGCTCCAAGAATTAATGTCGCAATTGCAAGATTTGCTCGATAAAGGTTTTATATGACCAAGTGTTTCTCCTTGGGGAGCGATGGTGTTATTTGTAAAGAAAAAGGACGGAAGCATGCGCATGTGTATCGATTACTGGGAGTCAAACAAACTTACGGTAAAGAATCGATACCCGCTTCCGAGAATCGACAACCTATTCAACCAACTGCAAGGCACAAATTTGTTTTCGAAAATTGATTTGAGGTCGGGATATCATCAGTTAAGGGTGAAAGAAGAAGATGTACCAAAGACGGCCTTCCCTATGCGGTACGGACACTACGAGTTTCTCGTAATGTCTTTTGGATTAACAAATGTACCCGCGGCCTTCATGGATCTTGTAACATCCGTCAAAAAACGGATTTTACCAAACCCGCTCCGTTTATTAACCGAACAATCAGTTAAAAATTTCGTTGCGAATTTAATGCCCAAAATAATTTTAAACGATACATAATTAATTATTATATTGGAAAATATAAGTTGTTTTTGAAAAACTGTTGAAAATCACAAAATAAAAATGATTTGTTCCTGCCGGGTTTCGAACCCGGGTCAGTAGCCGGGTCAACACTGACTTAACACTCAACACTTAAACCACTGCGCCACTTGTATCTTTTGTTTATTATTAAGATCATTTAATTCATAAAGTGTCTTTCTGAATTCAAAACCGGCGCCCAAAGTTCAGTCGTCGGAAATCCGGCAATCTCGCGAGTTTTAACGACATCTTCAGTTATAACGTAAACAATTACTAGGACATCGGTTATAACCGATGTCTGAGTCCGCGACCAAAGTTATAACCGCCGGAGAAACTATAACCGACGAACCAAGTCGGAAATCGGACCAAATCTAACCTGCCTTATAAATACCCCCTCGAACCTCTGCAAACATTTTCGCTCAAAACCACACCCTTTCTCGGCGAAAACTCACTCGCCGGAAATATTCTGCTCATCGCCGGAAAACCGAGTCCTTAACTTCTAAGCCTTACTAAACCCTCTGAACTTATACCGAAGTCACCCACATACTTTGTAAGCTTTCTGAAGACTCTCTGCTGCAAGACACTCGTCGCCGGAAGTGATTGCTGTCGCCGGAGTTACGCCGGAAAAACAGAGGAAGCCAGTCGGTATACCTCACGCCTAATTTCTTCATTCTTTTTATTTAATCTCATCTGTAATTAATCATAAAACGCTAAAGAAACCTGAATAAAAACTTCGAACCAGTCAGTCATCATTTCTGGTTATAACTCAACGAAGAAGACGAAGTTACGGAACATATAAGTATAATTTAAATCAAGAAATAACTCGGGTTAGACACACAGTCCAGCGGTGGACTGTGTGCACAATAAACACACTAACGTCTCGAGTTCGAATCTTGTTCCACACACGCTGCCTTAATAAAAATGCTTTTTTTGTTAACTGAACCGGATTCATTTTATGTATATGTTAAGTATATTAATAACCGGAATAATAACCAAGTTAGACACACAGTCCAGTGGTGGACTGTGTGTATGTTTAATCAAAGCGCACGAGTTCGAGTCCGGTCTACTACATCGACCCGGACAATTATTCAAACTTTTTAATATGGCATAAATGAAAATGATTAGTTTGTATTTAAGAATAATAAAAACCAGTTTAGTTAACAAGTTGGACACACAGTCCAGCGGTGGACTGTGTGTTTGCATAAGCCACAGGTCCCGAGTTCGAGACCTGTGGAGCGCACCGAGTCTTGGATTAAATCGTTTTTAGAAAATAAAGGATTTTCTGTTTAACATAATAAATATATAAATACAATTAAAAACAGAAATATTTCGGGTTAGACACGTAGCTCAGTTGGTAGAGCTGCGTGCACGCGAACGGGAGGTCTCGGGTTCGAGCCTCACCCAGCGCACACAATAATACATACGAACCGGACAACAGTCACTGTTACAGTCAAAGTCAAAGTCAACGGTCAAAAAGAAGTCAAATTTTTTTTATTTTTATTTATTTATTTTAATTAAAAATCAATTAAAAATACTTAAAAATAACATTTTTAAGGTTAGAAAATAGCCTTGAACTCACAAAAATACACCCAACAATCCTACTAAAATGGATCAATAAAATCCGTTTACTTACCAAACCATAATGCTATTTATCTAGGTTAATTTCACTTGTGGTTAAAACCACTTCGCGTGCATTCAACATCATCAACCGAACGCACCCACTGTGAGTGAATCTTACAACTCCCCCTTTTTAATTACACGTTTTGGGGTGTGTCATGTGTCACAAATTAATTAACTCGTTTATTTAAACTTGTGCCATACCATATCGTGATCTAAACTTAGATTGTTTATATTGTTGTGATTACTTATTTCATTTTGTCAAATTATATGAAATTCATTCATTAAGCCCATCAGTTCCTCGTGGGAGACGAGTTGAACAACGCGTGCCTCAAAACCAATCCATTATTGTTCATGTGTGTATCATTGAGTTTTATATTGTTTGTAGTTGTGTCATTCATATTATCATGTTTATGCAATTCATTCATTAGGCCCATCAGTTCCTCGTGAGAGACGAGTAGAGCAACGCGTGCCTCTAAATGTTCCATTATTGTTCATGTGTGCTTTATTTAATATCTAATGATTGTTGAATAAGTTTACATCTATTTTTACTCATGTTTGGTTGTGCACTTATTTCATAATCAATTAAATAAACTTGTTCAAATGTTTTTTCATAGGATTCACTCGCCAACTTTATGTTGATCCAAAAACCCCTTTTACACATGATACAGGTGAACAGGTTGAAGCAAGGAAAACATAGGAAATGCCTTAGAAGAGAACAAAGAAGCTTAGATTGATAGTTAGAACATGTTGTAATATTTATTGTAAATTTCCATTAAATTGTATTAATGAATATGAAACGTATAATAAATGTCATGAGCTTTGATGATAACCCAATCATGCCCCGATCACCTTTTTCGCTGCGGGTCGGGGTGTGACAGATTGGTATCAGAGCCATGACTATAGGGATATAGGATAGGTTATTAGACCCTTAGAGCCTATACTATAGTCTGCCTAAATTTTAATTGATTAGGTGGTTACATACAAACTTGTGATATTTATTTGTTTCATATTTGTTTACATTTACAGTCAAACATACATGCTTATATACATATTCATTATACATATATCGATGTTCATGTATTCAGTTTATTTTCATACTCTCATTATTCAAAGATTTTGTTGCAATTTTCAAATCTCATCAAAGTAAGTTCTGCGACGGGCATGTAGTAACTGGAAGGGTACAAGTACCGGTAGTCGGAACGTCCTGTCTAGGTTGGCATTCGTATAAATCCAATATAAGGGACCAGTTTGCCTACCTGGGGACTAACGATGAGAGTACGAAGGACCTATTAGGCCAAAGCATGCCACACCAAACGTCGTTCGAACTAACCCCACTTTGAGGTGTCACCGTGTCTACACCTGGACACATTCCGAATATCACACGTTGTATACATATTTCTCGATTTTCTCCGGGTTTTAGTGTACGCAACCTGGCAAACCCGTGCGAACCATATGAAAAACCGGTATTCATGGGGCCCACATGATTACAAAGGTAAAGTATGGCGGCATGTAGGGCCTAATGGCGAGCAAAGCCCAAGACATCCTATGGATGTAGTAGATTTATTTTTCTATAATTATTTTATGAATGTTCATTCCTAATGCGACCCATGATCCCAAATCGCTCAACAAATGGCTGCCGTAATACCCAACATTGTAATCCAAGTACAACAAGCACTTACCGCTAATCCTGTCAATCAAGCAAACCAAAACATTATCAACTCTTCCTCAAATACCACTAAATGCACCTACAAGCATTTCAAATCATGCGACCCTCCAAAATACAAAGGGACTGAAGGTGTCACTGCTCTCCTCCATTGGTTTGAAGAAATGGAGAACACCTTTCTAAATAGCGATTGCCCCGATGATCGCAAAGTGCGATATGCTACCGGTCGATTATATGGGATAGCACTTACTTGGTGGAATACAGAGAAAGCCAAACGAGGCGTCGACGATGCTATGACTTTAACTTGGAACGAATTGAAGGAAATCATGACCAGACGATTTTGCCCAAGGAGCGAAATCAAGAAATTAGAAGATGAATTTTATTCGTTGAAGCAAAAGGAAGGAGACCACACCACCTACAACAAAAGATTCCTTGAGTTACATCAAATGGTTCCCAACATGTTCACTCCCCTCTACCGTTTGATCGAGCACTACATTCGTGGTCTTCCGTCAAAGATTCAAGACCCTGTAATAAGTACCGCGCCTGCAACTTTGGAAGCAGCAATGGAGTTAGCAATAGAGCTCACCGAGAACCGAATCCGGAACAAAGACTTCAAGGAGGAGAAGAAGAAGGATAAAGAATCGACTGAAACCTCCGACTCCACCCAAACCGAATCCCCTTCTCAACCCACTTCCAAGAGAAAAAGAGACGGGCAACTTTTCGCTGCTACCCAACGTAATCAACCAGTTTTACACGCCATACCCATCCAAGCTATCCCAATCACCCAAGTGGCACCCAACTCAACTTACTCAAATAAGAAACCATATCTTGGATCTCACCCTCGATGCAACAGCTGTTTTTTTATCACCATCCCCTTACCTTACCTTGTCGACTATGTGCAACTTGTGGACGCTATGGTCATTTGAGCAAGGTTTGCCGCACCTTTCAAAACCAAACCTCTTCCCCTACTCAAAACATGGCCCAAACCTATCAACAACCCCATTACCCCGTGTTCCCATATGTTCGAGCTTGTTTCAATTGTGGCGACCCTACCCACTTTAGAAACACATGCCCTCAATTGGTTAACGTCATCAACACTCAAGCCCAATCAAATCCAGTTAACCAAGTAAACCAAGAAAACCCAACCACTAGGCCACCAGCAAGAGGAAGAGTCTTCAATATCAACGCCAATCCTGTCGAAGATAATGACGGCCCAAACGAAGATACCCAACTAGTCCTCTTCACCAAAGATCCAGATTCAACTTCTATCGTTTAGTTTTATGTTTTTCTTTATCACATCGAACCAATCATAATTTAAGGATAAAGCCAATGAAACTTTGACGAGAATATGGTGGATACGCCGCTGGTACTTCCTATATATAAGTATTCTTGTCAAAGGATCAGAAGCATTATCTGGCGGTTATGAGAGGTTCCATGTGTAGACTGTTAGAGTAATTATTGTTTATTATTTTCAGTATATGCAATTGCCGAGGCCGCCTGCTCCCCATTTATGAGCGTTGAGCCTGTTCCCCATTTTATTATGCGGTTGAACCTGGCGTGCCCGCATACGATCGGCTCCGTTTGATTGAGCCTTGATCGCACAGTTCATTTTACATTTTCATTACATGCAATACGATCGGCTCCGT
Source organism: Scalesia atractyloides (assembly GCA_947069175.1). NCBI lineage: Eukaryota > Viridiplantae > Streptophyta > Magnoliopsida > Asterales > Asteraceae > Scalesia > Scalesia atractyloides. The sequence goes on along the minus strand of CAMTDV010000002.1, from coordinate 63,289,839 downwards.
TTGATTGAGCCTTGATCGCACAGACATTTTCATTATCAGTATTTTGTGGTTGTTGTGTTTGTAGTAGAGTCGCATAGAACTAACCATAACTTGCGGATAAAGTCAATGAGAATTTGACAAGAATATGGTGGATACGCCGTTGGTACTTCCTATATATAAGTATTCTTGTCAAATGATCGGAGGTATTATAAGGCGGTTATGAGAGGTTCCATGCATAGGCTGTTTGTGTGATTGTTGTTTAGATTAAGTTATTCATTTTCAGTACATGCAATACGTTCGGCTCCGTTTGATTGAGCCTTGAGCGCACAGACATTTTCATTTTCAGTACATGCAATACGCTCGGCTCCGTTTGATTGAGCCTTGAGCGCATAGACATTTTCATTTTCAGTACATGCAATACGATCGGCTCCGTTTGATTGAGCCTTGATCGCACAGACATTTTCATTATCAGTATCTTGTGGTTGTTGTGTTTGTTGTAGAGTCGCGTAGAACTAATCATAACTTGCGGATGAAGTCAAATGATCAGAGGCATTATCAGGCGGTTATGAGAGGTTCCATGCATAGGCTGTTTGTGTAGATTAAGTTTATTATTTTTCAGTACATGCAATACGCTCGGCTCCGTTTGATTGAGCCTTGAGCGCACAGACAATTTCATTTTCAGTACATGCAATACGATCGGCTCCGTTTGATTGAGCCTTGATCGCACAGACATTTTTCATTTCAGTATTTTATGTTTGTTGTATTGGTTGTAGAGTTATATAGGACTAATCATAATTCACTGATAAAACCAATGAAAATTTGACAAGAATATGGTGGATACGTCGCTGGTACTTCCTATATATAAGTATTCTTGTCAAAGGATCAGAGGCATTGTTAGATGGTTATGAGAAGTTCTATGTAGGATTTAGTAGTTCCTTGGTAACTAATCATAACTTGTGGATAAAACCAATGAAAATTTGGCAAGAATATGGTGGATACGCCGCTGGTACTTCCTATATATAAGTATTCTTGCCAAAGGATCAGAGGCATTATCAGGCGGTTATGAGAAGTTCCATATAGGATTTAGTATTGCCTTGGTTGAATTTTGTGTTACATTTATATCATCTTGCTATTTAAAGAGATTTGATTGTGTTCCATTTCTACATAAACTAACTTCTCCATCATAACAAACGAGAGAGGAACTGCCACCATTCAAACATATATGATATCAGAATGTGGATTCAAATATTAGCTGTTGTGTTATTTATGTTCTATAGTCATAGAACCAATCATAACTTACTGATATTAGCTGTTGTGTTTATTTATGTTCAAATATTAGCTGTTGTGTTTATTTATGTTCCATGTAGGTTGTAGTATTAGAAGTTTTGCCTTAGGATATAACCATACCCTTCCAAACATATCCAAACTCTTATGCATGATATCATAGTTAGCGAAACAATTCTGCTTATCAATACTTTTACAGTAGGCAACAAAAAGCGATTCCTGTAATAGGGTACTTAACCCTTACAAGGGACGCTACCGCCTCAAACAAAAAAAAATTAAAAACTCTTATTTTTTTCTAAGTATGTAACTGTCAAAACTAAACACCATTATTCTTTTAGTCAAATATATCACTATTTAAATTTCGGGACGAAATTTCTAAAAAGCAGGGGATACTGTAACATCCGTCAAAAAACGGATTTTACCAAACCCGCTCCGTTTATTAACCGAACAATCAGTTAAAAATTTCGTTGCGAATTTAATGCCCAAAATAATTTTAAACGATACATAATTAATTATTATATTGGAAAATATAAGTTGTTTTTGAAAAACTGTTGAAAATCACAAAATAAAAATGATTTGTTCCTGCCGGGTTTCGAACCCGGGTCAGTAGCCGGGTCAACACTGACTTAACACTCAACACTTAAACCACTGTGCCACTTGTATCTTTTGTTTATTATTAAGATCATTTAATTCATAAAGTGTCTTTCCGAATTCAAAACCGGCGCCCAAAGTTCAGTCGTCGGAAATCCCGGCAATCTCGCGAGTTTTAACGACATCTTCAGTTATAACGTAAACAATTACTAGGACATCGGTTATAACCGATGTCTGAGTCCGCGACCAAAGTTATAACCGCCGGAGAAACTATAACCGACGAACCAAGTCGGAAATCGGACCAAATCTAACCTGCCTTATAAATACCCCCTCGAACCTCTGCAAACATTTTCGCTCAAAACCACACCCTTTCTCGGCGAAAACTCACTCGCCGGAAATATTCTGCTCATCGCCGGAAAACCGAGTCCTTAACTTCTAAGCCTTACTAAACCCTCTGAACTTATACCGAAGTCACCCACATACTTTGTAAGCTTTCTGAAGACTCTCTGCTGCAAGACACTCGTCGCCGGAAGTGATTGCTGTCGCCGGAGTTACGCCGGAAAAACAGAGGAAGCCAGTCGGTATACCTCACGCCTAATTTCTTCATTCTTTTTATTTAATCTCATCTGTAATTAATCATAAAACGCTAAAGAAACCTGAATAAAAACTTCGAACCAGTCAGTCATCATTTCTGGTTATAACTCAACGAAGAAGACGAAGTTACGGAACATATAAGTATAATTTAAATCAAGAAATAACTCGGGTTAGACACACAGTCCAGCGGTGGACTGTGTGCACAATAAACACACTAACGTCTCGAGTTCGAATCTTGTTCCACACACGCTGCCTTAATAAAAATGCTTTTTTTGTTAACTGAACCGGATTCATTTTATGTATATGTTAAGTATATTAATAACCGGAATAATAACCAAGTTAGACACACAGTCCAGTGGTGGACTGTGTGTATGTTTAATCAAAGCGCACGAGTTCGAGTCCGGTCTACTACATCGACCCGGACAATTATTCAAACTTTTTAATATGGCATAAATGAAAATGATTAGTTTGTATTTAAGAATAATAAAAACCAGTTTAGTTAACAAGTTGGACACACAGTCCAGCGGTGGACTGTGTGTTTGCATAAGCCACAGGTCCCGAGTTCGAGACCTGTGGAGCGCACCGAGTCTTGGATTAAATCGTTTTTAGAAAATAAAGGATTTTCTGTTTAACATAATAAATATATAAATACAATTAAAAACAGAAATATTTCGGGTTAGACACGTAGCTCAGTTGGTAGAGCTGCGTGCACGCGAACGGGAGGTCTCGGGTTCGAGCCTAACCCAGCGCACACAATAATACATACGAACCGGACAACAGTCACTGTTACAGTCAAAGTCAAAGTCAACGGTCAAAAAGAAGTCAAATTTTTTTTATTTTTATTTATTTATTTTAATTAAAAATCAATTAAAAATACTTAAAAATAACATTTTTAAGGTTAGAAAATAGCCTTGAACTCACAAAAATACACCCAACAATCCTACTAAAATGGATCAATAAAATCCGTTTACTTACCAAACCATAATGCTATTTATCTAGGTTAATTTCACTTGTGGTTAAAACCACTTCGCGTGCATTCAACATCATCAACCGAACGCACCCACTGTGAGTGAATCTTACAACTCCCCCTTTTTAATTACACGTTTTGGGGTGTGTCATGTGTCACAAATTAATTAACTCGTTTATTTAAACTTGTGCCATACCATATCGTGATCTAAACTTAGATTGTTTATATTGTTGTGATTACTTATTTCATTTTGTCAAATTATATGAAATTCATTCATTAAGCCCATCAGTTCCTCGTGGGAGACGAGTTGAACAACGCGTGCCTCAAAACCAATCCATTATTGTTCATGTGTGTATCATTGAGTTTTATATTGTTTGTAGTTGTGTCATTCATATTATCATGTTTATGCAATTCATTCATTAGGCCCATCAGTTCCTCGTGAGAGACGAGTAGAGCAACGCGTGCCTCTAAATGTTCCATTATTGTTCATGTGTGCTTTATTTAATATCTAATGATTGTTGAATAAGTTTACATCTATTTTTACTCATGTTTGGTTGTGTACTTATTTCATAATCAATTAAATAAACTTGTTCAAATGTTTTTCCATAGGATTCACTCGCCAACTTTATGTTGATCCAAAAACCCCTTTTACACATGATACAGGTGAACAGGTTGAAGCAAGGAAAACATAGGAAATGCCTTAGAAGAGAACAAAGAAGCTTAGATTGATAGTTAGAACATGTTGTAATATTTATTGTAAATTTCCATTAAATTGTATTAATGAATATGAAACGTATAATAAATGTCATGAGCTTTGATGATAACCCAATCATGCCCCGATCACCTTTTCCGCTGCGGGTCGGGGTGTGACAGATCTCATGAATCGGGTTTACAAAATAATGGTAGGCAAGTCGGTAATAGTGTTCATTGACGACATTCTCGTATACTTGGAAAACGAGGCGGACCACGCTTGTCACCTACATGAAGTACTGGAAACACTTATACGAGAAAAACTTTATGCTAAATTCTCGAAGTGCGCCTTTTGGCTTCGGGAAGTGCAATTCCTTGGGCATATCATAAGCGCCGACGGGGTACTAGTAGATCTGTCTAAAATTGAAGCAGTGTCGAAATGGAATCCTCCGAAAAACCCATCGGAGATCAGAAGCTTTTTGGGGCTTGCGGGATATTATAGGCGATTCATTCAAGATTTCTCCAAAATTGCATTACCACTAACTAAACTAACCCGTAAAGAAGAAAAGTTTGTCTGGACTGACGAACAAGAAAGGGCGTTCCAAATGCTCAAGGAAAGGTTGACTAGTGCTCTGGTATTGACCTTACCGGATGGCACTGATGACCTGGTAGTGTACTCGGATGCATCACACCTAGGCCTTGGGTGTGTAGTTATGCAACGAGGCAAGGTGATTGCCTATGCCTCAAGACAATTAAAAGTTCACAAAAAGAAATACCCGACTCACGACCTCGAATTGGCGGCAATGGTTTTCGCCTTAAAGATTTGGAGGCACTACTTATATGGAGTGAAGTGCGCTATATGGAGTGAAGTGCGCTATTTTCACTGACCATAAAAGTTTGAAATACTTCTTCGATCAGAAGGAGTTAAACATGAGACAAAGAAGTTGGCTAGAAACAGTGAAGGATTACGACTGCGAGATTCATTATCATCCAGGAAAAGCTAAGATAGTGCTAGATGCCCTTAGTCGTAAGGAGGATGACACTCCTATTCGGGTACGATCTATGCAACTTGTGGTCACATCGGGGTTGCTCGAACGAATCCAAGAGGCACAAGTAGAAGCGATAACAGAAGAGAATTGGAGAAAAGAACGTGTGAAGGGTTTAGTGAAAGATATCTAAGAAAGAGGAAACGGGTTGAAATCCCGATCTGGATAGAATTTAGGTCCCAAACACTTGTGGTGTCACACCCCGGATTTCCAACCCAAATCCATACACCGGTGGGCCCGGGTGGGGAGTATCGTGACGTCAGTTGATAATCATCATATTCAATTAAACACGGCACAACGGAAGTCTTGGAGTAAAATACTATTACAAACCGAATGTTCGAAAATACAAAATAATATACAAGCTTATAATAGAAGATCCACAGGCGGATCATAAATTGTACATGGAAAGAATATAAAACAGACTTTGGGCAGATTTAGGATTTGCAAGATCCTCTATCACTACCGAACACCTCCAGCCTATTTTCGTATTGTACCTGCAGTTTAGTCTTTTGAAAATACGTCAGCTTTCGCTGGTAAATACACCCAACCGACTCATTTTGAAAACATTTCCAAAAATGTTTTAAGTGCGTATCAGCACAAAATCTTTTTATAACTTGGGTTAATTAACCGTCCAACCTTGTTAACAGATTTACATGTTTGTCGTACATACGGGCCTCGGTACGGAGACCGAGACACAATTAACGTACACACCACTTTGGACTCACGAAGGAGTCAATTCATCGGGTGTATGCCTACACCCGCGCTAAGGTCGTGGCCATTTCTATTGTAATGAGCCGAGGATATCCAAGACACGGTAGTTAACCCCCGATTTTAAATTATCAAACAAAACTGATTAAAACAGAATTTGCGGATTTACTATCCCTGAACCGGCATTCGATTGAATCCCATTTCCGACCAAGCGGTAAACCCAAGTTATAAAAAGATTTTGTGCTGATACGCACTTAAAACATTTTTGGAAATGTTTTCAAAATGAGTCGGTTGGGTGTATTACCAGCGAAAGCTGACGTATTTTCAAAAGACTAAACTGCAGGTACAATACGAAAATAGGCCGGAGGTGCTCGGTAGTGATAGAGGATCTTGCAAATCCTAAATCTGCCCAAAGTTTGTTTTATATTCTTTTCATGTACAATTTATGATCTGTCTGTGGATCTTCTATTACAAGCTTGTATATTATTTTGTATATTCGAACATTTGGTTTGTAATAGTAATTTTACTCCAAGACTTCCGCTGTGCCGTGTTTAATTGAATATGATGATTGTCAACTGACGTCACGATACTCCCCACCCGGGCCCACCGGTGTATGGATTTGGGTTGAAAATCCGGGTGTGGACATGTGGTGTGAAGGACCTTTACTCGATGCGGCTCACAAGTCGCGTTATTCGATTCGCCAAATGTATCAAGACTTGAAACTAAATTATTGGTGGCCCGGAATGAAAAGAGATGTGGCAAAATATGTCAAAAGATGCTTAACTTGTTTACAAGTAAAGCAGAGCATCAAAAGCCTTACGGCAAGCTCCAACCATTAGACATACCCGTTTGGAAATGGGAACATGTCACCATGGACCTATTAACCAAATTGCCGAGAACGGCTCGAGGATTTGATGTCGTTCGGGTAGCCCTAGATAGATTGACAAAAAGCGCTCACTTCATTACAATTCGAGAAACTTATACTTCTGAAAAGATGTTGGTGTATATGAATGAAATCTTAGCACGCCACGGAGTGCCGGTATCCATCGTGTTCGCTAGAGATACTCGGTCCACTTCAAACTTCTAGCGTGACTTTCAAGAGCAAATCGGCACCAAGCTATTAATTAGTATGGCATATCATCCTCAAACCGATGGGCAAAGTGGGCGAACAATACAAACATTAGAAGACATGCATCGGGCATGTATTATTGATTTTGGCGGTAGTTGGGATGCTTATCTACCGTTGGTTGAATTTTTATACGACAATAGCTACCAATAAAGTATTGGTATGGCCCTGTACGAAATGCTCTATGGCAGGAAATGCCAAACACCGGTATGTTGGGGTGAAGTGGGCCTTGTGAACTCGCCCACAAGGATGTGATTAAAGCCACAAACAAGAAAATTGACACGGTACAGGCTCATTTAAAGGCAGCCCAAGATCGATAAAAGTTCTACACAGATACAAGACGAAGACCTATCGAGTTTCAAATAGGTGATAAAGTAATGCTTAAGGTTTCTCTGTGGAAGGGTATCATTCGGTTTACGAAAAAGAGGGAAGTTAAGCCCTCGATATATTGGACCTTTCAAAATTATAGACAAGGTGGGCAAAGTAGCATACTGTTTCGAACTACCTGAAGAATTAAGTGGTATACACAACACATTTCATGTTTCTTATCTAGGAAAGTGTTTGGTGGACGAGGCGGCTTACGTGCCCCTCAATGATAGAGAGATTGATAACAAACTTAACTATATAGCGAAACCGATTACAATCCTTGACCGAAAAGTTTTAGAAACAAGGAGATTGACCAAGTTAAGGTCAAATGGAGCATAGGAAGGGATCAGACACCACTTGGGAGTCTGAAGAAGAAATGAGGAGGCTAAACCCTACTTTTTTCGGTACGTAAATACGTTTTGGGGACGGATCCCTTTTAATGGGAATGGACTTATAACACCACAAAAATATTGAATAATATATCTATATATGTACATATACAAATATATATATATGGTTATAACTTTATGAATAATAACTAGGAATATTAAACCTAGCTAATGATATGTGTTAAAAGTTCAAATCTTGAATTATGGCCCTTTTTAAAAAGAAAACTGAATATGAGGGACTAAAATAGACAATTGGGAAAAAGTTGTTTTATTTAAAAAGAAAACAAAAACATAGCACACACTTATGTGTGTATACGTGTGTGCGACCAAAGACAAAGAAAAACACCGAAACCCTTCAATAATCTTGAATTATGGCCCTCTTTAAAAAGAAAACTGAATATGAGGGATTAAAATAGACAATTGGGAAAAAGTTGTTTTATTTAAAAAGAAAAAAAAACACAGCACACACTTATGTGTGTGTACGTGTGTGCAACCAGAGACAAAGAAAAACACGAAACTCTTCAAACATCAAATTGAAGGGTGGATTAGAATTGTCATTAGTGCATGAATCATGAATGTTGATCACCCACACTTGTTTAAAACAAGGTAAGTTACAATTTCAATTTTGGTGATGCTTGATTTTGGGTGAAACTTGATTAATTGAAGTTCTTGAATAATTGATTGATGTTGTGACTTAAGGGAAGTGTAATTTAAGTGTAGGATCATAATCCTAACTGAAAATAATTGAATGAATTTATAAAATTAAGTGTTGAGATTTGTTATGCTTTATAAAAGAAGTGGGTTTTTGTTCTAGTATGAAAAGCCCCAAGTAATTATATGAATAATGTATGTAATGACCTAGGTTTGTTGAAATAGAAAGTTAATATGGACTATGATGAGGAATTGAGTTTGTAAAGTTGAGATTCTTGGATTTACCAAGGTTTAATTGAACTGAAATGGCTAGCTAAAAAGTATGCACATAAGGTGTTTGACAAAAGGTCTATTAGAATTGCCAACTTTAATTAACAAACGAAAGATGTTGATAGACACTTAAGGTGGTGTGTTTGGCAAACTTACAAGCTTTAGTTATGAGCCGGAAGGTTCTAATGACATTTGGCTTGTATACTTTAGGCAACGCAAGTAAGGCGTCGAGAAGTCAAGCCGGTGCGGACGCACGTTTGAAGGGAAAACTTTAAGGTACGTGCTTTATGCTTCATATAATTTTCTTGTTTGTTTTGCATAAATATATGTTGATTATTGATGCAACACTTGTGAAATATGGTTTATTCATATGCGACGGATTTGCATGAATGAACCGTGTGATGAGATAATGAACTAATGATAAGTTTGGATGTTAAAAAATGATAGATATCATTAAAGCACCCAAACGGGTCAATATGATGAAATAAATGTTTGGTTGAATAAAAGCGATAGATTTCGCTAAGGCAATCAAACGGGTCAAAATGATAAGATAAATGAAGGTTTGGTTGAATAAAAGCGTTGGATTTCGCTAAGGAAACCAAACTGGTCAAAATGAAGTTTTAATGCATACCGAAATGGATGCGGGAATGGATATTTTGGTTTAAACCCGGTCAATGGGTAAAACCGGAAAATAAGCGTAAACCGAGTAACGGAAACGCGGATTATAAGTCAAGGGACTCGGGGAAAGAGTCATAATAGACTAATAGCGAATTCGTGAAAAGAATTCGGAATAAGTAAGTTCAACTATCATATAGTTGAACGGATTGATTAAGTGTGAGTGCGCACCTAGTAACAGATGCGTAAATTATAAGGTAGTTATCTCGAAGAATGGGGTACATTTATGCAATTGACAATTTTGTAAAATTAATGAGGTATACAAGTTCGTTTGCTCAAATGTGCAAACGGGTCAAAACTATTAGATTTAGAAATTTAGAATCGATAGTATAAAACTCGTTGTATCTGATCCGGGTATTAGATCTTGAATATCATCGATTTTTTTGTAGATGTCGTACATATAGACTTATCGTACAAAACGTACGAATGGCGTGGAAAAATAAAAAACACGGTGACATCTTCGTAATTATTTTACTCGTATGGTAATTACTAAAATTACCATACAAGATCATTTGTAGAGTAATTAAGATACTCTACAAAATTACCCAACAAGATCAAAATTACCCTAGAAGATTATTTTACAAAATTATCCTACAAGATCATTTATAGAGTAGTTTTGATAATTACCGTACGAGTAAAATAATTACGAAAATGCCACCACATGTTCTTACTTTTTCACGCTCTTTATACATTTTGTACAATAAATATATTTGTATTTGATTTTTTTTCTAGTTATGTTATTCAATTTTTCTCATCTTAGTTCTCTTGTTGCTCAGGGAATACTCTTCTTGTTGCTCAGTGAATGAAAAGTACAAAACATTGGTAGTTTGAAATTTAAGTTCTAAAATTCAGAAACTATGAACCACCATATCCTAAGGTCAAGCTTATCCACATAAGAATAAAGTTTTTACGTGTCCAAAATAGTGAGAGCAATTCATCAATTATTGAAAAGCCTTGTCATCATCTTTGTCAAAACTCAAAATGTGTATACAATAAATATTTTTATTAAAAATAAAAGTAATATACATAAATAATAACAATAGTAACACTAGTAACAATACATATCATTATTAAATTTATTTGAACTATTTGTATTCATCGTATTAATTGAATGTAAGAATTCATTTTAGACCCATATCTAATTTAAAATTTAAAATCCAAATCAAATAATTCAGTATTATTCAATACAGTAATATTTTAATTGTATCGAAGTGGTCCGACAACCTCTTGGCTGTGTAACTATGCCACATAGCATAACATTATTCAGGATCACGACAACGATGTATTTGTAATACAAGAATAGTGTATAAGAAATTATCAACCATTCATCTTTTTTAGTAGCATCATAACCTACTAAAGTTAATGTATAGATCACTTACCAAATCTTATTACTGTTACTAATATTAATATATTAAGGCCACTTGGTGTGAGGTCGTCCCAGGTCCGGCTTCGGCCGACGACACCCCCAACACCGTGCCGGGTGGCTCGTCGGCGGTGCAGGCATCGGCCTGCAGCTGATGGGGACGATGCTGTCTCTCTCCTTCTCTACACACCCGTCCTCTATTTCCTAGGTTCATCCTCTTTAGGCCCGTCCTCACACCCATCCTACGTGGTGCTGACATGGCTAGTCGTCCTACAGGGAGGCCTGTCACCCACACCGAGTAGCCTAATTAAATCCTGAAGAAAAAGAAACAGTAAAGTCTAATTTTCAAAAATTAAGTGAATCCTTTACACTTCAAATAATATTGTTGATTAAATTTTCTGTAATAAGTTACGGTCATTAATTTAAAAAAGAAAATATAATAATATGCATAATTTTTTTTAACGTTCTGGTATAAATTTATTCAAAATAAAATTGTATTTAAGATAAAGCCTTTTTTTGTCATAAGTCACACTGAGTTCCCAGCGGTGGAGCCACATGTAAGGGTGAGGGATGGGTGCTTCTTTTAAAAAAATTATGTATTTTTTTAGATAAAAAAACCTTTTCACACCCTTCAAATTCCCGCCACAGCTGGTTAGTTATTTATTATGTTATTCAAAGTAAAAAACAATAAGAACTTAAAGAAATCTCTACAAAAGGTATCGATATACGTTGTATCGTAAGTGTGCCATTAATATGGAAATCTGTCTTACGTTATCCGTTTCTAACTTTAATATAAAACTACAAAACTATTTTGTGTAATAAAAAAGAAAAACAAAATATTACGTGACCAATATACTGATAAGACAGCCATGACTGTTTTTTGTATATATCAACTTATAGTTATGAGTTTGGTGATCACCAATCCTAAATAAACACCCGCTCTTCCACACTCAATTCCATCAACATTTCAACTCTCAACAACACCACCTCCTCCTCTGTTTTTTTCTCATCCCCTCAATTCTCCATGGCCACCTTCTTCTTATCAAAATCCCACAAATTAATCATGCACAACCTCAAATCAACCAGGCTTCTCATGTTTGGAGTCACCAATCACACTTCTTCCGTTGCTAATTTGTTGTTATCTCGTCATCTTCTTCATACAATATCGCGTCCCCATTACCACCGAACGACGCGGGTTTTTCGTGATGTTTTGCGACGGTTTCTGGTGGAAGACGATCGCATACTGCTGTCAGCTTTAGCGACGATGTTGATCAGGATCAGGTTGGTACTCTGTTTTATCTTTGTAAAGTTTGTGAAATGTTTATGGATGTGGTTTTTTTTTTTTTTTTTTGGTTAGGTGCTATTTGGTTGTGAGGTTAGAGTTTATAGACGAAAGTTTTTTACTCCTAATTTGGAAATTTGATTGGTGATGTTTCTGGTTTCGGTGAATAGAATCTTAAATATTAATGCTATCGGTTAGTTGTACCGAACATAATGAACAACTGGTAGCTTTCATAGGGGCATAAATGAGTAGTGCTGAGCTATATTAAGCTCAAATTTGGCTCATCAATAGTTGACAGGGTTAACTTTTTCTTTTTTATTTTTACATCAAGTTGGGTCATCGATTTAATGTTTTGAATTGAGTCCTAAAAAACGGTCCAAGAGAAGAAAAAAGAACTCCACAACAACCGTATAAATAAATCCATAAACAGTATAGGGGCTAAAAGAATAGCCTGGATGTAAACCCAGACTCTAGATAGACCCACCTCGACTTCAATTGATTTGATTCTAGTAAATTAATTTACGAGAGATGAGTTTAACCACCCCTGTAGTTTAATCAATCGCAAACAAATATATAGGAGTTATTATCAAAAAAATCAAGGTAAATCGAAAAATCATAGTATATGATACATATAAAAAGAAAAAAATATATTGAAGGGTCATGACTCTGACTGCATGGTTGGGTATAGAGTGTAATACGGGTAACCTCTTTTGTCTCTTGACGCTTCGGCTGGAGTGTAAATTTTGGAAATATTTGACGTTCTTTCAATTTCGTTACCTCTTTAGATTTTTTTTAAATGTTGCTCCTATAATGATTTTTTAGATCTACCACCGTGTTATTGTATAGGGTGGGTGAGGGTCCGGGTCTGCCCATGTTCATAAGTATTGCTAAAAACTTGAACTCTCCTTGTTTTTGTTTTATTTATTATTTAACTGCTTTATGTTTGTATGTGTAATTATTGATGTAAATATTTTTAACTTTGGTTACATGTAACATATTATATTTAATGTAACTATTTTTTATTATCATCAAATTTATAATAATACTTATATTTATTGTATAGTAGAAATTATATCACTTTTAGGTAAACTAGATTTGATATTTTTGCAAGCCAGAATAAAATAACCCACTCTAACTGTATTTGTGGTTAAATCTAAAAAAATCACTCTTCATAGTTATAAATTCTAAATAAAAGTGAAGATTTGACTTGTGATGTAAAGTTAGTGTGAATGAAAATGTTAAATGTTTTAAATATGTTGAAAGATTTTATATGTTGATCCTGTTTGACTTGGGAACCCATATGGTAATTTTCATTTTGGCTAATTATATCTTTGACATTGCCAGCCCTTTGTCAACTCTGCTTAAGTGCCTAACAAGTCATGATTATCGTATTTTTAAGATCTCTCTGTATCTAATATCATATGTGATATGTGTATCCAGGAATAAATGATCTCATCAAAGTCAACTTCACCTACTCACCAACACATGGTTTTATACCAACTTCGAAGTTTTCAAACCAATTTTAACCATTTAAAAATACTGCTTTGCTGTCATACACCTCTTTAATATGCTTTGTTACATATCATCAACACCTGGCTGGTGTTTGTATCCCAGCTTCCGGCTGGTTTTCTTATTCCATATATATATATATATATACAGAGGGGGTTTAAATGAGAACGATAATGAAAAACCCACTAGAATTTAATCAAAAATAAGTGAAATTCAAAATTTCTTTTTACACTTGTCATTATTATTCGAATACAATTCTAGAAATTTAATTTACACATTTAAATTTACGTGAATTCGAAAATAAAGAAAATCTACACACGTGTAAGTTTGCCATTTACACATGTGTAAATTTGTTATATTTACACATGTGTAAAAAAATCTAATAAGAGTGATTTTGAGAGGAGAAATGAATTATTTAATGTTGTAATTTCCTTTTTTGATGTTGTAATTTAATTACAATGATAATTGTATTAGAAAATGGTTTTGATTGTTTTCTTCACGATTCTCGCAATATTTAGCGTTCTCAATATATATATATATATATATATATATATATATATATATATATATATATATATATATGTGGGAAGGATAGAAAGAAAACCCACTTGTTAAGAAAACTCAAGAAAACCATATGTAACAATTTTTTTTTTGTAAAAAAAATTAGGGAATGTGAGTTACATGTTAATGAATGTTTTGTAACAAAAAAAAAGCACTGAGTTGTTAAAAAATTTAAAAATTCAGTTTTGTAGCAAATATATATATATATGTATATATATATAAACACTGAATTTAAAAAAAAAATTATTAAAAAAATCCCTTCGGCGCTTTTTGCATTTTTTTTGTTACAAAACGTTCATTAACATGTAATCTGCATTCCCTAATTTTTTTTTACATAAAAAGAAATGTTACATAAGCTTTTCTTGAGTTTTCTTAACTTAAATGAGTTTTCTCTCTATATTTCTCCAATATATATAGAGAGAGAGTTGTGGTTAAAAAAAATATCATCAACACCTACCCCACCACGACCCATTTAAATTTCGTTAACAAATTTACAAACCCAACATTTTTACCAACAAATACATCATAATTCCAATTTCTTTAACCGTTTACAATTCTTTAAAATTCATTTCCTTTCAAAAATTGCAATTCCAAGTCCAATTTTCGCATTCTAATTCCTTAAAAACGTTATATGAACCAAACTTCACCTAAGAGAGGTTTTATTAGTCCTGAATATAAAAGATCTTTTAATGTCAAGATATTGGTTATATTTGTGGTAATTCTATATCTGTATTAATTCATAACATGAAATAGTGCTTTGTTTGTAGTTTCTTTTTGTTTTCTTTTTTCTCTCTTTCCATAGTAAAGTTATGATTTCTAATTGTTGTAACCGACTTAGATTTTTTGTAATTTGCCACAAAGGATAAATGATATTAGTTTTTATTAGTTTATGTTTTATGCTTTCTTTTTTGATTTGGTGGTTGTTCGCAATTGATACTTGGCATGTTGTTTGGTGGTCATTTTGGTCCCTCAGATTTTTTGCCCTTCAACTTTCCAAGATGTTCGTATAAATTCGACTTTGTCTACGTTTTACGTCACATAAGTCACCTGGTGTTAGAAATTCATGTTTTTCTTTTACGTTTTTTCTGTATTGGCCATCGTTCGGTTTACTACTTAGCATTATTTTTCTAACAAAAAAATTCCTTGAGTAAGACTGAAATTTTGATGTATATTAATATATCTATCTTGATACAGATATCTACTGAAGCTCCTTTACAAGAACTAAAATTTCCAGGTGGAAAAGTTAAGTTTACTCCCAATAAGATATTCACATCTGGTTCTACCGCGGAAAGGACTCAATGTTATCGAGTTCTTAACGAAAATGGCCAGCTACTCATTGATAATGATTCACTTAAGGTAAACCGAAATATGACTGCTTCTTTATTTATATTTTTTTCTGAATTAATCTGAAAAATGATCTTTGTGGACTTTGAACATAAAGATCAGCAAAGAACTTTCTGTCAAGATGTATAGAGATATGGTAACACTGCAAGTTATGGATACTATTTTCTATGAAGCACAAAGACAAGGAAGAATATCCTTCTATCTGACCACAATTGGAGAAGAGGCGATTAATATAGCATCAGCAGCAGCTCTTAGTCATAATGATTTTGTCTTCCCTCAGGTTACTTTACGTTTTAAAGCACATAGTGTAACGCATTAGGCAAATCCCACGTCACACATTCACATGAGTGATACTAGGGATATAAGGAATGTCTGGCCTCAAATACCACCAACGCGTTTTTAGATCATATGAACAATTTAGGATGGTTGACCGTTGACCTCCTAACAAGTTTCCACTTGGGCAAAGTAGATAATATTGGTTGGTATGAGGGGCCGGATGTTACAGAAGAACTTTTCTTTTCCTTTTGAAATTTCAAGTTGGAGGTGTTATTCATTTGCAAAACCTTATTTTAATGCAGTATAGGGAGCCTGGAGTGCTACTATGGAGAGGATTTACTTTACAAGAATTTGCAAATCAATTATTTGGAAATAAATATGATCAAGGAAAAGGAAGGCAGATGCCTATTCATTACGGGTCTAAAAAGCTCAATTACATTACAGTTTCATCAACCGTAACGTAAGATGCTAACTTTATTTCTCCGTGCCAGTTTTAAGAAAATATAACCCCAAACTTTTGTTCATATCCTAATCTTGATGTATACCAGAACACAAATCCCACACGCGGTTGGTGCTGCGTATTCCATGAAGATGGAAAAGCAAGATGCATGCACAATCACTTATTTTGGTGATGGAGGCAGTAGTACGGTACATACACGCCTCATTTTGAATACATATTAATTTTTTTATATAGTTACTAAATTTTGGAATTTGATTATTGAAACTTTATTACAGGGAGATTTTCATGCTGGTTTGAACTTTTCGGCTGTTATGGAGGCCCTGGTAATATTTTTCTGTAGAAACAATGGAAGGGCCATTAGTACTCCAGTTACTGATCAACTAAGAAGTATTTATGTCTTTCTTTAATTTCCTTTTGACAATTTCAAGTTGTACATTCATATTATGTTGTTTGACTTTTGGTGCATTTGGTAAACTTTAGGTGATGGTATTGTTGTAAGAGGGAAAGCGTATGGAATTCCAAGCATCCGAGTAGATGGTAATGATGCTCTCGCTATCTATTCTGCTGTTTATGAGGCGCGCAAACTGGCTATTGAAAAACAAATACCTGTTTTGATTGAGGTTAGATGTTAATAGTTGCTTTTTGTTTCTCATATCATGTCTTTTGACTTTTCCCACTTTGACTTTTCTGGATCACAGGCACTCACATATAGAGCAGGACACCATTCAACGTCAGACGACTCAACGAAGTATCGTCCAGCTGACGAAATCGAATGGTGGCGAGATGGTCAAAACCCCGTAAAGAGGTTTAGGACATGGATCGAAAACAATGGGTGGTGGAGCGATCAGGTGGAATTAGAACATCGTAGCAACATTAGGAAGCAGGTAATGGCTTTCACTTTATGTTTGAACTTATCATCTCCAAAAGTCAAACATTGACTTCTCCTGGCATTTGGATTTGACTTGCACTCATCTACCTAACTGTGTAACTTCTTATGCTTTTAGCTATCACAAGCGATTCAAGCTGCAGAACGAGTAGAAAAACCTCCAGTTGCAGACATGTTTAATGACGTATATGATGTCCCACCTAAAAACCTTAACGAGCAAGAGGTTTCGTTTAGAGAACACATCAAGAAACACGCACAGGAATATCCCTCCAATGTTGCCGTGTAAATCAATCTTCATAATGTATGCGTATCACTAATTTACAAATTATAATCCCATGAAAGTTCTAAATCAATACCGTTACTTTACCTATTTTGAACTCATTAGTAACTTGAATCTCTAAACCGTTTTTAGAATCATTTGTACAACACGTAGTTTTCGGATATGTATTTACTCAATATATAGGGTATGCAAGTGTAATTTTGGTGTTTCTTATATATATATATATATATATTATACCCTTGTAATCTCCATCGTTGTCAATTAAAAATATGTAAACCATTTTGTTGTATCTATAAATACAAGTGAATTTACATGGGTTTGTGATGTCCAAAAAGTTTACTTGTAACAATGGCATATCCAGATATCTTCTACCATTACCATGTTTTGGTGTTGGGGTGTTTTGAGGAATTTTTTTTATAGTTCAGTGTTGATTATATATCTATAATTAGTATTAGTATTAATAATATTAATAGTTATATGTAAGAATAGTTTGTTACAATTTTTTATAAGCAACATAGTGTCAGAGTGCTTGTTGACTTCTCTCTTTTAGAAGAATTGTTAATACTCGATTCAGAATAATTAGATTTATTGGTTAAAATGAACTTACTCCAACTTACTTAACTATCTTTTTTAGCAACCAAAACATACCGGTTACGAAACTCCAAAAACCGAAATATCAGTTATAGTTGCCACTTTCATTTCAACTCATAAATCAAACCAACACATTCGTCCAAAATCAATAAACACAAACATGAAAATAGTTAGATAACTCTCAAACTTTATATTGATAATCAAGAAAATAACTCAAAACTCGATTACACAATTCATACGTCATCATAGATTGCTGCATGTATATATAGTTAACCTAACTTGTCAACAAAGCCAACTAATTTTGATGCAAATAAAATATGTAGACTTTGTAAATTAAGCTAGCTAAATCATAGCTCGATGCATGCATATAGGTTCTTCAAGCCACATTGTCTTTACTAATTGTTGCATATTTGGAGAGTGCTGAACAGTCTTATTTTCTCTAATAAATCGGCAAGTGTGACTAAAACCTTGGAGGATATCGAATCCTTGGGTTATTTGTGGATTAAAAATAGGTGTTACTCTATAATTTTATCTTGGAAAAATTGGTGTAGGCTTTCTTTGTAATATGCATTGGTTGTTTGGCTTTGGCGTCTTGCTAGTAGCTGATTTTTATGACATTTGCCGTTCCAGAAAATATAAAAACTCGTTAATTACCCAACCTACTTGCTAAACTAATCATCCTAACCCAACCAACTTGTTACCTACACCTTCAAAACATGAACATTGCATCCAATTATATTCTAATCAAATACTTTATAACTCAAATAAAATACTTTATCTTTTCATTTAATTATTATTATTATTATTTGATTAATAACCAAATGAGGTAAACGACAATAACGGCACCCGCACCTAACACACACACACACACACCTGCATATTTCTCATCTTTCTCCAAACTCATTTCTCGATAATCTCCAATAATGGCTTCTTCTTGCTTAACTAAATCCAAAAACTTCATCATCTACAATCTTATTTCCAAATCTTCTTTCACAGATTGCATCTCTGCGTTAACTAATTCGCTGTTTAACCATCGTCTTCTTCACACCATCTCACCATTACCGGTTCGGAAACATGCAGGTTGTTCTAGGGTTAATCGCACCGTTGATTCTCATCGACTTTTTGAACTTGCGTACGTTCAGAGACGGTTGCATTCTACTGTCAGTGTCAGCAGTGACGTCACTCAGGTTTGGCTCATGTTCTTCATTGTAATTATCGTTGTAATTACTAATTAGGGCATATATTAGGATATATTGTGTTGTTGAAGTTGTTGTTGTTTGGATGTGTCAGCAGTGACGTCACTCAGGTTTGGATCATGTTCTTCATTGTAATTATCGTTGTAATTACTAATTAGGGCATATATTAGGGTATATTGTGTTGTTGAAGTTGTAGTTGTTTGGATTCAGTTTAATTTGATTGATTTGTTCTTGTTTTTGTAGTGACCTTTGAGTTTTGTTGAAGTTGTTATTTATTCCTAATTTCTTTTTGTAGTTTCTAATTTGTAATGAATTGGTCAAATTAATATCAAAAATTGAATCATCATCACTTTAGTTGTATAGATGATAATGAGCAATAGGTTACTCTGACTTCGTTACTGTTCACAATGTCATACAATCTTTTTTTTTTGTGCTTTGATTTCATCCCCATTAGGTTAAATGTAAAGGTTGAAGGATTAACAAGCTATGCAGATATAGCGGTCCAAAGTCAAGTAGTGGTCAAGGGCTGATATTTGAGATACAGGTTATCTCGGTGGGATATGGTGGGATATCGGTAATATAATATCATGCAGAATTTATATATACACATATATAATACGTAAAACATATATGATATAAATAGTAATATCAAAATCAAAACTCAAAAGTGTCAATATTCGGAACATGATCTAATCGTAAGCTATGAAATCTTCCTCCAAGTCCACATCAACCAAGGCATCCAAAATAACGGTCAATGTTGGTCAATAGTGGTCAAATAGCGTCAATATCGCCGATAATAGCGGTTCCGCTATTATGGACTGCTATTCGACACCACTATTTTGGAAGAGCCCGATAACCACTATTGACTACTTAGTTAACAAGTTTGAATGTATGATATTTATTTGTTAGTTAAACCCCATTAGGTTGAATAAAAAGGTTGTATTTTGGGGATATCAATTGAAAGCACCTGTTTTATAAGGAAATATGTTCATGTTGACTTCTACAGGAAAGTTAGACCATGTTTGACTTGGGCCCAAGAATGATATTTATTTGTTAGTGAAAGCCCTTTTTGATTTTTAACTGGGTAAGCTTTAGATTTAAATCCTATGATTAACTTGTTGGACCATCAAAGTCAAATTAACCAGCTTGGGAGTGACTAAATCTACTTTATAGTTTATACAGTCAAAAAGTCTATTATGGCATAATGTCCTTAACTAATGGGATTGGATCTTGGTTTAAAAAAGTTCGAGATGCTCCAAGGCGTTTAGGTCCTGAAAGACGAGGCGTGAGGCGAGAGCTTCACATACGTTAGGTGTTGCTCTATGTAGTACAACCAAATAAGCTTTATGTACAACCAATACCTGCATCTGTCTTGTTCGTTTTACATATTAGGCTTTTTATCGAGTAAATTATTCATAATATGTTCATCCCTTATTTCCTTTGGTTATCTTGACTTATTACCCTTCTACAGACCCCAATGTTGACCCGTTTTGACCCAGATGTGCATGAGGCGCCACCTCAAAGCCCTGAGGTGCTTTCCTAATCGGCTTGTACGCCTTGCGCATCAGGCACGCCTCTTTAAACCAAGGTTTGGATGTCGTTTTCTACCTAGCTATCTGATTATAATAGTTTCGAGTTGTAGATAGTCAATTTCTAGTGTTTATATCTGCTGCTTATTCAGGGTCAATAATCATTTTTGTGGAATATTTTTTATGCATAAGTTTTGGCTGATTTAATGGGAATTTTAGCATTTAATCATAACTTAAGAATCTTTTGGACACTATCCTTGATTTTGAAATACATACTAATCCTTATAAATATATCTATTTTGACGCAGTTGCCCGTTGAATCACCTTCCCTTAGATCCTAGATTTTCCAGGTGGAGAAGTCAAGTTTACCAAAAAACTGACATTCACCTCCAATTCTACCGAGGAAAGGGTCCATTGTTATCGCGTGCTTGATGACAACGTTCAACCATTCACTGATGTTGATTCACTTGAGGTAACCACAAAATTTTCGTACTTTTTCCTGACGAAATCGTGAAATCATTTTGTCGTTTTTGAATACACAGATCAGCAAAGAACTGGCAATCAAGATGTATACCTACATGGTAACACTTGAAGTTATGGATACTGTTTTCTATGAATCACAAAGACAAGGAAGAATATCGTTTTATGCTACCACAACAGGGGAGGAAGCAATCAACATTGCATCAGCAGCCGCTCTTAATGATAACGATTTTGTGTTCCCTCAGGTTACTTTACTTTTTGAAACACATAATTTCTTTTTCATTTTTTAAATTTGTAGATGGAGGTAGGGCTTTAACCGAAACAAACGAAGACAAACAAGGCCTTGTTCATGTTCATTCATTAAGAAATTAACATGTTCATGAACGGTTCACGAACGCTTACAAAATGATATCCTTGTTCATGTTCGTTCATTAAGGAAATGAACATGTTTATGAACACTTACCGAACACAAACAAATGTTTATGAACACAAACGAATGTTATATATAGATTCTAAAATAAAATCTACATTTTCATCAAAAAGATTTCGAAGAATCCACAAAAAATACACATAATTAACACAAATATTAAGAAGTTTGCCAAGCTTTAACATAAACTGAATTTCAAATGGTCAACCGAGGGATGTTGGCGGAGGCGTATAGTATAACTATGGTTTCAAATTTTTAAAACTAAAACCAATAAAATAAAAATATAACATAAAAAAGTTTAAATGAACAAACACAAATGAACACAGTACCAAACGTTCACGAAGATAAACGAACGAGCGCAACCTCTGTCCATGATCGTTTGTTTAACTTATCAAACGAAGTTTCGTGTTCGTGTTTGTTCGTTTAATTAACGAACGAACATAAATGAACTTCCGCCGAACGGTTCACGAACTGTTCGCTGAATGTTTGGTTCGTTTAAAGCCCTAGATGGAGGTGATGATGATATGCAAAATGTTATGTTAATGCAGTACAGGGAACCTGGAGTTCTACTGTGGAGAGGATTTACTTTACAAGAGTTTGCAAATCAGTTATTTGGAAACAAGCATGAGTATGGAAAAGGAAGACAGATGCCTGTCCATTACGGGTCTAGAAAGCTCAACTATTTTACAGTGGCATCAACAGTAGCGTAATATGTCAACTTTACTTTCCATATCCTGTGGCAATTTGACCGGTTTACTTATGAATGGGTCAATTTCGGTTATGTTTTATCTCTAATGAGTCAATGAATGTTATTTTATAAATTAATGCATGAAACTTTGAAGATCATTTCATTTAAAATATTGAGTAATTTTTTATATGACACCAGTTTTGTAAACGTTTATGACATTAGTTATTTTTATTATTTTTAGAACACAAATCCCACATGCAGTTGGGGCTGCATATTCTCTCAAGATGGAAAAACAAGATTCATGTGTTATCACTTATTTTGGTGATGGAGGCACTAGTACGGTAACTACACATATTCAATCCTTTTTTTGCTGCACTCTCGGAAATGAGTCATTTAAAATATACATTCACTATAATTGGCATTTTGATTTTTTTTTGAATTTTGTTATACCAAATAATGACAGGCAGATTTCCATGCTGCTATGAACTTTGCTGCGGTTTTGGAGGTCCCAGTAATTTTCTTCTGTCGAAACAATGGATGGGCCATTAGCACACCGGTCAATGAACAATTTAGAAGTATATATACATCTTTCCTAAGATTTTAATTTTTACCACTTCTACTTGAATTATTGACTTTTGCGTCAAATGGTCAACTGTAGGTGACGGTGTTGTTGTTAAAGGGAAGGCGTATGGTGTTCCTAGCATCAGAATAGATGGTAATGACGCTCTTGCTATCTATAACGCTGTTTGTGAGGCACGAAAAATGGCTATTAAAGAACAAACACCTGTTTTGATCGAGGTTTGTGCACCCTTTGACTTTTGAGGTCAAACTTATTGCATACTTCAGAACTTGGATTCATCATTCCAATAAAAATTGATTTTGGGGATTTTTTTTAATACAGGCGCTCACGTATAGAGCAGGACACCACACCACATCAGACGATTCAACCAGATATCGTTCAGTTGAAGAAATAGAAAGATGGCGAGGTGATCAGAACCCTGTGAAAAGGTTTAGAGCATGGATTGAAAGCAGAGGATGGTGGAATGGTGTGGCTGAATCAGAATATCGTAGCAGCATAAGAAAGCAGGTAAAAGCTTTGACTTTATGTTTGACTTTTCTTTTATCACTAGTCTAAGGGCTAACTGCATTTATGTAGTTTTTGATTTACTTAAATGATGGGTTTGGTAGGTGGCACAAGTGATTCAGGTTGCAGAGCGGGTAGAAAAACCACCTGTTGCAGACATGTTCAATGATGTATATGATGTTCCACCTACAAACCTTAACGAGCAGGAGGCTTTCGTACAAAAAACCGTCAAGAAACATAGACAAGATTATCCTTCTGATGTTCCGCTGTAAAGCAATCTTTATCGTTATGTATCACTAACCTGATTTAAGCTATTTGAAAACGGCTCAAGACGCTCCTAGGCGTAAAGGCCCTGAAAACCAAGGCGTGGGGCGCCAAATATTTTAATGAAACTTAATAGTTTATCATAGATTACATTTTTACCTTGTTAATACTTATAAACAAATTATTTAAATAGATAATAGCTGTTTGGACTAAAAGAAACAAATTACAGAAAAAAAATTATAGAAGCAGTATTACAGTCACCAATTGTAGAAGAAAATTACAAGTTAAATGTACACGAATTGTTCCAATCCGTTCACCTTGCTTGCTCTATCCTTTAAAGAAAGCTTAGGGCCTTGATATCTTCTAATAGCTTGGAGATAGGCAATCTTTTATTGCTGAAAACTGCTTCGTTCCGAGCACGCCAGAATACCCAAATTGTCGTGAGAATTACCGCATAAAACACCTTTTTTCTAAACTTGTTTCCAGGGTCGTGTTTATGAAGCTGCAAAAGATAACCCGAAGAGAAGGCATATGTCAGGGGGATTTACCCCATTGAGAAATCAGTGCCCCAATCACATTTGCGAGCTCGCATTGGGTCGGATGGGTCTCTAAATCTGGATGTTTATATGTGTCACTTATGCTCTAGCAACCATTTCACATAGCTCACGCACTATGAACACGAACATAAAGCTTTTAACTCTTTTACATAATATATATATATATTTATTATTAAAAGTTGTCTAATCTTATCATATTGATTTAATTAAGAAAATTTATTTAACGTAAAGAATAGGTATACATCATACAGGTATTACCGGTTTGAACCACATAGAGGTTGCTTGAACAAAAATTCACATAAAAAGTTCCAGCCAAACATAAGCCTAAGATCATACCTTATCCCACATGAAACATGTCAAACCTACTAAATTTACATATTATGAATTTGCAACACAAAACTTTGCTGCATAACAAGTTGTACATCGTACTTTACTTGTTTGATGTGCTTATTGTTGTTGCCTTTTGATTGTTATATATTGGCTTGGTATTTAAAGGCGATTTGGTTTTGGTTTGGTTTTCATTTACACACCACCGTCTCCTTCGCCTCCGGCCAACCGCTGAATCATAATCCCTCCTGTAATTGTAATTGTTTTATGCAAACACCCCTTAATTAGTTAATTGCTTGTATTTTGTGTCTTGCAGATCCCCAAGCTGAATTGAAAGATTCTGAATGTAGAAACGAGTTTTAACGAAGAAATTTAAGTAAAGAGAAGAAAGGAGGCGAGTGGGTACGACCCCTACAGCTAGCTACAAGACAAATACGCCGCCAAAGAAAAAATTCAAAACCCTAGGTGGGTCCAGTCATTAGAGAGTACCGCTCGTATCCTCTTAAATAGAGATAGAGTACGACCTGTACCGTCGTCGGAACCCTTAAACAGCCTATAAATAGAATATGACGGCTAGGAAACTCTTGACAACATTATCGGGCGATTCTGAATGCGAAAAGCTGCTTTAATTAGATATAAAGGCAAGGAAGTTTGGAAATTAATGATCTAACATCCGGTTTATAGTATTCGTGATTCTTATTGTATCCGGTATTCCTTTTGGGTTTTAGATTATTAGCTTCTGTTTTTTTTTTTTTTTCCTTTTTTTGAACCTTAATCATGTTTTTAATGAATTTGTGTTTGTGAGACTTTGTTATGGCTAGCTACCTCTTAATAGCCAGTTAGGAAAAATGAATTTCAGTTAATTGAATTGTTTCAGATGATATTATTTATAAAGGTGTGATTTCTTAGTTGTTTATTGTAGAACTTGTGATGTGTATGATTTATTTAATTTATGAATGAGTTTTTGTGGATGATTTAGATCTTTGAATGAGGTTATGCATGCTAGATCATTAGTCGGTAATAGATAAACTTGCTTGAGGGCGGGTTAAACATATGAGAAACCTAAAGGAAGAGTCTAAATAAACTTAGTTAAAGTTTTCTTTGGATTTATCTTTACGGATCATAAATCACATTGTTCATTAATCTGTAAGAACCCATTTAAGAGGCTTTAAATCACAAGGGATTAGTAAAATGATTAGCTACTTAAAATCAAATCATCTAGATGTGTCTATAGCTTAGGTATTTGAGATTTTGTGATCAACCTAGTAGGCTCTATCTTGATAGCACTTCACATCTCGTTTTGAGTCACATTAAAATGAGTTTTTCATATATTATTCATTTAACAACATTTCAACAAGGATTCTATGTCCAACCGATTATCTTTACATCTCTGATTACAACCATTTTCTTAGTTTCAATCCTTCTTCTATAAAAATGTTTTCTTTTCTAAAACATCACTATACATCGATGAGATATTAATCTAGGGTTTACTATTTGAAGCTCTCATGTCCAATTATTGATAATCGGTAACTTACCTTAGCTCTACTATACAAATAATAGGTACACTTTCCTTTTCACATGTGTAGTTAGTATTTTAGGTCTTTTACCTTTAAAACTAGTATGTGCATCTTGATAATATTATTGGTACTATTTTCACTCGTTAACGCTTGTATTATTTTACATAACATGATTTTGGAGGAGACGGGTAGAGCGATTTGTCAAGATTATGATGAAGACGGTATGGAATTTCCGCCATTAACATTAAATGCGAATCAGAGAGACTGGCTTTCCTCTTGCATACGCATGCAAATCTTTGTGCAGACTTGACAAAGCATCTATGGCTTAATCGCCCTGATGAAAAGGGTGATGATTATTGGTTGGTTTTTAATTGCTTTTTAGAAATTTTTTTAAAGTTAGCTTTATTGTTATTTTTATTTAAGTATCTCTTAATGTTATTTCAACATTGTGTAGTTTTATTTTAAAATTATTAGTTTTAATTGAAAGAATATATTAAAATAAATGGTTGAGAAATGATTAAAGTTTTGTTAAATCATACATCTAGTTCTTGGATGATTTAGTTATAGCCCCTTACCTATGAGGTGGCAATGTTTTTTGCTAGTTATTGAGCGGGACTGTTATTTCACAACATAAGTCCAAGTAAAACCAAGCAAACGTATAAAAGAACAGACATACAAATATCATAGAAAGTTACTAAAAGAAACAAAACACAACAAACCAAACCAAAAAGTAAGTATAATAATAGTTGTACAACCGCTAGAATATTGTGGTGAATAAATTAAGATTCAAAAATTAAAAGTTATATAAATCAAGAAAAAGTATCACTAACCCTCTAGAAAATACTTATTCACTCACCTAAAATTGTCTATCTGCTAAAACGACGTTAAGGCTAGTGGGTGCGAAGTGACACCCAGCCACATAAAACCAATAATGCCCCAAACACCACCTCCTAGGCGCCATTGAGGCCTTCGCCCACCCACTAACAAGAGCCAACAAGTGTGAATTGGTGGAGGGCACACCTTTACACCAATAAACATTTTCTTTCTGTTTTTCCTCCTTTTTTATATTTTTTTATTATTAATAATTAAGGGGCTTTAAGCCACTCTATGGTTGTTAAAGTATGGGACTTTAAAGTCGCACTGTCTATGTGATGTGGCCTTACGTCTTAACTACCTGGGAGACTTTATTCCACACTACCCAACCTTAGGCTAAGGCATTTAAAAGTGCATAACCCCTAAAAGTCATAATCTTAATCCGTCGTCTCCAAACTCCTAACCCCACTCAAATAATTTATCATAAAGAAAAGAGTAAATTCCTTTTTAGTTCTCGAGTTTTAGTGGTTTTAACTGCTTGAGTTCAAAACCGTAATTTTTACTATCTGAGCACCAAAAATTTCAATCTGTCACACTTTGAGTCCAAATTGCTAACGCGGTCCACAAGGTCTTTAGTTTATTTGAACGGCACCATTTACCTATTTTTATACTATATATAATATATAAACACACGTTTACACACACGTTCTCTCCACCCCTCATCACCACCACCCGCTTACCACCACCCACCTGCCACTCGCTTACCACCACCGCACCTACTACCATCTCCCACCCACCTACCACCACCGGATCGGTTACGAAGAACGCGTGTGCGGTTACGTGGATGCTTGTGGTGGTTGTTGTTGTTGATGCATTTGTGGATCTAGATTTTCTTAATTGTAATAAGTTGAGTAAATCTGGTTATCGAGGCTGCGTTTGCTCAGATTTTGTAGATCTTGTAGTTGTTGCAGGAGAAAGAAGTTGGATTGAGAGAGATGAGATGAATGAAGAAGACAGATGGTACCAGTTCGTCTTTGTCTGATGAACCTTGAAGCTTCAGTTTAATTTGTTTGATGGAATGGTTTATTTTTATGGGTGTAAATGAGGTGTACTGGCTCGAGAGCTACTCATGATTGAATAGGTAAAAAGCATGAGCGAGCCAAGCATTAACAAGCCCGCGTCGAGCTTGAGCATGAAATACGACCGTTTAGTTATCGAGTCCGAGCTCGAGCTTTACATACAAAGCTCGTTTAGGTTCGTGAGCCCAAACAAAGTTTATATTTTTTACGTATGCAATTTTGTCCATTGAGCAGGTTTAGTTTTAACTAATAACATTGGCGAGACGAGCTTTGGCTTGTTTAAGCTATCGAAACGAGTTCGAGTTAGGCTTTTAGCTCATTTAAAACTGTTCTCAATTTACCTCGAGCCAAGCCAAGCCGGACTCGAGCTCTTGGATTTTACTTTTAAGCCGAGCTCGAGCATCATAAAAGCATTACAAGCCAACTGCGAGCCTAGTCGGGCTCAGGTCAACTCGACTTATTTACACCCTTATTTATTTTAGGGTTTGCTTGGAGGGTTACATGAAAAAGACAAGACCACAGATGTGTGTTTGTGTAGAGGAGAAAGCGACTAGAGAATTTTTCGTTAATTTTTTTTCTTTAATAAATATAGGTATTATAGTCTTTAAACAGAAAGTTAACAAACATAATTAACGATGTTATAAATTTTAAGTAAGATAGTTACATATTGAAAAATCAGATGCTTAGATAATTAAAATTCTATTTTTAAATTTAAATAGTTAAAACACCAAAACCCAAGACTTGAAAAAGTAATTTACTTTGGGATACTGGATTTAAATAACCCCAATTTTCACAAATTGGTCGGTAGCACTCTCAACTTTCGCTTTGTGCCACACTACTCCCAACTTTTAACTTATTAACCGATAACACTCCCAAACTAACTGAACTCTAACCCAGTTAGTTTTTTTGCTTACGTGGCATCTGACATGGAATTTTTTGATGACGTGGCAGCTAAGGTGGCACCTAAAGTGGCATCTGACTTGACTTTTTGATGATGTGGCAGCTGACGTGCCTCTTTTTGATGACGTAGCAGCTGCTGTCGGCAAAAATGGATTAGTTTGGGAGTGCTATCAGCCAATAAGTTGGAAGTTGGGAGCGATGTGGTACAAATCAAAAGTTTAAGTGATATTGGCCAATTGATGTAAGTTTGGGTTATTTAAATCCAATATCCCATTTACTTTAGACCATGCGTTGTGGTTGTCGCGAACACCCCGCTGCGAGCCACGTTGTCATCTCCTCGCTTGCGCACACCGCAACAAGGTGTCGCGAGCGCCAACTGTGAGCACTTAAGCGAGTGTGGTAGCGGCATATTATAGCCGTTGATGGTGGGACCCCCAACTAGCCGTTGGGCTTTTTGATAAAAAATTGATTTTTTATTCTAAAAAACCTATTTAAACCCTCTCAACCTTTAAAAAAAATCCACTTTCTCTCCACGCCTACCTTTATAAAAATACCCATCTTCCACTACTTTTTCTTAGAAAACAATGAATACCGATTTGTGGGGCTCGAATGCTTACCGGGTTACGTTAGAATAGGATGAAGCCGAGGAGTACGAAACAGAGTTGGAGCGTAACATAAGTCAAGTGCCGCCTCTTTCTGCCGACTTTCTTATTCCGGATATGCAAGTCGATCCGGTTCAAAGTCAAAAAGTAAAAGAACTCAAAAAGGTTCCAAGAAAACCGGAAGAGGTGGAGCTTCCAAAAAGACGGGAGAAATGTCCGGACCAAAACGAGTCATGACTCCTTGGACGAAACAAAAGAAAATTGCATTGTGTCGGGCTTGGATTGAAATATCGGAGGATCGAGGTACAGGTATATTATCTCTCTTCTCTCTTTCTTTTTTGCTTTCGTACACTTTTTTATATATTTTATATATGTAAATATTTATGAATCTTTGTAACAGAAACACTTATCGAATGCGACCAAATGGGAGTGACGAGCTTCAAGTTTACCAATTCACTTGCAGAGAATGGAAGCAAGAGGTATTTTATAAGCACAATATTAGGAAAACGTTTGACGAGGACTATTTGTGGAAAATTATACAGAATTGTTCGAAATGGACCGAGTTAATTAGCTTAGATGAAAAGTGTGACTGGGGTCAAAGCATACGAAAACTAATTCGTCCCGAGCGTTCGTCTCCTCTAGTAGCTCGGATTCTCATGTAGGGATTGATCTAAACACCAACGGGTATGAAGCAGCAGAAGAGGCACCAGATCATCCATATGGAAGGGACCGGGGAAAAAACAACTTCAGAAGCCGATAATGAATTTTGTGCTAAGATTCAGAAAATATCAAGTAGTATTGCGGCGACTGCCAAGTGAATAAAGAGAAACAAAGGTTGAGGATTTGGACTTTCTTACCAAAGACTTTAGCAACCTATCACTAAGTCGTCGAGTGGTACTTGAAAAAGAGCTAGAGAAAGATCAAAGCACGACGAACTAGCATTGTTTTTTCTTACCGATATCTTCTTTTAAAATGTTTGATGTTTATTTTATTATGTTTTATGTTTACTTATAAAACTTATCTTTTGAATTTATATTGTTTATTTACATTTTTATTAAAAATATCTTGCCACTATTCATCTGAACTAAAATAGGGTCATGAGGCTTCGACGGTAATTTTAACTGATATTCAATCAATGTTCAATCAACGTCAGATGAAATGAAAGTAATATTACAAGATAAATCCGAATGTTAGCTTAAGCCATGTAGTCTAAAAGAAAATTTGGATACAACTTATATCTACACGCCTGTCATTAAAAACAGACAAGGACCAATTTTACCTAACCATATTGCCTACCACCTGTTACATTATACATCACCCGATCAATCCACACCCCTTTTCGTCCTCACACAAACCCTAATTTACAAACCTTCAACCTCTCAATCCATCAATGGCTGATAACGACCTAAAACCTAATTATTCCTCTTCAGAAGACGAATCAGAAGAACCTTCCGGCACCGAAGATGAGCACTCATCCGGTACCGAATCAGATCAACCCCCAAATTCACCACAAAACCCCCAAAAAACCCTAATTTCACCGGAATCAGAACAATCCGGTTCCGGTACCGATTCCGACTCCTATTCACCCGCCGTTGCTGATCCAAACATCAAACCGATCCGTTCAATTCCAACGGAACCGGAAGAATTAGGTAAAAAATCCGGATTGTTACAAGCTCCGGCGAGGAATAAACGGCCGGAGGCGAGTTCTCCGGCGACGGTGAACGAAAAGGATGCGAAGAAACCGAAGAGTAATGCGAGTAATTCGATTGAAGAGGACTCGAAGAAGCAGCTGTTTCAGAGGCTGTGGAATGAGGATGATGAGATTGTGATATTGAAAGGTATGATTGATTATAAAGGTGAGAGTGGTGAGAATAATAATAATATTATTGGTGATACCGGTGCATTTCATGAGTTTATTAAGAAGTCATTACATGTGGATGTTAGTAGAGCACAGTTAGTTGATAAGATTAGGAGGTTGAAGAAGAAGTATGTGAATAATGTTAGTAAGGAGAAAGATGGTAAAGATAGAAGCTTTAGTAAAAGTCATGAACAAAGAGGGTATGAGTTGTCGAAATTGATATGGGGTAGTAATAATAATAATAATAACATAGAGGGTAAGAAGAGTAAGGGTCAAAAGAATGGGAATGTTGCTAGTGGTAGTGCTAATGGGTTGGATGATGATCATGATAAGGATGTTTTGTGATGGAGGGTGAGAAGGTGTTGGATATATCGCGGTTTGTTCGGTATGGTGGGAGGAATGAGTGTCCGGTTTTGCCGGAGGAGATTGTGAAGGCTGGGATGGAGTTGGTTGAGGGTGCAAAGAGGGTGGAGTTGGAGGAGAGGTGGAGGAGTTTGAAGAAGGAGGAGCTTGAGATTTATTTGAGGAAGATGGAGTTGGTTAAAGAGCAAGCTTTGATAGTTCTTGAGGCTGTTAATACATCAGGAAGTTGAGGTAATTTATGGTTTTTATGTTGATTAATTGTGATGTGATGATGGTATTTAATAAGACTTTGTAGCTGTATTTTAGAAATATGTGGTTTTAATTTTTTAATCATTTTTATTTTATTTTATGAGTTTGTAACTTGATTTTAGTCACTTGAAATTTATACAATAACATGTTTAATGCTTCTGTTGATTGTTAGGGTTGTCTATTATATCCCTTGCCATGATAGAGTTATGTTGATTCAGTTTAACAATTATGATACTTTCTAGAGTATTATGCTAGAGATTGTGAGACCATGAAGAAACTCAGACATGACGAATGACCACAATGGTGGAGACGGGTGCAACAACCACTGACGACATATTGCGAGGGTATGTCTAAGGGCGTTTTTGGCGGACGAGATGGGATGAACAAAGTAAGGGTGACCGTGGGGCGAGGGTTGGGTTTTCTAATTTTTTTGGGTAAGGTTATCTGGACAACCATTAACGAATTAACACCATTGTCACCTACACGCGGCACATAGGTGATAGGGTTGTCAGCCTTGGTTGGGCTATAAGCGATGTATAGGCTTTTTTTTAAGTTATTCGATTACTTTTTGCCAAATTCCTAAAATTCCTGAGCTATACGACACATATATACGACTCGTGTGGCGATAATTCTACTCGTATAGAATAGTGCTATAAGACACGTATACCCTTTTTTCTCAAAAAATAAATATAAAACATTTGTATGATAACTTTTTTTTAAATAGTGAATATAAAAAAATCAATTTTTATATAATAATTTATAAACAAATATTACTATTTATATAATAACTTGTATAAAAATTAGCCTATATTTTTTTACAATTTTTTATTAATCAAACAAAACAACCGGTGAAAGTAATTGATTTGTGAAACAAGGTGAACTAATCGTATTATATCTAACCAATAACAAATTAAACATTGTGTATGAATAAGTACTTAAACACAGATTAAATTATCCGTACATAATATTACTAAAATACATGAGTTTGTACATAACAATAGGTCAAAAAGTACAATACAAAGGATACACCGCCTCGAGCAAGACTATGGATTTGGCAGTGGAGGATCCTGACTTGCCTGTGCAGGCTGCTGGCTGGGTGCATCTGGATACCGAAGTAGCGGTGGCAGAGGAGGAGGCTTTGATACCTGCGGCCCTCTCACACACTTAATCTTCAGCTGAATGTGCCATGTCATCACATCCTCCAACCCGTTGATACGAAAGCTGGGAGTGGTGCACGACTCTGGTTTTCTTATCTTTATTGTCTGCTGCTCCGACCAAGTGCAATGTGGCTTATTCTTTGGTGATATATGACAGAGCATGCATTACACGTATTCTAGCAATTATTCATCCTCATCTAGGGCTCGTGGGGTGTCATCGAATCGAATAACGGATTTTTGAATTACTTGAATCAAATTTTTCGAATAATTTTTTTGCTTAAATTTGAATTCGATTAAAATCTAGTCAATTCGATTTGAATTCGTATTCAAATTAAAATGCCAATTCGTATTTGATTAAAAAATCGAATTCGAATGAATTCGGATAAATTTGAATAAATACGTTTTGATTCAAATTCATTTAAAATATGTAAATTAGTTATGGGCTATTTGAGATTGGTAATGGAGTATTTTAGGACTTAGATTAAATTTATAGATCAATCAATACTATAAGCCTAGATTAAAGGTACACGTGTCTATTATATATAAATATAATAAATATGTATAATTTGAATTCGAATTTTGAATCGAATCGAACTTCAAATTATAAATTTGTATTCGATTTACCAGACTCGAATTCAAAATCTTGATAATCGAATCGAATTCTTGATGATCGAATTGAATTGAGTTAAATTTCGAATCCGAATCAAATTTTGAACACCCTTATCCTCATCTACATAAGTTATGGCTTAGATCATGCAACACATTTGTGCATGCAGAGTGTTCGTGTCTTTTTAGGTTCTAGACTTCGATTCCCTGTGAAGCCCGGAGAGATTTAGCAAGGCACGCCCCCATTGTGCTGCCGCAAGAGGATGCACACGAGGATCAGCATTAGCTGGCAGAGGATGGACCTCCGCAGCAATGCCATCTTGTTTACAAAGCTGTGAGACTGCCTGCATGGGTGGAGTAGACTGTTTGTCGTATCGATAGGTTGGAGGATCTGATAATGTGGCACATTCAGCTAGAAATTCAGCATGCGAGGGCTGCAGGTATTAAGCCTCCTCTGCCACCGTGACGACAGTATCCGGATGCATCTTGTCAGCAGCCTGCACCTACGAGTCAGGATCTTCCACCGCCAGATCCATAGTTTCGCTCATTGGAGGTGTATCTTTATTGTATTGTACCTAGAGTTGTTTTTTGAGCCTTTGTTATACAATATTGGTTCTGAATATGTTATACATAGAGGCTAATTATGTATCTGCATGTAAACTTCAAAGCCCAATTGAACTTTATATCGTCCACTTTCAAAACCTACAATCTTTTAGTTACATATAAATTAAACTCAATATTCTCGAATACATTTGGTCCAAGCAGTCAACCAGTAGACAACAAAACATGTCTCTTTGGATCCGTTTACCGAACACTAAAGTGTGACTGACTTGTTGATGCTTGCGAACGAATCGACTAGGATGGAAATAGAGTGAAAGTTGGTCGAGAGAGGGATTGCAGATTCAAGGGCGAACTTTTATTCCCCCCCCCCCCCCTCCCACAACTTAAGTTTTCGCTTTGTAGTATTAATTTTACATAAAATTTTCGATTTTTTTATTTTGTAGTGTAATATATTGGACTTTTAAGAGTTTGGCCCCCTGATTTTGATATTGAGAGTCGGGCCCCCTTAGTTTTTCATTCAAACTCCGTCACTGAGTAGGTTGGAAATAGAATATACGTTGACCGACAGAGGGATTGTGCGGGAACAAATGTGAAATTGAGATTGTTTTCAACTTTCAATAAGAAATTTTAGTTGGGCCTTTTTATGTGAGCTAACTATGACCCTCTTTTTTATGTGCAAGCTAGTTTTTGCCCTGTCATGGACACTAAGCTACATTGAATCAACCAATTAAAACAAAACATTATCGTACTTTTGCTAAAAAAAAATTAAAAAGATCGAAAGAGTATAAATCATTACGTGATTACACATTCAATGTAAATCAATTACGTGATTCATTACGTGATTACATGATTTTGAATACCCAGCATATATGACTACGTGATTTTGAATATTCATTATGTAATTACACATTCAACATAAACCATTACGTGGTTACACATTCAAGATAAATCAATTACTTGATTAGATAAAGGTTCCTATACAAATGGCCCTTTATCTAAGAAGTGTAAGAAATGTTTTACACCCTTAGATCTGATTTTTAATGGTTGAGATCACAATGACAAAAATGTAAATTGTGTTTTACTTTTTTATAACTGATTTGTCTTGATAGGGGTATAAGTGTCAATAAACACTAATTAAATTAAGAAACTATATAATTTCCCTTCCTAAAATCACGATTCTCTCTCATCTCCACAAATCATCTTCTTCACCCTAATTCGCCATTAATCAGTGTCTCCAGCCACCGTAAAAAACCCTAAACCTCCTTCTACGAACATGCACGACGTCTCTCCTACCATGATAATACAGATGCAAAACACCATACGTTAACGCATAGGTTTTATGTCACAGTGTTTAAAACAATCTACAAACACAATTTTGTGATTCAAGATACGGTGTTTTAAACTCTAGAATAGAATGAATGAATTACTCTTCAAGTCATGATGTTTAAAATTTTGGAAAGGTCGCATATGATTCAAACATGGTGTTTTAACAGATAGAATGAATGTATTTTACGATTCAAGTCATGGTGTTTTAAAAATTCTGAAACCTTGTTTTTTTTATTCAAATCATTGTGTTTTAAAAAATATGAAACATTGTATTTGAGATTCAAGCATAGGTGTAAAACACCATACCCTAAACATATTCTAGAAATGCAGATCTAACTACCATGTGAAAATGTAGGTTTAAAACACCATACTAAGAACACATTCTGTAAATACAGGTTTAAAATACCATACTAAGAACACATTCTGTAAATACAGGTTTAAAACACCATCCGGAGAACATCTACCAGAACGTAGGTGTAAAACAACATGAATTGCACTATAAATTTATTAAAACGCCATGTTATGAATTTATTGCTAATGTGTTGTGAATGATATATTATGCGAATAGGGGTTATCAAACACTGAAAATTTTCTAGCTTTGCTGATGCATATTTTATCATATTTGAATTGTTGATGCATTTACAATTATGCTCTCAAGTATTAATTTTAATGAGTGTCACATGTCTTCACCATATTCCTTCTTACACTTCTCACACAAAACAAACTTTGTACAATAACCCACCCTACTTGATTACATATTTAATATGATTTGTTATAACTGATGTTATTACAATTATGCTTATTAAGTGATTGCACATTCAATAATAGAACTTGATTGTTTATGTTTTACTATGTGATTAAATCTATTATATACAACATTATGTGGTTATTATAGGTTGATTTAGCTAATGTTTTGTATATAATTTATCCTTAATACGTGATTAGACCTGAAATATCAGGTATTCCATATGAAATATTATGTATTACATGTATGTGTTTTTACGTAATCACAAAATGGGTATTTAAAATCATGTAGTCACGTAATAATAAAGTCATGCCACCTGCCACCTGCCACCACCCACTCGGCCACTCCCATCCCCACACCATCACTGCCACACCATGAGAAGCTGCTGATGCAAACTCAAGATTTGGAAGATGCAAACTCAATATCTAGTACAAGCTGGAACGAATCCAATTCAGATCCTTGCTCATGGGTCGGAGTCTCTTGCGGGTGGGAGTCCAATTCACATCTGAACATAACCAGCGGAGGCTTGAAGTTTGGGGGTTGAAGAAATTTAGGGGTTGGAGTCCAATTCTGAGGTGTTGTTTGGGGGTTGGGGTGTGCGTGAAA
Organism: Scalesia atractyloides; assembly: GCA_947069175.1. Lineage (NCBI taxonomy): Eukaryota > Viridiplantae > Streptophyta > Magnoliopsida > Asterales > Asteraceae > Scalesia > Scalesia atractyloides. The sequence goes on along the minus strand of CAMTDV010000002.1, from coordinate 63,253,017 downwards.
AGGGGTGCTGGGTGAAGAGAAATCGAAAGAATGTTAGGTGTTAATCATAGATGATATCTATTATTTGTGTTGATGTTTGGTAGTGCGTTATTATCACTTCATTATGCATCTTTAAGGCATTAATTAGGTGTTAATCATAGATGATATCTATTGTTTGTGTTAATGTTTGGTAGTGTTTTATTATCACTTCATTATGCATTCTTAGGGTATTAACTATGCATACATCCGTGCGTTATTATGTGTGTATATATACACAAGAGAGGTTTTACTTGTAACCACTAGATGTTTAAAAAAGTAAACATTGATGATTGATTTGATTATTATATCTCAAATATTTATGTTTTCTATATGGTGAGTCTTTCTTAATCGATGAACAATTTGTATATGATTTTTTAGGTTTTTTTTTTGGAGGGGGGGGAGGATGTTGGTGGGGGTGGGTTAGGTGGTTAATGCTTTTCCGTATTATTGCAGATATGTAGTACAACTTTTTTTAAAAAAAAATTTATATATTATTTACAGCGATTTTTTATAAAAAAATTCAAAAAAAAATTGGTATGTAAGGCTTTTTTAGTTAGTTTTTTGGTTTTCTCATTTAAAGTGATTTTCTCATGATCCATTCCCATATATATATATGAAATACAAAATATAATTCATTTTGTTTTAGTTATTAAAATTGTTTTTAAATAAATAAGCAAAATTTTAAAACATGAACTACAAAACTCATCAACTTTAAAGATAAAGCATATTGTCTAAAATATGGTATATACGTAAAGAACAAAATTTGCAATTCACTCATACATAAATATATTGATAATTTATTTAAGGTCTTAAGAGTTTAATAAAAACTTTGTATAAATAAATTAAATGATAGAACCAATAATAATTCAACCATTTTTTTATAAAATAACAAAACTCTTAAACGCAATATGTTTTTAGAGTAGATTACATGAAACGTCACTCTTTATACTTACAAATTCAAGTGAGATGCACAGTAGTTTTATTTTATTTTTATTTTTTTGATTTTGGTGTTTTTCTTTTATATTCTCTTTATTATTATTTTTTATTTTATTATTATCATTATCACTTAACTTTTTCCTTTTTATCATTATTACTCAAATTTCAGTATGGACATTTATAACCCTTCGACTTTTTAAAAATTTTGTAATAGAGGTTTATATGCATACATATCGATATAAATTAAGTTGATTTACGTTTTGTTGTAACCTTTCTTTTAGAAATAAGTCGGGTCAAATATAATCCGTTTTGTGTTTATTTTTATGGTTATTTTCAGTTGGTCTACGTTATTTTGAAATAAATTATTTTCGAAAACGAGTCAGTTCATTTATAATACGTTTTCATTATACGGTTTAAATTCGAGTTACTCTACACTTCAACTCCGCCGTAGGGCGCCGCACCATTTCTTTAACATAAATAGCATTATGTTCTTACATGTTTATTGTTATGTACGTGTCGGTATAAATTTAAGTTGGTTCATGTTTCAACGTAAGTTTCTTTCGCAAACAAGTTAGGCCAAATATAATACGTTTCATGCTTAATTTTTTGTATGCTTTTAGTTGGTTTACGTTTTGACGTAAATTTTGTTTGGAAACAAGTCATGTCAAACATAATATGTTTTCATTAGATGGTATAAATTTGAGTTACTTTAAGTTTTGATGTCCTGCAACGCGCGGGTAAATTTACTAGTTTTAACTAAATTGCATTTGAGATACATAACGTGTATGTTATGATAATGTGACATTGTATTGTCCTTGTAGTACCACTAAATCAATAGAACAATGTAGGGGCACGATTATGCTTTGACGAATTCATCATGAACCTGTCACAAGTCCCAAATTAATTTCATTAATTTCGCATCGAATTTGTTGTCCGTTTTATATAGCTCGGGTCCTTTGCATCAATCCATCTTTATCATCAACCCCGACGGGAACTGACAGCGAGAATCAACATTTGACTCGTAGGGTTTGAAATGGTTGTGAGTTTTGACGGATCTTTAATGAGAAATCAGGTGGGGACGGAGTCTCAATCTTTGAAAAAAATAAGTGAAAAAACATGGGGAGGGGGCCTTGGCCCTAAGGAAGCTTCACTAGTAGCTGTGACGACATGTTGGAGTAGAAATGACATAAAGACTAGAATGGGGTGGTAAGTTAATAAAATTTTAAATCATCTATCCATCTCCGGGTTCAAAAGTGTGACATGTGATTCAACAATCAACAGTTAGGGCCATATGGGTAAAATGACACGATGTTTTTTTGGTAAAAAATGCTAATATAACACACAAGAAAATCATCTAATATACTTTCAATAACAATACAAAATAGTTACAAACTAGCAAACAACTGCATAAAAATTTACACATCATTCACCATTGCACAAAAAATGTACAAAAATCATAAAACATGTTAACAACATAACACAATTTTTAACTCATTACATTGTGCACATGAACAACTGCTAGTTCAAAATTCAAATATCAATCCAGCAAGCTTTCTTCATCAGCAGAAACCACAGCCAAAAGAGAGAACTTCGCGCGTAGCGATATCTTATTTTTATCGACCATAAGCCGAGCACCCGACACAACCCAATAGCCGGGCAAGTCCTGAGGTCCCCTGACCAATTCTGACGTATCAACAAACTTCAAAAGCTTCTTTCCTTGAGCAGTCACTGGAGGCCCAATAGGTAAAGCCGAGTTCAGAATTATATCTTTAGGCTGTGGTGTCGGTTTTTGAGCACTCGAAAATCGAGTAGAGATCAGGGTTGAAACAATGGCAGATTTCTGAGTAACAAGAACAGGTGACCCATCCCATTCAGGCTGTTTAACTACCGTGGCCCCCACAACTTTTGAGAACCGCAGGTGTAAGAACAGGACTCGTTTTAGACCGGAATCGCTTACTTCGAATTCGGCTCCTGTCACAATGGAGTGTTCGTCATCAGACTCCACTGGGGCTGTGCAGATGTGTGAAAAGCTTTTCCATTGAACCTTTTCGTGGTACCTTCGGTCTTGAGCATTTGGGCCCAAGGAGTTCTTGATGGGCTCAGCCACGAGTTTAAAGCTTTTCGGCATTGATGAAAGATGCTGTAAATGAATCACTAAGCAGTCGTTCTTTTTTCCTTCTAAATAATGCCGAAGGCCCGTTACTGGTGTGTTACCGACATCCACCTGCAGTTTATCAACAGTAAAGATAATCAGTATTCAATAACAACTAGAGATAACGGGCCGGTCAAAATGGACAATTTTGCTATGGGTCGGGTGACCTTTGTCGAATGATATGATTCAGTAGGTTTTATGGATTAATAATACAATTTAGGCTTTTGATGGACTTTTGACCCATTTGTCCCATTTATACATATTCTTTTTGCCTGTTAAAGATAAAACATTGCCTGATTTGTGTTAACATAGAGCTTGGGGCCCATAAATCTGAACTGTAATGATGCAGTGTGATTCTGTTTCCCCTCAGGCCCGACTGCAAGCTCACCGAACTCTGGGGCCCAACGTGTCGGAAGCTGAAACTCTAAAAATTGCTGCAGCTCTTCAATTGGCGGTTTAACTGCAAAACAAACATAGCCCAGTTTGTACTAAAGGGTATTTTGGACATTTTGACAACGGGTTAATAAACGGAAAGATATGGATGTATTTACTCACAGCGGATGTAAAGGTTGATGGCATGAGTCAAGAACCCGTTGCCATCGATTCCACTCAATAAAGATGTGATTGGAATTAACGACATTGATATCACTTGCGGTTCAAGTTGAACCGTTTGACACCATGTGCGATGGTCGAGGTTTTTGCCATAACTTCCTCCTCTCCTCCTCCAGAAAACAGTTATATCCTGCGACAATACGGTAAAAACCGACACAGGGTAGAATCTCAATGTTAATTTGATCGTTGCTCGCAAAGGCAATAATGGAAACGTGTACGAAAAGTATTAATAATGAGACGATATCAAAGATCTAACCTCGACCGCAGGAACCAAGTTTATCAAGCCGTAGTCGTTCCTTTCAAGCTGAAATGAAAAAGATTAATATAAGCTCAAAATTTTATAAATGTCATAGTGTATCTTGTCATTTTACATTTTCTAGATCATGTGCTAGTCATGCAGATCGGTTGGCGGGTTGAATCTTTAAACCGAACATGATACATATATTTATTCGTGTAAAAGACATCAACTCTAACCCATACAGACTTAAAATTGTGTAACCGAACATGACCTATTTAACCCCTTTTTCTAAATGAGAGATTGATGTGTTGGTAGATTGTAATCAAGTTGTAAACTTGCTAAATGGGTTGGAGGGTTATAATACATGGTTTAAACCAACGGAATGACGGGTTGACCTTTTATTAAAACGTGTAGACATTTAGACTTGTTTAATTAAATGGGTTTAAAGGTCAACCCGAACACTAGTTTAATTAAACAGGTAAATCCAAACGCAACCCATTTATTAAACAAATTAGATATGACCAACCTAAAACCGGATTGTTTTTGTATCGTGTTTCAGGTCATGTCAGAAATTGTCGTCTCTAAATTTGATGCTAGATTTTATCAAACGAGATCAAAATATAGAAGCAAACAGTTTAACCATGAACATTGGTCAAGTAAAGAATAGTGTTCACAAAGCATAAGCAAAGATGTCAAACCGGATCCAAATCATTGTTTTTTCTCATGCTATCCGCAGGTGGTCCGCTAAACCTCTTTTCCGCTACATCCTTGAGCTTTCTTAGCACCTCTTCGGGTGGAAGAGTTGATGAATGCTGTTGCTTCAAATACACAACGTCTTTTCCTCCCATTTTGATACCCGCAATTACATGGGTACCGTACTTTTGAATAAACCTATAAGCACATAAACAATCCAAACAAGAGCAAAACTTTAGAATTCTTGAAATGTGCAACACATTTAGAAATAAAAAAATGCAGGTTTAACTTACTTGGCTAATGTTGCAGGTTCCCATGATGATGGAACAGCATTCTTGACATGATCAGATAATGCAATCTGGGACTTTTCGAGTGTGATATTGTAAAGCGTTATGAACACACCATCTAGTGCGAGTGCTTTCGTGTTCATAGCATCTTTTTGCCAAGATCCTGTGAACTCAAATGCGGCATTAAACTGTCCTGTTGGGATTCTTCCTGAAAGTTTAACATCCTGGTTAAACTGTTCAGCCATCTGCAAAAACAAGAGATCAATGTCACCTTAAATATCAAAGAAATCAAACACTATTTCAGTTAAATTAACAGAGCAACTTCCGATTCTTGTAGTATACAAATCTACAAGACAAAATGAGTATCCACGATTTTTGCCGTTTTGCTACACTACACTATTGCAAACTTAAGTCACCATAAGATAGCGACATCAGTAACAAAAGGGAAAAAGTTTGGAACTTCAACCTAACTAGGTTCCGCCAAGTGAAGTAATCATACGAGATGGCGAAAGTCCTATCTTACTTGGCGACTAACCTTGATTTGAAGTCAAACAAACAAACAACGTACCCTGTAAAATACCAGTCACACAAAAGCTACTCGTAGGGTCTCAGGAGCGCAAACCTTTCCTCTGTCTGCTCCCACTGAGACCCCTCTTTACTTGTAAAGTGTACTAAGGGTATGTTTGGCATGAAGCTTTTAGGAGCTTCAAGCTTTAAGCTTTTAAGAAAAAGCTCCAACTTAATAAAAAGCCTTGTTTGGTTGAAAGAGCTAGAAGCTTTTAGGTTAGGAGCTTGAAGCTTTTGGTTAAACGCTCCTACTAGTAGCGTTTAGAAGGAACTACAAGCTTTTAGGAAAAAAATGACTATTTTAACCTCTAAAAATAATGAACTTTCTAATGTACCAACTTTTTAATGTCCATTTTGGTCATTTTATACATTTTATTAAAAGCTCCAGCCACTCTGTCAAACACCTAAATATATCTAAAAAGCTACAACTACAGCTACCAGCTTCTAGCCTCCAGCCACCAGCTTCCAGCTACCAACAACAGCTACTTTTACCAAACATACCCTAAACCAAGTAACACAAAGTTTGGCTAAGGGTATCAAAACCTATGTCATCAAGGCATAGAGTACTGATAGTAATAGTGGTAACCACCAATAACAAAAAGTGGAGAGAAAACTATGTTAGCAACAAGTAGCAAAGAAACAACAAAAGTAGTGCGAACCCTCTTAAAAGTACCTTTAGGCACCCATAAAAAAAGTCTATATCAATCTAAGGCAAAGCTAAGGCAACAGTCCGACTAGGGCAAAGCAAACTAAAAGTGTAGGAAAAAGCTAAGTGCATACACAAAAGTTCTCCCAAGACAAATCTACGATAAAATCCATAAACTACCCTAATAAAAGTCCATAACCTTTATCCTTCGTATCCGAAAACTACTAGCACCAATTTGTCATCATGACTTCCCAAAAAATAAAAAAAAAACTTGATCGGAGTTCGACACCGGAAGTCCATAAACCCCATCGATAACCACCAGTCAACCATACATATCAAGAACACACAAAAACATTCAAACCCACAAGATCCGAAACACCAAATGTTCCACTTTCTAGTTTAAGAATCAAATACCTGCTGAAAATACAGAATATCCGAACTGAACCGCATCCGTTCACCCTTATCACAATTAATCGATTTCGAAACATTCTGAATCAATATCCCACCTGGGATCGCAATATCCCTAACCTGTTCATCATCTATACCAATCAACCTCGACTCGGGCGACTTCCCTTTACAATACTTCAATCTCAAATCCTCTTAAGATCATACCCCAACCCAATCGCCCCGATCGCCTCCTCTGCAGCCGCCTTCAGCCGTAGAACCACCTCCTTATTACTACTACCCATCAAAACTAATTGAAAGAGTGATAATCACAATCAAAACTGCTAAATTCGAAGTGGTCAACTCTGTTTCTTGGTGTTGTTTTCACTGTGAATTAAATTATGTTTGATGAAATATTGAAATGAGTTGTTGTTGTTAAGAGTTTACATCGAACTGATGGGTTTTGGATGTATTTTATTGGATTGTAGTCGTGTGAATTGTTTGTATGGTACGCGGAATCAAAGTCAATATAGGAGTGCGGAACTGTTTATATGAAAAAGTACTAAATGTCAAATGAAGTTGGTTGCTTATTACGCCGCCGGATGGTGGCGGGAAAACAGTTAATTGGTGGTTGTACCGAATAATAATTTGGATTTTTTTTTTTGACTTTTTGACCTTTTTTGATTTAAAGTTATTTAGTTTTGAATTTTATCATTCATTCTCAATACCCATTTCTTGTTGATTCTCAAGTGAAGTTTTGCTTGTTTTGGCTTCCTTATTGGATGGGGCTAACAAGTTTTTATGAGGTAATTATGTGAATCTCCATTGCTAAGTTATGATAATTATTTCATTTGTTGTTTACATAGTTTGATGGTTAGAAGCTTCAATGGGTTTTTTTTTATGGTAAACATGTAGTGTGAAGTAGGTTTATGTCATTCAAAAAGGTGTCTAGTTGGATCCAAAGCATGTTATACCCATATTCTAACATGCACTCATATGTTGATAACAATAAAGATATAAACTTGATATATACATACACACATGTTGGTATCCTCTATTTTGATGCATCTGTAATGGTTCATATCCAACAACTAAAGAAATGAATTGATGATTTTACCCTTCATTTAGTAGCTCCTATGAAAAATCTGATGACTCAACTGGCATTGTTGGAGGTGTTGTTAGGGATGAAGAGGGATGTAAAGAAAAAGTGGAATGAGATGTACTCCTTCCTTGGAAGGGAGTGATTCCATGATGGGTAACCTCCTATGAAATTTCCACTTAAGTAACCAAAAAAAATCTTTGAGCTACTAATGAGCAATAGAAACAATTGGCTGGTATGAGGGGATAAATGTTGCATATTACACTACTAGAAAAAAGACCTTCAATGACGCGCAATGCGTGTCATTAAAGGGTAGATATGACACACAAAAGAGTGTCAAGGAAGCCCCTGTCATTAATTGAAGATGACATGCTCTTGTGTGTCATCATTTTATGACACACCTTTACGACACACTTTAATGACACACATTTATGACACATCTTTATGACACGGCTTAATGACACACACTCATGACACGCGTTTATCATATATTTATGACACGCATTGCGTGTCATGGTTCTAAATTTTTATTTTTTTATTTTATTGGTGGATTTTCTAATTTTCCTCATTATAACCAACAATATATAAATCCATATCATAACAAAATAACACATATATCAAAACAATTCATTTCATAGTCATACGTTAAAAACAAAACAAATATCTTAAGTTAACAAAAAATATTGTTTGGCGTACATACTTCGACATCTAAAATAGTCACTTAAAAACAAACGCTACCCCATAACTCAAATGGGTCTGCCACTGTATATAAATGACTTGAAATGTCCACTGAACGTAGAATATTGAATTTAACTACACCAAATTTCAACCTAGAATCAGACAAAAACTTTTTTAAAGCCAACCTGGCCAATCCGAAAACCATTCCGACACGGACCCGTTTCAATCCAAACCCATCCTGACCAGAACTCTGTCTGGCCCAAACCCGTATTGACCCAAACCAAAACAACCTTTTTTTTCTCAATCGACCAGTTCCAAGCCGAACACATTTTGACCCGCCACCCGACCTAACCCGACCGGCTCGTTTTGCCAGGTATAAGTATCATATATATTCAAGAAGTGTATTTGTGTAACCCTAACCAAGTAAGTTCTACCAGTTACTCTATACAAGGTTCCTAAAACAATAAAATGACATAAATGTCACCCGTAATCGATTCATAGACAACAATCCTCTAACAAGAGATTCAATAAATGACAAAGGAATTCCACCGGAAACCTAATACATAGACACTTTCAAAGTTTTTTTTTCATATCCAATTAACAAATTCTACTGAGACATTTCATCAAACACCTAGAGTGTGTCTCTAATGACCAGACAAATCACAAAGACTTAGCTTCACATCACATAATACATGCTTATATATTATATCTATACACTTAATAATAATAATTAGAAGAAGAAGAAGAAGAACAAAATAACTTTGATACATATGTGTAATGCACTATGCTGATACACTAAAACATACAGTAAAGTAAAAAACATAAACTAACATTGATATTTCATGAAGTATAACTAAATTTCAAACCTGAAATCAGATGTTCAGCAAATTATTGGATACATAAACCCTAGAATTTAAGATGCTTTGTTAATAGGTTATTGGATGAGGTTTGTTACCTGGAAGGAGATGGTCAGCAGGAAACTTGTTTGGATTTGGGATGATGAAGCGGCTGAGGGTTTAGGTTTTTTAGAGGGAATTTGAAATTGGTGTGTAGAATTTTGAGAGGGGTGTGGGATGATGAAGCGACTGAGGTTTGGGTTTTTGAGAGGGAAATTTGGGGAGATAAAAGAGGTTTGGGTTTTTGAGAGGGAATTTTGGTTTGAGAGGGAATTTTGGGGAGGTAAAATATTGTTCAATTTTTTTACAAGTACTAGAAGGCGTGAATTGCTAAACAAATTGATGATTAATTAATTAAAAATTAAACGATGACACACAACGATGACACGTATATTAATGACAAACAACCATGACACACACGTTTTGTTTAACTATTAAAAGTTAAAAGATGACACAAAACCATGATACACGTATTTTAATGTGTTGTATATTTTTTGAAAATGACATTTAAACGATGACACGTAAGGATAAGTGTCATAAAATATTCAGATTTTACCAATGATGACATTTTTTCTATGACACAAGTGTTTGTGTGTCATATATTTAGTGTGTGTCATTGTTTTTGTGTCATTAAATGTATTTTTTCTAGTAGTGTTAGTTCTATATGTACTTTTTAGGGATTATGTGCTAACTCATGGCCAACCTTGCAAATGTGTTATCCTCAAGATTACATTCTTACTAGGTTTAAGAGTTCAGATTCTCGCATTTGGCCTTAACAATTATGATCTTTATATGGATTGATCTTGAGGACTTGATTCTTGCATCTTTTTAGTGTTGTGCACTATGATTCACATAATTTGGTTTAATGACTTCAATTTTCACTTAATTAGTATTGTGAACAATTACTTTAAATGAGAATTTGATTATCACATTCATGCTTATTTATAAGCTTATGTTGGTTTATTTGTGTGTTTGTACAAGCAGTTTGATATTTTCACTTAAATTTCATACTGTCAAGTATTGCTAGTTGTTTATGAGTTATTTAAAATAGTGTGTTTTAAGTTTCTTAAAAAAACACATAAATCTATTGGAGACTCAGGAAATTTTTCATGAGAGGCGTAAATTCTATAAGAGTTGTTCGCTATTGTTATATGATAAATGTTTTTACAGTTCAGGTCGGGTAGGGACGGAAATTCTATGATTCTCATTTAAATCAATAACTTAATAACATATCTCAATATCACATATTCGGTCACAATTTAATTATTTAACATGGATTTCACATAATCACATTGGTGATTGGACTCAAACCATAACTCATATGTATTCAAATATTCAATGTTCTAAATTTCTAACCCACATTAACAATAAATAAATAAAAAAACGATATGATACAATTTGAAATATTAATTGGTATTTCAAAATTTTAAAGTAACATGTCTTGAAATTATTGTAAAACTTAATAACGTTTCTTAACAAAGCATAACAAATTTTTTTTACCTTTATGTTAACAAAGACTTTTCGTTATGTACTTCTACCTCATTTCCTCCCGAATACTTTTTTTTCAACGGCAAATTTTTCTTTTAATTAAAGTTGTTTGTGAGACTTGAACCAAAATCTCCGTTGTCTAAACTCATGTGTTTAAAAGTTTTGTATTTGCCAGTAAACCACCTCTCTATTGGTTGAATACTTCTTTTCGCGACACTTCACCTCGAATGCTGAAAGAAAAATAGTTTATTAGTTTAGTCAAGGCAATCAAAATTTCGTTTTATACTCAACTTTCTTGAAGTGCCGCCGGTATTTAATGGTTGTTTGAAACACTTCGTTAGAATTTTGTACAAATATTTAAAAACCCAATTTTATTTTGTATAATGACGATAAAAGTTGTGACAAGTCGTTATATAAAGTAAATATACAGATAGTCAAAGTTAATCAAGTGAGACATTATAAGATAGTAAAGTAATCTAACAACATTAAATAAAAATAAAAGTCTAAACTCATTTTTTACTGAAATTATTGTATAAGATAAATATAAAATAAAGATACTACAAAATTAAATTAGTTACGATAAAAAAGAGAAAAAATTAGTATACGGTAAAAAAGAAAAAAAATAAAGAAACTTACAAAAATTTATATTATTGTCTTTTCAGTTCCTTCTTTTACTGACACAAAGGGGAACAAAAAAAGTAAAAATTACAAATATAATCAAATTTTAACCTAAATAAAATATAAGAGAGTGGGTCGTGCGACCACCCAACCTTGTTCCCGGTTGTCTTCTTCATTATAGTTTGTCTTGCTGCTCTTCCCTCTGCAAATAACTTTTTGCCGGTGAACATCTTTTTATCTTTTTTTGTTTTTCTTCACATATGCTTCATCAGGAAGATTTTAAGGGGGACAATACAAATTTTTAGAGGATGCAATCAGAATTTCATACTTAAAAGTTACACTTAAATTTCATTTTAAAGGGCCCCTACATAAGTCACTAAAATTAGTGAGTTTCAAAGCGTGCCGGCATTTAAATATGATCTACACCTTTTGCTTAAGGTGGAAGCACTATAGCCGTAATGTGCTAAAAAAGTTAGTTTCATCTATCTCTATCTATTTGTATCTATCTATCTATCTCTATATCTATATAATAAATAAAATTTTTAAAAGAACAAATGTCACAAATTTAGGCCATCTAAAATTTTTGTTTTTCCAACTCTCCTACAAAATAATGATATTAAAATAGTTTACTTTATTTAATATATATTTAATTATGAATACTTGTAAATTAATTATAATAATTACTTATTATTATATATATATATATATATATATATATATACTATATAATAAATAAGTATTTTATATTATATTTTATATAACTCGTTTAATATACTTGTTTATTTAACTCCTGCAATACACGAGTTTTTTAAAGATGTATCTTTTTAGAATATTATATTTATTTTACCCATGTAATACATGAGATTCTAACCTAGCATATAATATGTGTCGTGTTTGAACAACTATTTTTTTTATAGTTTTGCAAATAATAATCCTTTTATTATTTTATAATATTTTCTGAAATAAAAATTCGGGATCTTTATTTTCGTTTAAGAAAGGTTAAAAAATTGTTGTGTTGCATATTATCACAAACCACACATCTTGTCGAATATAGGTCTATTCACCTTTGGTGTAACTTAACTCTCATGGGCAACCGTCCATTGAAAACTCAATATGAATTGATTTTATTTTTGTCTTTTTTGTAGGAAGGAGATTGTTCATCTACCCTAGAGTCCTAGACAACGCCCACAATGAGGATGTTGATATCATAACACTTTTTCATATATCAGGGACACGCTCAGACTATAGGATTGGACTCTTGCCAATTGATCAAGTTATGACCCAACGCTAATAACCCATTACCAGGCCCACTTAAGTTCAAAGCATGGGTTGGGTGTCTCAAGCCCAAACAAACAAGGTTAAGAATGTTATAAGTTGTATGCCCATGATCCATGCGTCAATCTAAAAGCAAATGTCTTAGATGCTACAAGAGGTGCACAAATGATAAAAACCATTCTGAGAATTGCTAGGAACTGGTTTCATACCCGAGGCTTCGCGCTGGTTGTATTACGGCTTGTAACCCTATGATTTGAAACCGCTTGCAACCCGCCTGAATCGGTCAACCCCCCCCAAAAAAAAAAAAAAGAAAAGAAAAGAAAAAAGGAAAAAGAACCGAATCCAATTATGACAGTTTGATGAAAAACTGCCTCGCATATGACAAATCAGATTCTCATCAGTTCTCCCAAACCTTGGTATAGCGATTTTCGTACGTGGATTTCGGATATGGCTTCAATAGCAGATGAAAATGAAAAAAATAACTTTCGATATCTTTCTTAATAATCATATAATGTGTCATACAAAAATTTTGTTTGCATAATAACACTTTCGATAAATGAATCGAATCCTGTTACATCTCTCTGAAGTAGCCGACTTGATCGAGTTTTACATTGTCTTAACAAACATTTAATGGTTTCTTCTTAAAAAGCCTAGAATTTGGAAACCGAGCCTGAGTAGCAGGGGTAAAAGTGGGAGAAGAGAAGCAAACGACAATAGCAGTGAGATTATCAGCAGAGTGAAGGCGTGAGGCTTGAGCAACGAGCTCTTTAGCACAGCGTTGAGGGTCATTATGCTGCCTTAGTTGACACCGAACAAGAGCCACTGCTTCTTGGTTTGACATGACATCCCAGATCCCATCACACGCAATGATCATAAACTCATCATTTTCGTTCAACACCATTCGTCTCACATCTGGTTCAGCAATCAGCAACTTGTCATCCTTCTTCATGTGCCAGTCTCCAAGCGCACGGGTCACACTAAGTTGCGCATTCAGGTACCCTTCTTCATCAAAGTAACCACCTAACCGCTCACATCTTTCCTTTTCTTGTAAACATGTTGCCCCCTGTGGTCTTGAGTCATCTGTGTTGCAGACCCATTCCTACATAGAACCACATGAGAGTCACCAGCATTGGCTATTATCATATGTCTTCCCATGATCAAAACAGTTAAAACCGTCGTTCCACAATAATCGCTGACACTACATTCATCGGCTAAGGCTCGGTCAGCCTGAAAAAATGCTTTGTTATGAGACTCTTCCACTTGTTTTAAGAACAAATCATCTGCATCGGCTGCTTGTGGTAGATCAGAATCCTCAAAGAACAACCTCATGGCATGTTTCATCAAATAAAGCATAGAATGAACTCGCGAGACGACCCCACTTGTAAGCATCACCCAGATGCTTTGACAGATCATCGATCGTGATATGTTGGTCTTCGTTTAATCTGCGTGGTCCAATGTCCGTATGACTTCCTGACCTGATGCTTGTTGGACTCAAACTCCTTGCAGTAGACTCCACAACCGTGTTACTATTGATACTAACAGCACAGCTTACAGCCTAAAACATTAACAACAATATGTCAGTATCATCCATAAAAACAACCCAAAAAATATTCCACTCTCACAATTTAAGTTAAATATAACTATCAAATCAACCAAAAAATATTCTATCACAAAGAAACATATATAATTTTTGCAAAGAACTATTAAATGATAAATCACGAAACAGTAAATTAAAGGTAACGAAGAACTTACCAAATTCTCAGAAATGGAGATCGAAACCGATTCGGATTCAGGCAAAACAGCGGGGCAGATCATCTCTGCTGCTCCAGCAATCATCTTGTCATCTAGTATTATGAAAATCGAAGGTATGCCTAGGGTTTTCTTTGTATGCGTAGAGTGACAAAAGATTGAAGAAATTGGGGGTGATTTTGAAGCAATTTGTTTATATACTACGCGGTGTGTGCAAGTCAAGTAACTGAAATAAACGCGGGATTTTGATTACGTGGCCCATAATAATTCAAAATATTATAAATCTTTTTGAAATGATAAAATTATTGATTTTAAAAGTTTAAAATATTTCATATCGTAACTACTTCCAATATTGTTATTATTATTTTGTTAATGGATAGAACATTGAAAACGTTATTTACAATACTGAAAAACTAATTCATGATTGCACTTTAATATAACATTAAAAACTTATTTAAGTTAGTGTCAGCAAAAAATGGTTTTTATCTAAAAGAACAAACTAATAACTAGATAATTCTAAACATTGTATAACAGAGTTAGACCAGAGATCAAGTGTAAAATGTCTGGATAATTCCTGTAATTTATTAAAATTTTATCTTTAGTCTTTAACTTTTAAAAATAACACTTTTGTTTCATATGGTTTGACCAGTTCTTACTCGTATAATCCCTGAAGTAGATGATGATTTTTTTTTTCAAGTTATTGTGAAATTGCAAAAATACCCGTATCTTAAAAAAATATTAACTTCATTTCTAAAAAAGGTTCATGCAGCTACTTTGTCATTTTATCTTCTTCTTCTGATACAAACCAAACCCTATTAATCAAATTCTGCCGACACCCTATCTTTTCTTTCTCTCTCTCTCTCTCTCTCTCTCTGTCTCTCTGTATCATACAACTAGAAACTCGACGTTAATTTCTTTTGTTTCTTAGTGTTTCTCAAGTAAACAAACGATTGGGATTACAACGACGATGATGATGACTGTTGCAGGTGGTAAAGTGTTGGTTGAAGAGGGTGGCGGAGGTACAGGTTGGGTTCGGCAATGGTGTAGGTGACGATGGTTATGGTGGACATGATTGTTGTTCGTTTGAATGGTGGTGGTTGTAGTGGTTATCGACGGGAGGTGGACAGGTCGTGATGGTTGGTTGGTTGCTGGTAGGTTGTCAGATTTGAAGGTGGTCGGATTTGAAGGTGAAAGGTGGGTGGTGGTGAGTGGCGTTAGGTGGTGGATGACAGTGGGGTTTGGTGGTGACGACGATCGTTATGGTGATGGTGGGGTTGGGTTTCCGGTGGTAGTGAAGGTAGTAGAAGTGGTCATCGGTGGTGTTGGGTTCTGAGTGGGGGTGCGGTGGTGCTGGATTGTTGAAAAGAACAAAGGATGACCATAAACCAAACAACAAAACCTGCTTCTCTCTCTAAACTCAAAGTCATCGGAGCGGGTTTACTGGTCACCGGTGCTATTGACTGTAACTACACTTGTGGTTGGTTTGGGGTGTGTGTGTGTGTTGAGCATGAACATGAGGTTATATATTTTTTAAAGATAAGGGTATTGCTGAAATTTCACACCCATTTAATTAAGAGAATTAACTTCTATTCACTTTAGGACTAACTCGATAACAACTAGTCAAATATAGGGAGCAAGAGTATAATTTTAGAAAGTTGGGGATTAAAGCTGAAATTTTGACAAAGCATAGGGACTATCCTGGCATTTTACTCAAAGATCAAATACAAAGTATCTTATTGTACAAAACGTACGAATGAAGTGGAAAAATAAAAAAAAACACAGTGACATTTTTGTAATTATTTTACTCGTAGAGTAATTATCAAAATTACTTTACAAATGATTTTGTAGGGTAATTTTGATCATGTATGGTAATTTTGTAAAATAAACTTGTAGGGTAATTTTAATCTTGTAAGTTAATTTTATAGAGTATCATAATTACTCTATAAACGATCTTGTAGGGTAATTTTGATATTGTAAGGTAATTTTGATCTTATAAGTTAATTTTGTAAAGTATTATAATTACTCTACAAATGATCTTTTAGTGTAATTTTGATCTTATAGGATAGTTACGGATCTTTGTAAGATAATTACGAATAAGATAATTATGAAAATGTCATCACGTTTTTTGCTTTTACTTATCATTTGTACGTGTTGCACTTTTCCATATGATCTTTACTCAATAGAGTTATACATGTTGAGAGTTACAGAATAAGGGAAGGGTAGATTGTTAATCATCTTATATATCTAATTTAAAGTATAAAATAGCAAACAACTTTCTGGCATTATTTCCATTCATACTATTTGCAATATATATAACGCTAATACAAAATATGAGGCACCTCTATGAAAAATAAACCAATATTCAAGAAAACAAGATCTTGTCTGATTTTTGTGCTTCAAATATATAGAACCCAATTTCTTTGTAAAAATGAGTCTCTTTATAGACCTCTGTTTCTTTGTAAAAACGCCTCTCTTTCTTCCTAGTAAAAAAATAACACGAAGTTAATTTTTAAAAACGAATGAGCTTTATTTGTTATTGTGAAAAGTGATACAAACTGACTTATTGGAAACAAATTTCATTACACAAAACTGACCATCAATGACTAAAGCACCCAATCTCGAATACGTAGTATCTATGAGACTACGACTTATTTATCGTTGATGACGATATCAACATGGACCATTAGTGATTAAAGCATTAGGGATTGATGAATCAGTCTCCAATACATAGTATTTACGACTTATTTGTCACTTGTAAATGATATTAAGGATTAATTGGCATGCAACTTATGTTAGTGAGTAATAATCATTTGCTAACATTTTAACACCTTATCTAAGTATACACCATATAAGGTTTTGGAGGGAAGATTATTTGAGTGAGAAATTGGGTCCTTTATCATCATTCATTACAAATTTGGTTTACAAGAGTAAACATAAAAAAGGAGATAATGAGGAGTAGATTAGATTATACTTCAGACAAAGTAACCGAAGATAAGTCATCAATAGTTAATAATGTAAATGAAAACTAGAAATGTCTTTATTTCGCTCTCCTCTTTTTCACCTTATTTTACATTTCAAGTGCTTCCTTTTTATAATAACATCAAAGAAGGAGGAGTTCGTGAATCCCACCAAGTTATATATCACTCCCATATTTTGATATATTGAATAGGAGCATTGGAAATATCAAAAGGGTCATAAGAAGCCAAACCATGTGACAAATCGTATTTTTTGAGTAGCTATTACAACTTTATTACATAACTATCAAAAATTGATGAAGTATATGTTTTAATTTTAACTTGTCAAGTTCTTAGATGTGATCAATTACCTCAGAATTTTTAAAATCCTATGTTGCTCTTGATTTCTAGCAAGTCTTTTTCAAGAAAAAAAGAAAAAGCATGCTAATTTTAATAATGATCGGTGCCTTTCTAAAGGTTGTGTTGTATTTAAAGCTAGCAATGTATGACAATTCTCAATAATATATCATGATTTGACACGAAATTAAACATGTTAGTGTTTTGTTTAAACATGTACGAGTCATAAACGAGTCAAGACATTAATGACACGATTAGAAACATGTTTAAACGGGTTTTCAACCATGTATCGGCATACCCTTTAGTGATTTGAGTGAGAAACAACTCGAGCGATCTCCTACCCATTTCCACTTATCAATGTTTGTGGCTGGTGTAATCTGCTAGACAAGCTGAATAAGTTTATTCAGCTCATTTAACTCTTGGAAAGCTGCAAGTTCCTTGTACCAGCACCTGGAAAAAATCGTTGCTGACCCGGTACCTTGCACCCTATCCATTACTGAGCATTCTTTGAACTTTTCTAGTGCAAAAAGGCATGGAACACCAGCTAAAAGGGTACCGCTGCTACCCATGCGTCCGTCTAGAATTGGGTGTGCCTCCCGTCACATGTTTCCCCCTTGATAAGTTGGTTCAAAAAGATGTTCGCCTTCTTTAAATCTGAGTCCTTTTTCATGATATTATTCCAAACCCCCGACAAACGCCGTTTGGTTGGAAGGAAGTTAGGATGCTTCGGGTTGAAATGTATACTCGTTACCACCATCCTCCAAAGCCTACCCACTTCTATATTATACCTCTATGCCCATTTTGCTAGAAGGCAGGTGTTCATGTCTTTGAGAGAGCCAAATCCCAGCCCCCCTTTTGATTCGGGTGCGGTCACCAAATCCCGTTTCGCCCAATGCATTTTGCTTCTATCCGCCATCCTACCCGAAATGAAGTTCATTCTCAATTTTTCTAGTTTGTTGACAACATTACAAGGAGCTTGATATAAGGGAAGAGAGTCAAGTACCGCCTTTATTTGTTCTACCCCCAATTGATAATGTTGTTTCTTTCCATAACGAGAGTCTTGCTTTAAAAGTCTGTATAACGGGGACCCAACTGGTGTATAGATTCATGTTACCACCGACATAGAGTCCAAGGTATGTGAAAGAAAGGTTACCCACTATGCACTTTAAAAGTGTCGCCATGTGGTTGTTTTGCACGTTGATACCCCGACACCATTAAGGCTTGATTTGTTATGGTTTAAATGCAACCTCGAGACGAGGTAGAAGCACCTCATGACCATTGAAGGTTGATGATGTTGTTCATTGACCATTCCCCCAAGAGCATTACGACGTTCGCGAAAACGAGATGTGTCATGGTAGGACCCTCATTTGGTAATGAGATGCCTTTTAACAAACACGCATTGGTTGCACTAGTCATAAAACTTGATAATGCTTCCATTGCTAATATAAACATAAAAGGCGAAAGCAGGTCACCTTGTCAGACTCCCCGATAACATTGGAAATCCGAAGTGGGTGACCCGTTCACTAGCACCGAAGATCTAGAGGATGAGAAGACCCCCCCCCCCCCTCCCCAATCCAAACCCGCCATTTGCTTGGAAAGTTCATTTGTAGAAGTACCAAATCCACATAATCCCAATTAACTATGTCAAAAGCTTTTTTCTAAATAAACTTTGAGCAAAAAAGCCTGTCTCTTAGGCTTTTTAACCCATTAGATAATTTCATTGGTGATTAATGGACCATCCAAAATGTTCCTATCTGATAAGAAGGGCGATTGTTCTTCCGATATGACCAAACCAATAAATTATTTAAGTCTATTAGCTAACACCTTGGAGATGTAACACCTCAAAAACAGGTTTGGTCATCAAACCACGTTAATATTAAAGAACGGGTAAAAGACCGTTAGTGGTAAAAGTGAACCCGTAAACAAAATAACTAGGAACAAATTAACCTAGTTAATAACATGTATATAAGTAACAAGGCAATGAGTTATAGTCTCATTTATATCAACACTAAACTTGAGGGACCAAAGCTGCCAAAAAGGGAACTTGTGTTATAAAATAGCAAAAATTAAAACACAAAACACATAGTTAGTGTGTGTGGGTGTGTTCTACGGCTGGAGAACAAGGGGAAACCCTAGTTCAAGTTTAATCCATCAAGTTGAAGATCAATTATCCGAACGGAAAATGATCTAGTCATAGACTACGATCACGTGGGCGCGTGGATACCAACAGACAGTGTCTGACCTGCATATTTGAGTAAGTGTTAGGCAACATACACCAAATGTTGTGGTTGCCACTAAAGATAATAGTTGTGACTCGATGGTGACGAGTGGTCAATGCTATTTGACTTTGCGCCAAACTTAGACACAAGCGATCATCACCTAATAAAGATGAAACGACTAATAGATCCGACAAGTGAATGTAATTTATAAAAGACTCGTGGAGTCATAGAAAACGAAATTGTTAACGAATTAGATCAGACATGGTCTGAGGGTCATAATTGAAAATAAAATAAATTAGCCTTCATGGTAAAAAGAGCCATGATTGGTGGGTAAAGAAAAGATAATATAAATGATTTTCTTTTCTTTTAAATATAAAAGAGGTGCATTGACACCAAATATATTTAAAGAAAGACACGGGTAAAGCGACGATCTAAGGGATCACCACAACCTTCGGGTTATAAATAGTGTAATGGTCTATGGGGTCAAAATGACTTTGGGATCACGAATCAAGAGGAATGATACATTAAAAGACCTCACATTAGGAGGCTAAATAAAAGAAAAAGAAGAGGGCGAAAACCTAAAAGAATAGCCTTCAAAGCTAAACAAAAAGGGCTTAAGGGTTATTTAGTCCAAACGAGGGAACCGGTTACGATTCCCCGCATAAAATAAGAACAGTATAGAAAGAATACTTGATTACCAATTGTTGGATATGAGTAATTGGCATGAGTTAAAGAGAAAACGTAAAACTAAAATTTAGTTTTAGTTAGAAACAACGTTTTATCAAATATAAATCAATGAGAGAAATTGGGAAATGATTAATACCAAAAGAAACATGCCTTGACACCAATAGGTGCAAGACGATAAATTTGAAAAGAAAATTTTCAATAAATAAATAAATAAAATAAAAAGATGATATAAACTTAAACGTGACAGGATGTAGCCTCAAACAAGAAAGTAACGTCGTATAAAATTACTTTGTAACACAAACTATAGGATATGGGTCATGAATAAATCATAAAAGCCTTACGAAGGCAATATGAGTTTACCTATACTATGAGGTATTAAATACCTGGAGACTAATAAGTCTAACCGACAAGATCGGTCAAGATAAAAAAAAAAATTTAATTTAAAACTTGTTGAATGCGCTTATCAGTATAAGATTTGCGTGGAATAAGCATGTTGACAGATACATATGACCGAATGGGGAAATGGCGACTTGATCGAGTAAAAAAATAGGAATACAGGATGAAAGTAACGGCACATGAGGCCTTACACATGGAAGGCGCATGCACCTTGGAGTCGAAAAGGCACTGCCATACCTTCCTGGTAAGATTTTTGAATAACTAAAATATGAGCAACACTCAGGTGAAAACGAGACCAAGTCCATTGGGTTGAACCCAAGGAACTACGTAAGAAAGGTTTCGGGAACGAAACCTCTTTAAGGGGGTAGATTTGTAACACCCAAAAAACGGGTTTGGAAATCAAACCACGTTAATATTAAAGAGCGGGTAAAAGACCGTCAGTGGTAAAAGTGAACCCGTAAACAAAATAACTAGGAACAAATTAACCTAGTTAATAACATGTCTATAAGTAACAAGACAATGAGTTATAGTCTCATTTATATCAACACTAAACTTGAGGGACCAAAGCTGCCAAAAAGGGAACTTGTGTTATAAAATCGCAAAAATTAAAACACAAAACACATAATTAGTGAGTGTGGGTGTGTTCTACGGCTGGAGAACAAGGGGAAACCCTAGTTCAAGTTTAATCCATCAAATTGAAGATCAATTCGAGACCTAAATCAGTGCATGAACATGAATTATTGATCACCTCGATTAGGGGATCATAAGGTATGTCTAAAAACTTAGATTGGTGAAAGTTATAATTTGAGACAAGTAGAATACTTGCAATTATATAGTTGGATTATGATCCAAAGATGAAATTAGGTGTATGTGTATGCTTGATTTCGTTAAACTTAAAGAAATTATGCACTATTTGATGTAAGAGTACTTGTAGGTTATTCACAAGTAGATGTTGATGTAGGTTTTGATTATATGAGGACATAGATGATACATAAGTGTTCATGATCATCATACTTGTATGTATGTGTAAGATTTTTGAACAAATTAGAGGTTCGAATAAGTGTCCGTACATAACTTGAAATGGGTTTTGTATGATATGATGAAATTGATGTTATGAGAATGTTAACGAGTGTTTGAGATCATGTTGTCTAATAGTTTGTATGTAGAAGTTGATTATATTAGGTATTCGGATGAATATCTAGTAATATGATGAGATGAGTTGTTTTGTGATAATGAAAAAATTCCAAGTTCTTGTGTAATTATCGATAGATTAGCATATGATTGTAGAAACTATGTTGATTTGATATTAGAAATTGCATGAACTTGGATAGGGAAATGTAGCTATAAGGTGGCCTAAGAATAGCGTTTACTGGGTAATTAACGAAATGCCTAAAGGGGTTGTTAAACTTATTTGTGAGTTTGTATGTGTAAATAGGCAGTTGACTTTTAAAAGTCAAACTGGCCTATAATAAGATCGAATGATAAATTTGATATAAAATCCGTAAGTTGGAATAGTCGTTTTAAATGATGACTAACCTAACCATCTTGCGAATGATAAATGATAAATGATAATTTGACGCTTGACAAGCTAGGTGGAGACTTGGGAAGAAGCGGGTCAAACGGAACAAGTACGCGGAAAAAGGCATAACTGGAATTCAAGGTAATTGAAGCTTGCATCGTTAAAATAGTAGATTTACTTATGTAGTTGAATAAGCGTGTTGGGTATTTGGAATGAGATATGAAAATACAAGGTTCCGACGAGAATCGACACGGGTCGGAACAAGTAAAAATGGTATTAAACCATATTTGATGGTAAAAAGGGTAAAACAGTAATTTAGTCATGTAATGACAAGTAAACTAGGAATTCGGAAAAAGTTACCTTATGGTGTAAGTCATAAGGAATAAAAAGAGTAAAATGGCAATTCAGTCACGAGTTGACAAATAAATATTAAATTTTGAAATAGACACCCTATGGCGTATGCCATAACGGATCGAACGAATTGAGAAACGGATTTTAGTAATATGATCATGTGGTGTAAACTGGAACAGACAAATGGTGAGATGGTAAATAAATACCATCTCATAATGATAAAATGGTCGTTTAGACCAAATGGGTCAAATGGTGTGGTCATCACCATTTGACAATAATATCTAATGAACGCTTGCCGAGCTTTATGTTCACAGGGAAATGGCATTTGGTTCGCATCGCTATTAATTAGTAATTAGTAGTGCAAGGTATTAAAACGGGTCAATGCTATGACCCGAGTCAGGTACGTGTAACGGGTCAAACTCCCAACAAGGACTTAAGGTCTGATGAGAGTTAAATGAGTCATGAATGAACAATAGATTACCTAAGATAAGGTAAATCTAATAATTGAAATCATAGACATTATGTTCTTAAGAACATAACGATTTTAAATAGATTATGGTTAAATGTTCATATTCACATAAGTTGCATAAGTTTAAAAAGTATAACATGTATGTTCACGTATGAATGCGAATAAAAGAGTATAAATTTAGTTTGTTCACGAGGATTAACATTGTTTTGGATTGCGATGAACGTGCGAATAGTGTAACGGTTCGAAATGAACGAGGTAACAAGTATTAAAAACAAATAGAAATTGAATCACATAAAAAAAATAGGCTCATAAAACGTAAGGATGTTTCGAGTAGAGAAACGTCGACTATTCCAAAGTGAATCCAGGATCCTTTCAAATTAGAGGGACGTGCTTTGGCCTATAGGTGAAATGCTCTAGTCGAGAAGCGATTAATGACATTTCACTCTTCCAATTACTACACGTCTCTAATTGATTAAAAAATTGAAACTTTGGCGAGATTGAAAATCGAGGAGTGGGACTAGTTGACAATGTGCAGGTTTCACCCCTAACTTGACTACATCGTACCCTAAGTGTGGTTGGTACTTACCAAACGAAGAGCAAATTCCGATTCGTTGGTAAGGGTCCACTAGAGTTTTGAATTGGAAATTTTCCGTTAAGATGTGGATTTCACTCCTAACTTGATGACGAAATTTCGTGCAAAATGAATAAGAATAGCGGAATGAGAGTTGTTCACCAAATTGTGGGTTTCACGCCTATTTTAGTGAACTAGTCTCGTTTGTGTTACGAGTCTCTTCAAGTCTTCAAAGTGTATATTGTGTAAAAAAAATGTCTTAGGAAAGACATCATGTATATGTATTAAGACCAAAAGAAAAGAGGAGAAGCAAAGTAGGGAGCATAAAGTTTTAAGCATAACAAGAATGGTTAAAACGGGTACTTAGAACTATAGACTAGGTCGAACATGACAATTCTACCTAATTCCATATAGTTATGGCTCTGATACCAATCTGTCACACCCCAACCGATGGCGGAAACATCAGAGTGAGACGAAATAGATTGCTCATTGCTCACAACACTAATAACAACAATATTTAAATAAAGTCGAATTTCATTTCAGAAATAATTGTCAAATACATGTCAAACGAAGGCTTAAAATAAGTTAATGACTAAAGTATCACATAAAGAATGTCCAAGATAGCAAAATCGTATCAAGATATAAGCATCAAGATATAAGATATAAGTATCACATGTGTATAGGATTGTTTGTGCATCTCATAAAGTTTAAGTGTTGTGGTTTTGGTATAAGTAAACATGTTACACCCAAAAGTGTTGTAAACGAAAAGTGGGTCGAGTGTACTCACGGTTTTGCTAAGTCTTCAAACTTGACAAGTCCTTGGAGGTGGTTGATGGATGGGATGAGCGCCGAGTTACCCTACAAGAGGAAGACATAGGTTGGTATGTAGAGGAATGATAATGGAAGATTTGGAACTTTAAATACGATAAAATATGTATACGAGAACATAATCATCTAGACTTAATACCCGTTTTTGACACTATAAGTCCCATTCGGGTTGATGTGTTTTCATGGGTTAGGTTACCCATTAGAATCGTAACGAGAGATTAAGTACGTAGGTGATGTAACCTAGTACCATGAGGGACAATCATTTAATTACCATCAAGAGTTCGGTTAGCGGATATATATATACCTATATTATATAGCATACATAATAAGTAAATCATAAACATCATATAATTTCATAGAAGTCATGCATGGAGGTAGGAGGATAACCTTCCTTTTAAAACCTCGCTTATATAGATTACCAATACCCAAGTCGTCACAAGGACGTCAAGGATTGTCATGAGTAAGTTATAACATAAAAGTAAAAGACAAAAGTAAATGAAAACATCAAGTGAGGTGGTGGATCGAAGGTAGGATAGCCAAGGCTTCCAAATGATCACGCTCTACCAACTCAAGTCTTGTTTCGAGAAAAAGCTTGGAAGGATACAACACTTATGGGTAGAACCATATTAAAACAAGAAGTTCTTACACATGGGACCTTAAAGTAGGGTGATATTCCTAATGGGTTTTCCATGGAAAACCTATGGAAGTATCCCCAAAGGTGTTTCAAGTGTGGAGAAAAGGGAAAGATAAAAAAGAGAGAGGTGAGTTAGAACTCACTTTTTGACGCCTTGATCTTTTAGGGAAGAAGAGCTCTTAGAGCTTTTGCGAGAGAAGAGAAGAGATGATTTGAGGTGTGATTTGAGAGGAGATGGAGTGGGTTATTTATAGGTAAACTTGGGAGGGTGTTAGTTGGGGGGTATTAAATGAAGAAAACACAAAATTGGCCAATTCATGAGCTTGAAACCAACATTTCCGGATCATGCCCCTCTCGCAGGCCGCGAGAGGGTGAAGGTAACTCGGTCGCGGGCCGCTAGTGGTCTGGCAGGCCACGAGAGATTAACAGAAGTTTGGTCGCGGGCCGCGAGATGGGCTATTCCAGAAGCTTCATTGGTTTTTGTCACTTTTAGTCCCTTAACTTAGTTTATTTACCAATTTTGCATTGTTTAAGCATATATCGCGTATAAGTGTCTGGTGTGAATGCGTATAACAAGTATCAGTTATGTAATAAACGTTTGAATGCATGTAAGACAATATATATCAAGTATAAGTTTCATTATGATTCAAGTCTCGGATTACAAGGTTGGGAAAAGGAACATGAATACAAGTTTCCAAAAATAGAAATACGATTACATTTTTTAATTAAGGAAAGTATGAAAAAGCGAGGCGTTACGGTCTCCCCTCCTTTAGGAAATTTCATCCTGAAATTTATTCAGAGGATGGTGTAACGAACAGGTGCGGATACTTAGTCTTCATATCACTTTCGAGTTCCCAAGTAAATTCGGCGCCACGTTTACCTTCCCATCGAACCTTGACTATGGGAATTCGACCGTGCCTCAATTGCTTGGTTACTCGGTCCATGATTTCGAAAGGTTTCTCCACGAAGTGCAATGTTTCGTTGATTTGAAGATCTTTGAGTGGGACTTGAAGTCCTTCTTCAGCTAGACATTTCTTTAGGTTTGAAACATGAAACACAGGATGAACGTTGCTGAGTGCTTGAGGTAGATCCAGTCTATATGCTACCTTGCCAATGCTTTCGAGAATCTTGAAAGGACCTACATAGCGAGGAGCGAGTTTGCCTTTCTTACCAAAACATACAACGCCCTTCCAAGGGGACACTTTGAGAAGCACAAGATCATCTACGCTGAATTCCAAAGGCTTGCGTCTTTTATCAGCATAACTCTTTTGTCGGCTTCGAGCTTTTAAGGAGGTTATCACGTATTTGTAGAATCTTGTCCGTCGTCTCTTGTATCAGTTCGGGACCGGTGATTTATACGTCTCCGATCTCGTGCCAACAAATAGGCGAACGACACTTATGACCATACAATGCTTCAAATGGAGCCATTTGAATACTTGCGTGATAGCTGTTGTTGTACGAGAATCCTACCAAGGGTAAGTGCGAATCCCAGTTGTCGCCAAAATCGATTACGCATGATCGAATCATATCCTCTAGAGTTTGGATAGTACGACCGTCAGATTGAGGATGAAAAGCGGTATTAAGGTTCAAACGAGTGCCAAGGGCGGATTGAAAAGTTTACCAAAGGCGGGAATTGAAACGCGCGTCACGATCTAAAATGATGTCAATGGGCGTACCATGACGATTGATGATATCACTCGTGTAGATACCAACCAATTTCTCGACCTTGTAATCTTCACGAATGGCAAGGAAGTGAGTGGATTTGGTCAGACGATCGATGATAACCTAAATGCTGTCATGACCCGGAGGAGTACGAGGCAATTACATGATGAAATCCATGGCAATACTCTCCTATTTCCAGACAGGGATTTTAGGTTGCTCGAGTAGACCAGAGGGACGTTGATGTTCTGCCTTGACTTTGGAACAGGTCAGACACTTCGATACGTAAAGAGCGATATCACGTTTCATTCCAGGCCACCAATAAGACGTACGAAGATCATGGTACATCTTGTCAGCGCCAGGGTGCACGGAATATCGGGATTTATAAGCTTCATCCATCAAAGTGGTTCATAGAGTACCACAATTAGGAATCCACATGCGGCCACGATAATACCGAATACCATTGTTCTTCTGCTCAAGTGGTGTTTCGTCGCCGATATTCAACTCAGTTTCGAGGTTGCCCTCGTTAATGGTTGAATATTGCGCATCTCGAATCAGATGGTGGAACTTTTCCATGGTTTTGTGACAACAAGCACTCTTCATATGAGTCTTACGACTAAGTGCATCAGCCACAACATTCGCTTTGCCAGGATGGTAGCGTATGTCACAGTCGTAATCGTTTAACAATTCCACCCAACGACATTGCCGCATGTTGAAATCTTTTTGGTCAAAGATATGTTGTAGGCTCTTATGATCGGTGAAGATCGTACAGTTTGTACCGTAAAGGTAGTGTCGCCAACTCTTTAACGCAAAAACGACCGCACCAAGTTCAAGGTCGTGCGTAGTGTAGTTTTTCTCATGTATCTTGAGTTGTCTCGACGCGTAAGCGATAACCTTGTCTCGTTGCATGAGAACGCAATCATGACCTTGGTTAGAAGCATCGCAATACACGACGAAGTCGTCATTTCCATCAGAAAGAGTAAGGATAGGAGCATTACAAAGCATGCCCTTGAGTGTTTGGAAAGACTCCTCTTGTTTGGGACCCCAAACAAAAGGTTTATCTTTTTTGCGTCAAGGAGGTCAAAGGAACGGCAATCTTTGAGAAGTTCGAAATGAAACAGCGATAATACCCAGCTAGACCAAGAAACGAACGAATCTCAGAAGCTGATTTAGGTGTAACCAATTCTTAACAGCTTTTATCTTTGCGGGGTCAACATGAATACCGAGTTCGTTGACGGTGTGACCCAAGAATTGAACCTCTTGTAGCCAAAATTCACACTTGGAGAATTTAGCATATAGTCGTTCGGTGTGCAAAAGTGTAAGAATGAGGTGCAAATGTCGCCCATGTACTTCTTTCGTCTTGGAGTAGATGAGAATATCGTCGATGAAAACAATAACAAAACGATCAAGAAACGGCTTACACACGTGGTTCATTAAATCCATGAACACGGCAGGCGCGTTAGTCAAACCAAAAGGCATGATCACGAACTCGTAGTGTCCATAATGTGTGCGAAACACGGTTTTGGGTATATCTTCTTCGAGAACTAGAAGTTGATGATAACCAGAGCGGAGATCAATCTTTGAAAAGCATGTTGCGCCTTGTAATTGATCGTAGAGATCGTCAATGCGAGGGAGTGGATAGCGGTTCTTGACTGTGAGTTTATTGAGCTCGCGATAGTCAATACACATGCGGAATGATCCATCCATCTTCTTGACGAAGAGTACGGGAGCACCCCAAGGAGAAGTACTAGGGCGCATGAAACCTTTATCAAGAAGTTCTTGAAGCTGGCTTGATAGCTCTTGCATCTCCGAAGGTGCTAATCGATACGGAGCCTTCGCAACAGGAGTTGCGCTGGGGATGAGGTCAATACGAAAGTCGATAGCACGAAGGGAGGAAGACCAGGAAGGTCATCTGGAAAGACACCAGGGAACTCACAAACGACGAGAACATCACTTACGCTTGGACCTTTGTCTTTCTTTTCCACTACCTGGGCCAAAAAAGCAAAGTATTCCTTGTGCAAGTATTTGTTCGCTTGAATGCACGATATCAGCTTGAGACCTATGGAAGGTTTCTCACCATAGACGTGTAAGGAATCACCGCTAGGAAGAGGAAGGCGAAGGAATTTCTCCGAACAATCAATTTCAGCACAAACTCGCCGGAGCCAGTCCATGCCACTATGACGTCAAAACTACCCATTTTCATAGGTATAAGATCAATCGAAAACGTATGACTGTTAAGATCCAAAAAACAATAAGAGAGGACAAAGTTAACAGGAACGGTCTTACCGTTAGCGACTTCGACAGCGAAAGGATCGGGCATCTCAGATCGTTCGCACTAAAGCAAGGGTTCAAATTCAACAGATACAAAACTTCTATCTGCGCCAGTATCAAACAAACAAGAAGCATAGACATGGTTCACAAGGAACATACTAGTAATAACATCGTTTGAGCTTTGGGCTTGAGCGGAGGTGAGCATGAAAGCTCGACCTTTAGCAGGCTCAGGTTGGTGTGTGGACGCTGCTGTTGGTAGTTGGCGGCTTGGGGCAAATATTGGCGAAATGGTTAGGATCACCACAGCTGTAACATGCCCGAGCGGGAGTGGCTTGGATTTGAGGGTTAGGGTTAGGTGTAATGGCTAAGGGTTGCTGATTTTGGGGCGGAGGAAAGCTTCGGCAACGGTTAGACAAGTGCCCTAACCTCTGACATTGGGCGCACTTTCGGAATGGAGTACCGACGGGATGATGGTAGAAGCAGGTAGTACACTGAGGGTGAGAACCAGTGTAACCACATTTGAGCTGGTCGGTGCTTTAGGTAGTGGCGATGGGTTTAGTGGTGTAGGGGTAGACGGGGTAACAACCGCCTTGTTTTGGACAGAAGCCTTCCGCTTCTTGTTTCGATTTTGGTTTCTCTTGGCTTGGGAGGAAGGAGTTTCGGTAGTGGTGGTGTCGGTGATGGCTTGGTGCGCATGCTTCATAGAGACCTTTCATAGGCCCCCTGAAGGATGCAGTTGTGGTTAAGCTGAATGGTTAGGTTAAAAGCTTCATCGAGGGTCTTGGGGTTGGCGGCGGCTACATGGTTCATGATCACAGGCGAGAGCGAACGAATTAGCTTGGCAATCGCCTTGGGAATAGTATCCACCTGTCCAGGACAGATGATACTCAATTGTTTGAAGCGTGAGATCAAACCTTCGGCGTCACTCCCCTGTTGGGTAAGATTCCAGATTTCGTTTTCGAGCTTCTGGGTCTCGCGGGGAGGATAAAATTGATCCTTCATGAGCTCCTTAAGCTCTTCCCAAGATAATGCGTAGCCGCTTTGTTGCCACGCTTGTTGCGCTCGGTAGTCCACCACTCGAGGGCTCGCTGGCGAAAGACCCCGGTAGCGTTGAGGGTTCGAAGGTCATCAGGGCATCTGCCCTGAAGAAAGGTAAGCTCCATTGTGTCGAACCAGTTGATCATTTCTGTTACACCGTCCATGCTGGTGAACTCAACGGGTTTGCAAGCCATGAAGTGCTTGAACTGGTAAGACGTTTTGGGTGCATCGGTTTTTGAATCGCGGAGAGATTTAGGGGTGCCTTCGGTATGGATGGTTTGGAGTTGGCTAACAATATCAGGGATAACACGGGCCATTTGGTCAGCCATTTGCTCAGCCAGTAGACCGACGAGGTCTTCTTTCGACATAGAGTCACCGTTGTTGCTGGACCCCTTGTTAGATCTTTTTTACTTTTTCGAAGAGTTAGGAGAAGACATCTAGAGGTTCAAAATAGAGCGAGGGATGAGACTTGATCATAATGTAAAAATAACAAGTTTTGCATGTATAAGTAGACGTAAGGTTCACATAAGTTCACATAAGTTGCATAAGTTTAACAAGTATAACATGTATGTTCACGTATGAATGCGAATAAAAGAGTATAAATTTAGTTTGTTCACGAGGATTAACATTGTTTTGGATTGCGATGAACGTGCGAATAGTGTAACGGTTCGAATGAACGAGGTAACAAGTATTAAAAACAAATAGAAATGAATCACATAAAAAGAATAGGCTCATAAAACGTAAGGATGTTTCGAGTAGAGAAACGTCGACTATTCCAAAGTGAATCGAGGATCCTTTCAAATTAGAGGGACGTGCTTTGGCCTATAGGTGAAATGCTCTAGTCGAGAAGCGATTAATGACATTTCACCTTCCAGTTACTACACGTCTCTAATTGATTAAAAAATCGAAACTTTGGCGAGATTGAAAATCGAGGAGTGGGACTAGTTGACAATGTCGGGTTTCACCCCTAACTTGACTACATCGTACCCTAAGTGTGGTTGGTACTTACCAAACGAAGAGCAAATTCCGATTCGTTGGTAAGGGTCCACTAGAGTTTTGAATTGGAAATTTTCCATTAAGATGTGGATTTCACTCCTAACTTGATGACGAAATTTCATGCAAAATGAATAAGAATAGCGGAATGAGAGTTGTTCACCAAATTATGGGTTTCACGCCTATTTTAGGAACTAGTCTCGTTTGTGTTACGAGTCTCTTCAAGTCTTCAAAGTGTATATTGTGTAAAAACTGTCTTAGGAAAGACATCATGTATATGTATTAAGACCAAAAGAAAAGAGGAGAAGCAAAGTAGGGAGCATAAAGTTTTAAGCATAACAAGAATGGTCAAAACGGGTACTTAGAACTATAGACTAGGTCGAACATGACAATTCTACCTAATTCCGTATAGTTATGGCTCTGATACCAATCTGTCACATCCCAACCGATGGCGGAAACATCAGAGTGAGACGAAATAGATTGCTCATTGCTCACAACACTAATAACTACAATATTTAAATAAAGTCGAATTTCATTTCAGAAATAATTGTCAAATACATGTCAAACGAATGCTTAAAATAAGTTAATGACTAAAGTATCACATAAAGAATGTCCAAGATAGCAAAATCGTATCAAGATATAAGCATCAAGATATAAGATATAAGTATCACATGTGTATAGGATTGTTTGTGCATTTCATAAAGTTTAATGTTGTGGTTTTGGTATAAGTAAACATGTTACACCCAAAAGTGTTGTAAACGAAAAGTGGGTCGAGTGTACTCGCGGTTTTGCTAAGTTTCAAACTTGACAAGTCCTTGGAGGTGGTTGATGGATGGGATGAGCGCCGAGTTACCCTACAAGAGGAAGACGTAGGTTGGTATGTAGAGGAATGATAATGGAAGATTTGGAACTTTAGATACGATAAAATATGTATACGAGAACATAATCATCTAGACTTAATACTCGTTTTTGACACTATAAGACACATTCGGGTTGATGTATTTTCATGGGTTAGGTTACCCATTAGAATCGTAATGAGAGATTAAGTACGTAGGTGATGTAACCTAGTACCATGAGGGACAATCATTTGATTACCATCAAGAGTTCGGTTAGCGGATATATATATACCTATATTATATAGCATACATAATAAGTAAATCATAAATATCATGTAATTTCATAGAAGTCATGCATGGAGGTAGGAGGATAACCTTCCTTTTAAAACCTCGCTTATATAGATTACCAATACCCAAGTCGTCACAAGGACATCAAGGATGATCATGAGTAAGTTATAACATAAAAGTAAAAGACAAAAGTAAACGAAAACATCAAGTGAGGTGGTGGATCAAAGGTAGGATAGCCAAGGCTTCTAAATGATCACGCTCTACCAACTCAAGTCTTGTTTCGAGAACAAGTTTGGAATGATACAACACTTGTGGGTAGAACCATATTAAAACAAGAAGTTCTTGCGCATGGGACCTTAAAGTAGGGTGATATTCCTAGTGGGTTTTCCATGGAAAACCTATGGAAGTATCGCCAAAGGTGTTTCAAGTGTGGAGAAAAGGGAAAGATCAAAAGGAGAGAGGTGAGTTAGAACTCACCTTTTGTAGCCTTGATCTTTTAGGGAAGAAGAGCTCTTAGAGCTTTTGAGAGAGAAGAGAAGATATTTGAGGTGTGATTTGAGAGGAGATGGAGTGGGTTATTTATAGGTAAACTTGGGAGGGTGTTAGTTGGGGGTATTAAATGAAGAAAACACAAAATTGGCCAATTCATGAGCTTGAAATCAACATTTCCGGATCATACCCCTCTCGCAGGTCGCGAAAGGATGAAGGTAACTCGGTCGCGGGCCGCTAGCGGTCTGGCAGGCTGCGAGGATTAACAAAAGTTTGGTCGCGGGCCGCGAGGTGGGCTATTCCAGAAGCTTCTTTGGTTTTTGTCACTTTTAGTCCCTTAACTTAGTTTATTTTACCAATTTTGCATTGTTTAAGCATATATCACGTATAAGTGTCGGGCGTGAATGCGTATAATAAGTATCAGTTATGTAATAAACGTTTGAATGCATGTAAGACAATATATATCAAGTATAAGTTTTATTATGATTCAAGTCTTGGATTAAAAGGTTGGGAAAAGGAACATGATTACAAGTTTCCAAAAATAGAAATACGATTACATTTTCTAATTAAGGAAAGTATGAAAAAGCGAGGCGTACAGGTAGCGTACCGTAGCTTACGGTAGGCTGCTGTGTTAAAACCGTAAGCTTTCACCGTAAAAACTACGGTAGGCTGCTGTGTTAAAACGGTAAGCTTTCACCGTAAAACAGAAAGTTTTGACCGTAAGACAAAAACCCTGAACCGTAAGCTATGGTGGGCAACCGCAGCTTAGGGTGGAGTCTGAAACGAAAGTTTTGTTTTTGATGTTTTAGGTATTCGGGTTTATCCGGTTACGTGATAATCTATTTATAACTAACGTATTTAATAAATTATAAAATATAGGTGATGATTAGGAGTACCGGAGGAGGATCAAGCTCTACGAAGAACCGAACACGATTAAAGATGAAGTTTCCGCACTTGGTTTTGTTAACACAAAACTAATCTATGATAACACGTTAAATTGTTTAATGTTTATGGAGTTTATTATAAGTTTGAAAACATGTTTAAACGTGTATTCGCATTTACACATTTAAATGCGAAATCTTAATAGAAATTCTGTAAAGTAAGATAGAGCCTACAAGAGATGACAATATTGCTAATACACCAAATTAAGTTAGTTGGTCTGAAATCATTAAGGCACGTTGGGTTGTTTACTTTTGGGATAAGGCCCTTACATGAAAATGATTATGTTGTGAAAATCAGCCCCAAGAATGTCCTAAAAGTGTTTTATGAATGTGAAGTTAAAACCGTCCGACCCTAGTGCCTTGTCACCCTCGCAATCCCACACCGTGGTTTTAACTTCCTCTAAGGAAAAAGGAGAGATTAAAACCAAACCTTGGTCGTACGTGAGCTTTATAACTTGGTGGCATGTGAAGGCTGGTCTTGAGCAAAGAGGTTCCTTGAATTTATCTTCAAAAACCCTGCACACTTCTTCTTTGACTTTCATTGGTTCACTTCCCTATTCACCCTGAATCATCAACACATTCAGGCGACTTTTGCTTTATTGGTTATAAATATGTAGGATGTGTGAGGGTTGAGAAGATAGGCAGGATTTTAATTTCTTTATATGATTAAGAAAACTTAAATACTGTCATTTAATATTTAGGATGCTTCATTGGTTATAAATTTTTAAGATGATTTTAATAGGCAACATTCTAATGAAATAAAATTTACTTATGCAAATTTGTGGTTGAAAATATACTAAAATTATCGGTTTTGAACTTGTTCTGCAAAATTGTGGTTGAAAATATACTATAATTATAGGTTTTTAACTTGTTCGACAATATGATATTTAAAATTACATATATATATTGAAGTTTTGGAACTATTTCGACACCCGTGACTCTCGCATCGGTACCATCAACTCTGTAGTACAATAAATCCGGTGCATGTCAAAACAACATAATATAAATTGTTTTCTTATTGATCTTTTATGTGAAATGAAAAGTGATAAATATTTATATATGATATTTCATTTTAGCTTTCTCCAAAAGTTGCAATTTATAACAGCAAAAACTTTACAAAAGGAGAAGTACATGTAGATGATATATACTTTAAGATTATATTTATTACAATTATAATCCTTTGTTGAAAGTTAAAATCAATATACATTCTTTAAAATTGTAATTCACGCATTATAAATTCTTGAAAATAACTTTTCATATATTTAAACATATATATTATCATAATTTCTTAAATAACATCATAAATTATCTATTTGAATTTAAACATATGCTATTCTAGCATGACCACCTTTTATCCAATAATTGCACACTATTTGGAATTTAAAAATGATTCATGTTAGAAACAAAAAGATAATAAATATTTTTTTGAATGGCAAAAAATAATTATAACTATAGTTTTTAACATATTTTATAAACGTTAAACAAGAATTATTAACTTCTAAACAAATTATACATAGATGATATCATTTTCTAACAATCAATAACCACAAATTTTAATATTTAAAAGAGCAGAAAAACCAAAAAAACTAACAAACATAATATTGCCAATTATATAAACCAATACATATTATATAACACTCAAATTTTCAAGAAATATTACCAAGAATTATTTGGAATAATCATTTAAAAAACAACTTTAAGTCCCTTTTGGGAGCATTTAAACCTAAGAATCACATATGAAATAAACCTATAAACCAAGATAAAACACACCATAATCACAATATTCTTCCATTTACCATCCTCCTCAAACCCTCCTGTTTCCCTTAGAACATCTTCACCACTCACTAAACACTTCCCAAACAAATACTCCAAACACTTACCCTCACCACCAGAGAACTCATTCATCAACAACCCTTCAAATGGATACTTAAACAATGAGATATAATGCATGAATATCCAATACTTTGGCATGCCTTGTTTCGACACGAAATAGCCCGAAAACAAGAAGAAAGACCCCATAACACCCGATATAACCGAGTTTCCAACGATGAAATTCGGTACCAATGCACTAAAACATACCACCACTGAGTTTGCAGTGTAGAGAATTAGCCATATGAGTAATAGAAACCACCAAAACGCGAAGACATTAGGGTTTAACCCGACTAACCAGTATAACGGGGTCGCGAATAGTATTGCTAGAATAAGCAAAAACGGCAAGTATACTAGCCCGTTCGCGATCGCGTACGACGAAACTCGATAACTTCCGCATGAAGTTTCTTTCATGAGTATTTCCTTCTCTTGCAAGAAAACAGGCAGGGCTTCCACAGTTGTTGATAGCAAAAATGTTAAAATGAAAGCAAATAAACCTACCCTTTCTTGTGCTCCAAGCAAGTCCATGTCTAGATTGTAAAAAATCGACCCGAGAATCAAACCCGATACGAGCATTTGGAGTGTTCGACAAGCGAAAAGCTCTTTTGTCCGCGAAATGTTTTTCCAAAACCGATGAGTCAAGATGACGGTTTCGCAGAATCTTGAATTTGCGAAACCGTTTCGAATTATTAGTTCTTGTTCATTATGTTCTTCGTGTTCATGGTCAAGGTCTATGACCTTTGATTGTTGAAAGAGTTGTTGTAAAGTGAACTTCCCTTGAATCATTTTGTTTGTTGAAGGAGTTATGTTTTCTTCAAGATTTGAAGTCTTTTGGTTCTTTTGTTGTTGTATAATATCAATTGAGTCTATTGCAAACTCAATAACGTTAACATGGAGAGGTGGCTCAAGCCCATTGAGCCGTAACGAACGGTTTAGTTCATCAACGGATCCTTGGTGCAAAACGGTGCCGTTTGCTAAGAGTAGTATGGAGTTAAAAAGCTTGATGATTCTAAACCCAGGCTGGTGAATGCTAAGGACCACGGTCTTGCCTCGGGTTTCAGCCATTGTCTTGACCATGTCTATGATCTGGAACGCGCAATTGCTATCCAACCCGGATGTGGTTCGTCCAGGATCACCACTTCCGGGTCGTGAACAACTGCGACACCAATGGAAACCCTACGCCGCTCTCCGCCTGAAATCCCACGAACCTTATCATCCCCAACACGTGCATTTGCCACGTGTGTCAACCCGAGCTCATGTATCAACGACTTGACTCGTGAACTGAGCTCGGGTTGACCAAGATTCAGGCGGAGCTTAGCGGTAAAAACTAGGGTTTCTTCTACAGTTAACAGAGGGAACAACGTGTCCCTCTGCGTAACGTACCCTGATATCTTCTTGAATCTTGTCTTGTCCACGGGTCTCCCGTTAACATAAATTGATGCCGTTTGTGGGGTGAGTTTTCCGGCGAGGATCTCGAGAAGAGACGACTTTCCGGCGCCGCTGGGGCCCACAATGGCAAGGACCTCCCATGGTTTTGCATGGCAGCTTACTTCGCGGAGAACCCGGCGGGGTGTGTTGTGATCCGATTTGGGTTGTTGGTGTTTGTTGAAGATGTTGAAAGAGGGTTGAGGGTAGATTGTGTAGTTGATGCCGGTTGCTTCAATGGCACAACCCTTTCTATTCATTTGGAGTGAAATCTTTTTATGGTGTGTGGTTTCAAGTGGTATTTGCTTATGGATTTATGAGTACTTGTAAGCTTTCTTTGGAGCCTTTCACATCAGAGGATGTACTCCTTTGTCCGTAATCTTGTTGTTTTCTATCATTCTATATATATATATATATATATATATATATGAATGTATGTATATATGTGGATATATAAGTATGTATATGTTGTATGCATGTATGTATGTATTTCATTAGGTGCAAGTAGAAATGACAATGCATCGTTCACATGCAACCAGCAGCAACTTATTTTCGAGGTTTCAGGCCATGCAAAAAACAAAAGCATTCACGTGAAATATGCAATCTCTTCATTGGTTTGTAAATTGTAAGTTTGTAACCATCTCTCCACATGCTTCTATGCTCAAGTCTCCATTTTTTAAATATTCTATCAAATAAGGTATTTACCAGTACAATGCAATTATGTTTGAAATTAATTATATATATATATATATATATATATATATATATATTATATGGAACTACTTTGATTATTGCCGCGGCGCAGACTAGCCACGGTGCTTGGATACGGTTTTCCGATCGGAGATCCATTGGATATATATATGGTCATGATCATTTCAAAATAATATATATATATATATATATATATAGCGCAAAAAAACCGTATAATAATCATTTGTAATAATGAATAGAGGATGATCAAAGTAGTAGAAGAGTGCGATCGAGATCCATGGATATATATATGGTCATGATCATTTCAAAATAATATATATATATATATATATATATATATATATATATATATTACTAGCGCAAAAACCGTATAATAATCATTTGTACATAATGAATAGAGGATGATCAAAGTAGTAGAAGAGTGAAAAGAGTATAGTGGTTACATAACCGTATTATATATCAATTCAAAATAGCTACAACTGAATTATATATACAGTTCTTATGGTTTTCAAAACACTACAACTTCATACCGGTTCTTAAACGTATGCTATACACGTGTATATTGTTCAAATATAAAAAAAATTACTAAGGGATTTAGTAATCCGAAATTTGCAACACTTTTTGTTACAAATTATAATTCATTTAAGTTATAAGCTTAATAAATTGTCCTTAACTTCTTTATTTTAAATAGCGCTCATAACTTTAATTTGAGTAATTAATTATATGCTCACTATATGTCTATATGGTGGTTGTCTTTGCATTTTATACCATCTGTTCTATACAAGTTGCAGATAAACAATGTTTGGTGTGAAAATATCTTCAACTACAACTCATAAAAAGATACAAAATACAGTTATGGATGAGTATGAGTAGACAATATACAAATATCAGAGCCATAATTAAACATATTTTATTTTACATATGTGTGCAATCTGAAATCAGACTTGTCCTTTACAAAAGAAAATACGAACAACTTTCTGTAAAAAATGATTAAAAAAGTCGATAGCTAATATGCAGGGTATGGAGAAGATTCAAATTATTTAAATATCAGGTTAAATGAAATAGAAAATAAATAAAAGATAAAATACAATAATAAAGCAAATTTGTCTTTATTATGCAAAGAATTTTGAAGGATGAGTGATTGAAAGAACCCGTGAGTTGGGGTCACATGTCTCTTTAGACATGTGGCTGGAATTGCTCAAACCTTATTTTTCTTATAAATGATATTATATCTAGAATACTAGCTATTTTATATTGTTATTATATCCTGTGTAACAAATAATGCAACAGGTTAACATGCAAACAATATTTTGTTGAGGATGAGAAACAATCTTTTAAAGTAATGGTCGACTAACCAGGTAAGAGTTTAACAGCTAAATAGTTTTAGTGCGGATTTAGTTGGGTTAAATTGTGCTTTAAGTAAATTAACTTTGTACGAACAGTTCGTACTTTAATAAGTATTTAATTTTTAATATATGTATTAATACGTCCGATCATGATACCACCAAGGTCTCATACAAACTACTACGCTGTCATTGACGATAACAAAGTACCTTATCATCGTGTTCTAGGTTTTGATTGATGATTTCTCCGGCTTGTAAAATTTAACATTTCTGAATTTTTTATAATATAATCGATTAAAAAATATAAATTACGTTGTTTTAGGTTTAACCTTTTTATGTCACTAATTTTTATCTATTTTCTACCTCTATGAATCTCTTGATTATTTGATGTACTACATATATCCTTACAAAAAAAAGTAATTGAATTGAGTGTATTTGAGTTTTCATTTAATTGAATGATGTGTTAGACCGCTTGTAATGGAAAGATGAAGTGCGTGAAATTGTCACTTAACGTCTCATAATGCCTCACACACCGTCCCTGGGCGTGACTCGATTAAGAAAAGCCCAGCCGTGTTTATGAAAACGCATCTTCAACTTTGAAAAAGCCAATAAGAAATTTCCAATTTTTCCATGATAATATTATTTGTTTTATTTTTAAAAAAAATAATATTTTGGTACTCATTGCAAAAGCATAATTATACTACTAAACCACTTTTGAGCTTCAAGGCTTATAATGCCCCTTGCTGACTAGGATAACACGTGTCGTATAATTCCAAGGAAGGGATTTGAACTTCAAACCGCACTACAAATGTCTTAATCACATTAACACGCAAGTAGAAGCCTAGTATATAGTGTCTGTATATATTTATGGTTTTCTATTGTGTATACGTGTTATTACAAGTTACTAATTACTTTCATTCATATTATACATACCTATATTGAATTGGTAAGGTTGAAACATAAGTTACCTTATATTATATATTATATTATATATTGTGTGTATATATTTATGGTTTTCCATGGTGTATATATGTGGTGATTAATAATTACTTTATTATACATACCTATATTGAATTGGTAAGGTTGAAACATAAGTTACCTTATATCTGTGTTTTTGTTTTTGTTTTTTTTTTTTTTGCTTGGTACAAGTTATCAATTTTGTTTTCTATATAAAATATTTACCTGCCAACGTACTTATGTATGTAGGTAAGTGGATACATATATAAACGCATACAATTCTTTTGATCTTCAAACTAAACTCTTGAGATTCTACTAACCTTTAGAACGTAGGGTGAATGGGTTGTTTTGTATTAAATTTTATAATTGTTTTGTATTAAAAATGGAAAAGCTTTACAAACTACATACATGAATTTACTAAGTTGAATAAACTTGTTTTCGTAATTAAGCAAAGTAATGAGCTTATGATCAATAGAGTGTAAAAAAATTTGACAATAAAATTCTTATAATTATTATTGAAATAAAAATGTAAATATAATTAGTGGCCAAAATATTATTGTTGAAATAAAAATGTAAATATAATTAGTGGCCAAAATAATTATTGTTGAAATAAAAATGTAAATATAATTAGTGGCCATGGTTCAAAGTCCGTGACACAATTTGCTGTGGGCCAGTCTACCCCTTCTAGTTTAGTAACAAATCCAAAACAAATTTAACTCTTCTCACTTTTAATTATTTTTTAAGGTAAATATTATAAAATACTTATATATTTTAGTGATAGCTATTTTAGTAATTATAATTAGGGCTCGTTACCGTTCAAGAGAAGTTTCTTGTACGATGTATACACGAGAATGTCGTCCTGTATACGCGAGAACGTCGTCCGTTGATCTCCCAAGGTTAATGATTAAAAATTAAGTGATGCCATTTACGTAATTAACAAGATCAAACAATTGTAAAAAGATATACAAAAGGGGAATTTTTGTCATAAAAATTCAAAACCCCGCTCTTTAACTAAAACCGTATCTTCATTCTCCTTATCTCTTTTTCATTATTCAAAATCAAAAATCACGAAAACGCAAAATCGAAAACCTTAAATCGCTCATTCATCTTCTTAAATGCAAAATAGTAATGGATTGTTCACTCAAACATCAACTTAAATTACATTGCGTTATTCTATGTTCAATTTTATATTATGATTTGAGCTGAAGTATGTCATTAACTTCACAGGAAATAAATGGAAATAAAAAAACAGATAAATCTGTAATGGAGCTTTCAAAAAAGAGCAAAGATGAAGATAAGTAAACTATGTAGTTTCTATGGTGGAATTTTGTGGAAATGAATCTAACTACAATTTTTTTTATTCTTAGGTACAAGTAAAACAACGGATCCTTGAAGATTTCGAAATAAAGAACAATGAAAAGCCATCTATAAAAAAGACTGATGGTAAGTGATTCTAGTTTTAGGTATTCATTGTGTATCTGATACGTGATTCTATTTAGAGTACATTTAGTACCTAGTACATGATTAGGTATACATTGTGTAATTGGCACTTGATTACATATTTAGTTGTACATTGAATATCTAGTACGTGATTCTAGATTTAGGTATACATTGAGAATCTGGTATGTGATTTAGGTATAGCATTACATTGAGAATCATTTGTTACTTTTTCAAAAAATGGTAAATGATTCTAGATGTAGGTATACATTAAGTATCAGATACGTCATTTAGCTATTTATTGATCTTTTGGTAAATCTATCTAGATGTAGCATTAGTTACATTGAGCATTTGTATATCGCTTGCACATGTTGACTGTTGGTACGTGAGTCTAGATGTAGGGTTAGTTACATTGAGATTTAAAGTAATCATTTGTTACTGATTGCAAACATTATACGTGATTTTAGATGTAAGATTACATTGAAAAATTTGTTATTGTTTTTAACAAATGGTATATGTGATTATAGATGTACAGTTATGTTGAGCATTTGTTAATGTATCATTCACTGTTTCTATATTTTAGCAACATATACGTAATTCTAAAGTGACAATTGTTTCTTATGTTGATGATGGCGACTTTGTAAACCCACCTAAACCCTTAAAAGATTCAAATACACTTTTGGAGATTTGCCCCCAAGAAAAGCCTTTGTTCGTACACAAACAGTAAGTTAAAAGTGAGGGCAAGTTGAGCAACCTCACAGAAGCAATACAGAGTTTGCAAAGAAAATAGTTAAAAGAATGGGGTTCGAGTCTTTGCTTTCAATGAACATAACAATTGTACCAACAAGGATGACACATTCGTTATTATCAAATTATGATCATGAACACGACTGTCACACCCCAACCGATGGCGGAAACATCGGAGTGAGACGACTAGATTGCTCATTGCATCATAACACTATTTGCGACAATAATTAGATCAACCAAATTTCCTTTCATTCAAAACATCAAGTGTCATATTACAACAAAATCCAAATAAGAGTAACATCAACGAAACAAGTTCAATAATAACATAAAAATTAACTTCGTACTCTACGCGTGTTTCTATGCCATTCCTACTAAGTTCCATCATACAACTTCATCAACCTGCAACATGTTAAAAAGTATAGTTCAATAACAAAGTATTGGCGAGTACACAAGTTTAATATCATCGCATAAGTATAAAAATCCGATTTAAACAAATCCACATGAATAGCTAGCATACAAGATATGTGTAAACAAGGCATGTGAATCTACAAGTCAATCCTCTAGTGTACCGCAAAATAGGTTTCAACTTAACAATGACCACAAGAATACGGGCGATGCGTTACTCCTATAGCGCTATACATGTTAAGGGAGGCTCGATCAAAGTTAATGACGTTTAGATCACATAAGAATGTACCAAGTAACAATTCAAGTAGCATAAGACTAAAGTATGTTGATGGATTGTTTGTGTATAGAATAAAGTGTGATTTAGTGTAGTTTTTGTAAGTTAATCATGTTGCACCCAAATAGTGAAAAACATAAAAAGGGGTCGAGTGTACTCACGGTTTTGCAAAGTAATATCCCTGAGAGAGTTAGGTTGATTTAGGGTGATGGAACACAAAGTTTATCCTACACAAGGCAAGTGTAGGTGTGTGAGTATTAGATTGACGGGGAGTTTAATGAGTTTAGGAATTTAAAATGTGCAAGAAAGTATACATACGAAAGTATTCATCTTGACGTTAACACTCGTTTTTGACACTAATAAGCCCTGAAGGGTGTTTGTGTTTTTATGGGTCATGCCCAATAGAATCGTAATGATTGTTATGTCTAAGATAAAATAACCTACTTGTTAAGACAACTAACCATTTGGTCATGGTCTAAGTTTCGGTTATATTAAGTAATTACATATAGTTATATTACTACTAATTAATCATATAGTTCATGTATTTCATGGAAGTCATGTAAGTCATGCATGGAGGTAGGTGGTTAACCATCCTAAACCTCTTTCATAAGATTCACCATTACACAAGATTGACACAAGGACAATCCGGATGGTCAAGAGTTATAGAAATCATCAAGTGAGGGGTGGATTGAATAGTTGAATGGCCAAGGCCTTCATGTAATCACACCTACACCATCACAAGCTTGAAAGCTTGGATGGCTCAACACTTGTGGGTTTGAAACCCTAATAAAAACCACAAGTTTAGAGACAAGATATGCCTCTTGATTGTATGTGAACAAGTCTAGCTTAACACACTAACCATAAGCTTTGATTAGTGGCTTATGTAGCATAGATTTGTTATGTTAAAAGTATGTTCGAAAAAAGTTTTATAAGTTATCTTCCAAAACAGAAAGTTTGGCCCCAAAAATGATGTGATTCCACCTTGGTTTTCCATGGAAAACCTATGGTAACATCCATAGGGCTTTAGAAAACATTGTTGAGGAAGAAACAAAGCGAAAACATTGAAAAATTTGAAATTTGAAAGATAAAAATTTGGGCAAAAAGTTTTGTGCACTTTTGGACCTCAAAATGGTGTGGTTTCACCTTAGTTTGCCCAAGCAAACTTGTGAGAACCTTCCTAGAGGTTATCCAAAAGTGTTAGAAAGAAAAAAAGGTAAAAAGAAGAAGAAAAGTGAGTCGAAACTCACTTGCAAGCTGCTGCGTTTAGCAATGATTTTTAGAAGTTAGGGACTTGTTAGAAGAGTATGGAGCTT
Organism: Scalesia atractyloides; assembly: GCA_947069175.1. Classification (NCBI taxonomy): domain Eukaryota; kingdom Viridiplantae; phylum Streptophyta; class Magnoliopsida; order Asterales; family Asteraceae; genus Scalesia; species Scalesia atractyloides. The sequence continues at coordinate 63,208,700 of CAMTDV010000002.1, read as the reverse complement.
GTAAAAGTGAGAAATGGGTGGGAGAACTTGTGTTTATATAGGGGGAAGATTAGGGTTTAGCCTTGGGTTGAATTAAATGCATTGGGGGGAAGATTTGAATTAAAAAAAAGAGTGGGAAGCACCCACAAGCTTGCGGCCGCAATGGGCTGCCATTTTCTTTATTTTTTTATCTTTTAATTATTTAAATGATTAGTTAGGGCTTTGGATGATGCACATGATAAATAAAACAAGTATGGGTCTTTGTAATGGTCTTATGATTTGCATAAGATAGTTTTTAAAACCCTAAAAATACAACTAAGAATACGTATTTTCTTGAACATATCATGACATGATTTTATGATAATTTGAAGCTTGAATTCTTTGAATAACATCACTAATTGTTTTACTAGAGTTTAGTATAAGATTGATAAACATTCATCACACATTTACACGTTGTTTCGATTTGATTTAAGAAGGAATAAAGTATCGTACGTTCATAAGTTTAACCCGAACATAGCTTGCGAATTTAGCATAATTGATTAATCTTGTTTACAATCAAAGCCTTAGAATACATTGAATTGGAAGATAGAAATACGATTATAAGGTTTGGACTTTCCAAAAACAGAAACACGAAGTAGACTTGCTAAAAACGGAAAGGTACGAAGCGTTACAACGACAATCTAAACAAAGGAAACCATATCATACAAGTAACCCCACCAAAGGTGAATGTCATATTTGGAATTCCTTTGAGTGGTGTCACAGTGATTGAGAAAACCAAGAAAAGGGTCATCATGTACACATGATGCATGGTTAATCCAATATCAAATGGAAAAAAAATTAGTAACGTCGTGTTAAAAAAATGTATTGAAAAGAAAGAAGGAAGACTGGACTTTCATGTTGAACTTGTTCTCTACAACTCATTACTTGGTAAGATGACAAAAAGCTAACAGTGAACAAAAGATTTTTAACAACAATAACAGATGATTCTGCAATAACAAAGCTGAATTTGTGTGATTATTGATCACTTGCAGGAAAAGGACAAAGGAAGAGTGGAATGGAGTAGAGCTTTACCATGGACCACTAGGATTTCTTGCGGTATGATTATGTGTGAATCAATGATTTACAAAAAAATATATCACGAAAAGATCTTAATATTCACTAAAACATTGCAGGTACTTTACATTCATGAACAAAGGCTGACACATAATCCAGAAGAAGCACAAACCGCAACAATCAAGCATATTAAAACTGAACATTTGTTTTAAATTGATGAAGATTTATATAACAATGGGCCGTTTTCAAGAGAGGAAAAGAAAATGAAGAGAATGAAGAAGTAGCAAATGAACAAACAAGAAGAAATGAGGAAACATTTTGCATGAAGGTGATGAGCACATTGAAGAAATGAAACATGAAAAGAATGAAGAAAATCAAGAGAAAGAACCATAAGAAAATCAAGATCAAAGGAATGAAGGTAGAAAAGAAGAGGCGAACAACAAAAACGAATTAATTAAAAATTGATTTATTATATCAACCAGGCCTACAACATCAAATAGGTCCGGATACCCAAGAGTATATAGAGGTGGGTATAACACCAAATTCCCTTGATGACATTAAAGATTACATTCAAGATTATAACACTCCTAACATAGGTCACAATGTAAGTACATATATATACAATTACCTACCATATGCATATAATATAAGATAAATACTTATAATAGGTCACAATGTAAGTACATATATATACAATTACCTACCATATGCATATAATATAAGATAAATACTTATAAAACCACGTAATGTTTATGTAACATCCGTAAAAGTGGATCTTAGAAAAAACCAACCCGTCATGAAAATTGGATGCGAAACATAATAATATAAAGACGGATGTTTATAACTTATTATTTATATTTTATCGTGTAATAATTTAGTTAACGTAAATATTTTCGAGATTTAAAAATGTTAATTTTATAAGTATCTCGGTTGGACACTTGATCTATAATATTTCGTTTGTAAAACCGAACCTAAAGTAATGTATGATATTTCTATATTATTACTTGTAATTTTTAGTTATTAATTAATTCCTTGTTATATATTATTTCATTATACTAATTAAATATAATAACCAAATTAATACACCAGCTACCTAAACGATAGTCTTCATCCTTAAACGATGGTCAACCTAAACAAAGGTTATCATCTCAAATGATGGTGAATATGTTTCAAACAAAGGTCCAAACGAAGGCTGTATACTGCCAAACGAAAGTCACTTGTTGCAAATGAAAGTGACCTGTAGAGAGAAACCATTTCTTGCATCCGATCAACCTCTAGAGTCTTCATTTCTCACCCTTTAGGATTGCTTAATGTCCCCATCAATTGTTTGTTGATGGCTAGACTAAATGCTCATTTATGATCCATCATTAGGATAATTAAAAATCAAAACAATGCATCCTTTACATCTTATTCTTAGAACACGACCCCTAAACCCAATAGTTGTAACAATTTGAAGAAAATTCTTTACAATCACACCCTCAAAATCGGATCCCCATAAAAACCACCTACTCATTTCCTCTCCTTGGACAAGAAGCCTATCAAGAACTTGAAGCCTTTTCTTTTTGTTATCTTCCATATTTCTCCATCAAGTTAGGTAACCTAAAAAACTTATCTTTTTTTTTTTATGTTTAGGGTTCTATAAAACCTCTTTATCAATTCATATGATAGAAGGCTATATTTATACAAAGGTTATTTCTTGTTTTCTAGAATTCCTAGTTTTATAATTTGAGGCTTTTGTTATAGAATGTGTTTATTTCTGTAACATTTCGTTTTCTTGAATATAAATAAAAAGCTTAAATTTATGTTCTAAGTTTTATAAGTATTATAAAACAAACAATTAACGAATCAACCGTTTGATACACAACTATGGTTATTAATTATTAATTAATAACAATAATAATAAAAAAATAAAAGATAGTTCACTAAAAGAATATATGAAACGTTAGTTTAAATTTATTAAATACATATATACGTGTGTGTATATATATGTGTTTAGTGGCTACATGATAACATATACATATATTGTATTTAACTGAATACATATTTATTTCACATGGGTGGCAGCTGAATTATATGTATATTTGGAATTCTAAATATAATTAATTTATAGAAAGGTAAATTGATCAAATATATTGATAAGGTATATATGAAGAGAAAGGGTTTTCCTTTAAGAAAGAAAAAAAAAAGAAGGGTGACAGCACATAAAAGATTTTATCGACACGTCTGTATGCCACCAATAACTTCGAAACACTCGTCGATTGAACAATGATCTTGATCCTTTTAGAATTTTAAGTCTTGTACTATATAAACACATACATACAGCACATAATTTATGTACACACATCATAAATTGGTCTAACATCAAGAAATAGCAGAAAGAGTGGTTTCGGTGTTAGCCGTGAGTTGTAGTAGTTGAAATTTGGTGAGAACAAATGTGTTGTGTAGCAAACATAAGTCTTGTATAAACAAGTTACCAGAATTGGAAGGTAAAACCATTTTCCGTTGTTGTGTAAATACGGTTAAGTTTAGCATGTGTACTAGATATAAAAATATATAATATTGGTTATAGGAGATAAAAAGCATTTACAAGTGGGTTTCTCTAAATGTCCAGGCTAGTTCATACGATAGTAGTTATATGCTATGTTTGTAGAATAGTTGATGTAAATGTTGTGATTTTATATAATTAATTATAAAATGATGTTAGTTGTAAAAAGGGAAGAAAACAGTCGATGTCATGAAATTCACATGGTAAGTTGTTAAAATAACCGTCGGGTTATGAGTTGTTTTGTTACATTGTTTAACCACCATGAGTCTCAGTCATTATCTCACCGTCGGGTGAATAGCTGTTAAAAATCACAGTTAAATATAAAATGGCCATAAGTGGAATATGGTGGGATGAATAAAACTGTGATCAGGAAAACATTATAGTCGATTTATGAACTCACTTAGCGTTGGCTAATGGTTGTTTAAATAATGATTTTCAGGTAAATCACCAGTGCGGGGTTGAAGGAGTTTGGTCGAGCCTCGGTACGTTTAAGGATCGAACATATGTTTATAACCACTTTTGATGTATAAATTATAGGTTATCTAAATAAGTTGTCATGATGTAAACTTACTCAACTTATGAAATAGATATATAAGGTGAATTTTGGTTTTGTCACATTATTTTATTATGAATGCTTTCGCTGTTGTTTAAAAAGAAAAATCTAGGACCGATTTTGGTGGAAATTAATATAAAAAAGATGCAGAAAAAATACGGGTATTACAATTTCATTTTATATAATTTTGGTATGTTGGTTATTTAGTATTTTCGTGTCATATTTCTAAAGAGTGACTTGTGTCTTTTGGAATTCTTGAACGCTCCTAAGATTTAGTTTAAGGATTAACGGAACATAAATTGTGAGTAGATCTATCTCTTTCCCCTTTTTATCACTAACTTTTTAGGGTACATCATGTGTCTCATTTCTATGGTTTTATATCTAAAGCAAATACATACAAAATCAATGTGTCAGCTACGTGATTCACACTTATGTTTCTATTGTTTCTAATATCTATTATTGCATATACGTGTATCTATGTATTTACTCGTTTTGTGTCACAGATTTCTACTATGGATCAACGGCTGACCGGTTCCCCACGACCATGGGTTGAACTCGGTATCGCCACCATTTAGATTCGCTCTTTGTGGCTTGAATCTCATTGTGTCTGTTGTTTCTATTATCATTGTTTCGGATTATATATTATGGTTGTGGAGTTGCGGTGATTATGATTATCATGAGTTCTATGGTTACAACATTTATACTTGAGGATGCATGTTAATTTTTATTTTATAAATAAAAACAATAAGGTAAAATAGTACTTTATTTTGAACTTAGATTTATTCACCAACATTATGTTGACCCAAAAGTAACATTTTTACGCATGATACATGTACACAAAGTTGAAAGGATTGAAGTGGAGACACATAAGATGTGCCTTAGTAGTAAAATGGACAATTGTTTATGGTTTTTATCATTTGGATATTGTTTGAATTTTTGTGGATATTTCTATGATTATGTGTGACAATTTAATTTGGATGCTGTAAATAATTAAATTTTATAATAGTGTCATAAGCGATGAACAATCCTCATGCCCCATACCATATTCGTTGCGTGTCGGGATATGACAAATTGGTATCAGAGCCAATGACTATAAGGAATTAAGTTTAGGAGATTGGACCGTTAGACTTAAACTATAGTTTATTAGGTACCTTATGTGTTTAAATGTTTAATTGTTTTAACTTATGAATATTTAAAGTACACGCACATGATCATTTTTTTCTAAATTATTATATGCTTAGTATTATATGCATTACAAGTTTGCTATGCGTTATATTATATATCTAAAGCTTAATATTATTTTATCCTTTATTTTTGTCGCATTTGCACACACTATATAATATATATAAATATTATATCTTTTAATCTATTGTTTCTATTTCTTAAATTTATTTGTTGTCTTTTCCAATTATTCTTGGACTTCCTTTTTTTCATTTTTGAGTTTCGAATTTAATTTGAATTTCCTATCTCGTCAAAGTAGTTTATGTGTGTTGGTGCATATTGTCACAACCCTCGACCCCACCCTGGGCGGAAGCCATGAGCAGATACAAGTGGTACCGGTGTTCATTAAAAGTATAGCAGCGGAATTACATCAGGAACAGGTGTTAGGAAAAATTATCAGAATTTTCAAAACATCGTAGTTTTTATTTCATAAATTGTGGGATGAAACCCATATTTACATAAAGGATTTTTAAAGTGATAAACCCTTGATTACATAATAGGATTTGTTCAGGTTTACATAGCCACTTATTTAAGCTTAAGTGCCTCATAACATTTTCCTTCTCTTCAAAGTAATTCACCTGAAACGCGTTTTAAAACATTTAGTCAACGAAAAATACTGGTGAGTTCATTTAATATTGTATTAAAACATAAATTACAACATAAAGGGTTTTTACATTTGTTTCTATCTTTCAATTACTCAAATTAGTATTTGTCACTCGGTGGCAGTTCCTGTGACTATGGTCATATCACTATTAGCCCTCAATTATCCAATAGCAAAGCTTATCAAGTAATGTATACAAAACCCCACATATTACAGTAATTTAAGAATACAAAATTTTAATCACTGTAATACAACTTGGAAAACATTTAGGGTTTTGAAAACATTTGATAAAAGAGAATGACTCACATTGTAGATTTAAGTTAATAGCCTTCTGGTCTAAGCCTTGGTTTCCTAATTAAACACACAATGCAACACGTATTAGCGTATTAACCCATTCAACTTTAACGATAATCACGAGATCAAAACCTCAACGTAGATGACAATGTATAGCCTTATTCAGGTAGCATTTAAACATCTCGTTGAATTGTTTATAGATCAATCGGATAGGGTATCGTACTAGTATTTGAGTTAGTACGCTGATTACGGGCAGAGGTTTAGAACTTCGGGTATAATAGCAGTACTAAACCAGAATATCGAGAGAGAAAGAAAAGAAGTGAGCGAGTTGAAATGTGCAGTGCACGTCCCTTTTATAGCTGATTTTAGGGCTTCTCGCGCCCCGTGACAGGTCAGGGCTTCCCTATCGCGGCCCGCGAGGGGTCTAGCTAGGACATAGGTGGCATGACTCAATGGGTAGGCTTGACACATGGGTGACACATGGCCTACACGTGTTTCTGGCGGCCTTCATGTTCTCTCGCCCCGCGACTGATTCTTATGAGTCTCTCGCGGCCCGCTAGAGGTAATAAAATCTTTCATTTTGATTTTTCGTGCTAGTTCTCCCGTGCACGTTTGGGGTTTCGACTACGAATGGTTGTGGGACCTTTTTGAGGTTTGTTACATCCTCCCCACCTTGTTTTAAATCTCGTCCTCGAGATTCATTGAAATAAGTAGGGATATTTTCGCTTCATTTCTGATTCTAGTTCCCGATGGTCCTCTTTTCGAATTCCATTTTACCTTGACTAGAACTAACCTCTTATGCTTAAGATTCTTAATTTTCCTATCTTCGATTTACAGAGGTTTCTCAACAAATTTAATTTTTCACTTACCTCTATATCTTGAAGAGGTACTATTAGAGATTTGTCAGTAAAACATTTCGGTAAGTTGCGTACATGAAATACATCATATATACCAGCCATTTCTTCTTGTAATTATAGCTGATAGGCTACTGGACCGATTCGCTTGATAATTTTAAATGGTCCAACATACCTTGGGCTTAATTTTCCTTTCTTACCAAATCGAACTACTCCTTTCCATGTACAAACTTTTAATAGTACTTTGTCTCCAACTTGAAACTCTAATGGCTTACGTCTATTATCTGCATAACTCTTTTGGCGATCTTGTCCTGTTTTCAGTCTTTTCTTGGCTTGAATTATCTTGTCTGTTGTTTCTTGTACGATCTTAGGACCTGATAATTGTTTTTCTCCAATTTTTGCCCAACATAATAGAGTTCGGCACTTTCGTCCATAAAGTGCTTCAAATGGAGCAGCATTGATGCTGATGTGATAACTATTGTTATAGGAAAATTCTATTAATGGTAAATGATCGTCCCAATTTCCTCCAAAATCTATTACACATGCCCTCAGCATGTCTTCCAATGTTTGGATTGTCTTCTCACTTTGTCCATCATTGAGGATGATAAATTGTACTTAACTTTAGTCGTGCTCCCATAGCTTTTTAGATACTTGTCCAAAAATGAGAAGTGAAGCGACTATCTTTATCAGACACAATAGATTAGCTAATCTTTCCATACTAAAGGTTTTCTTCATTGGTAGAAAATGGGCTGATTTGGTTAATCGATCCAAAATCACCCAGATTGCGTCGTTACCTTTTCTTGTTTTGGGTAATTTGGTAATAAAGTCCATTGTTATCAATTCCCATTTCCATTGTTGGTCCATAGTGTCTATTGCCTACATCTTAGGGTTGTGTCTGTATTTTATAAAAGGGCGAAAATGTTAGATTGAAGCATCTTCCTCATCTGAAACCATCCATCATATCTCCATTCTTGAATCATTTGATCAACATCACTATCCCCCAACTCACACTAATAACTTTCAACTAAATCATGGACCAAACATGCATTACTCACACTAATAACTTTCAATTAAATCATGGACCAAACATGCATTCATTAGTTGATTGTAGTCTTAATGAAGAACCACCTATGAATCAACTCTACATAATACCTCCTTATGCTCCATCATCAATGGCATTAAATAATGGATAGATGATGTTGACAATCTCACATGATCATGGATTGTTGAACTCAAGTGTCTAAAGTATATGGATGACCCCAATAAGTTATGCTCAGAATTTTCCAACTGAGTGTTACATGCATACAAACTTGATTACTTGGATTGATGGTGATCAACCTTATTCTTCTCAGCCTCTAGAGGAAGTTGATAAATGAGTTCTTCAATTTTGATCTATTTGAGAAGGATCAAATGAAAGTTGAAGCAAGTCAGGATAACAACAATCATGTTATATAATGATCAGATGTTCTTGAAAGTTGGTCCAAAGGTTGGACGGTCGATGTTGTCGATTCGATATCGGGGATGTTGTCTTTGAACTGTATACCAATGATCGCTACATGGGCATGATCGTGGCATCGACCGCGGATACATTTTCATTAGCATCCTTTAGTTTGATGCAACGTCATTAGTGGAGGATCATGACAACAATAGTATAATATTTGATTTAATCTTAAGATTAGCATAAAATTAGTTATAACCTAAGTTAGATTCAATTTGTTTTATTATCGTATAACCTTAAGTATTGGTAGTTATGATGGTTAGATACCGACCTAACATGTTGATTCACCAAAAGGATACATACCCATTCACCACCTATAAATACTGCAATATTTACATTTGAAACTAATGCAAGTATGATTTAGTCTAAAATTCTCTCTCTAATCCTGCAAGTTTAAATTCTGTGGTTATTTCTTCGCATATTAACATACCATTCCTGAAACAACGAGAATGAGTCTTTAATTTGTGCAATCTTATTTTGACAACTTCGATTTATTTGTGGATTTGAGAGATCTAAACAAATATATACATATGAGTGTTTTTTAAGGGAGTTTAACTCAAATGTTATTATTTTATTATTAGCAAGATATCTGAATGATATTTATACACATATACACCAACAATTAGTATATTTTTTTCATTTGCAAAATATTTGAATAGTACTTTGATATGCATCTATTAAAAAATCTTGATAAGGGATATCTATAGAACATTTGAATAGTACTTTGACTTAAACTAACTCTAATTTCTAATCCTTTGTACCCATTAAGTTTACACAAACTCGAATTCCCAACATTTGTAGTAAAATAGACCAACAGAAAGAGATGAAAAAGATTATTGGTTAACATCTTAGTGAAATTTAGAGTTGTGAAGGTTAGCCTCTTCCACTTTCAAAACACAATGGATAACAGATACAGGGGCAAATCACCATATGTGCTATGATGACAAACTTCTGACCAATATTCAATCACTTTCATATCCTATTTACATTGGCATTTCTAATGGGCAAGTTATTAATGCCCAAAAGTTTGGCACAATGGTACTTAATTCAAATCTTTCACTCCATTGTGCCTTCTAAGTTCCACAATTCAAACGTAATCTTCTTTCTATTTCAAGATTATGTCATGATACTAAAGGCATCATTTATCTTTTTTGACACTTCTTGTGTATGGCAGGCCCCTTTATTGAAAAGTCACTAGTTCTTGGTGAACTTCTTCATGGGCTTTGTCTTCTAGTTATTGCTTTACCCTCTTTTTCATTGAATTAATCTATTTCTTTTACTCATACATCTTGTAATTATGTTGTTACTAGTGTTGTATGGTATCATAGACTTGAGCATTTACCTTTTTATAAACTTAAACAATTGAATATTTTGTCTCATGCACACATATGGAAAATACTTTACATTGTGAGATTTGTCCAAAAGCAAGGCCATATCGCCTTCCTTTCCTCATAGTCAGGCCACTACATCTCATATTTTTGAGCTTGTGCACATCAACACTTGGTGACTCTATTGTGTACCTACTTACAGTGGGTACTCATATTCGATGATTATAGTATGACAACGTGGACTCATTTGTTGTCTGCAAAGAGTAATGCTTTTATTGCTCTTGAAGGTTTTATTGAGATGGTAGAAACTCAATTTAGCACTAAAATCAAATGCTAATTTGACTGCCTTTAAACTTGGTTGTTAGGGAACCAACAACGTGCATTTTTTTCTTTTTTTTGAGAAAGGATATTATTATTCATCAAACTAACTGTGTTGGTGTTCCCTAACAAAATCATGTTGTTGAACGTAAACACAAACACCTCTCAGAAATTGTTAGATCTTTGCTTTTTATAATCCAACATCCACTTAAATATGGGAAGATTGTGATTTAATAGCCACTCATCTCATAAATCTTTTTCCTACAAAACTTCTTGGTATGAGATTTGACTTGGTAAACCACCTTCTTATGCACAATTACGATGTTTTTTTTGTTTGTGTTATGCCTCGTCTCCCAAACATGGCAGGGATAAGCTCCAACCTCTTAGCAAAAGAAGGGTACAAATTGTACAATATTCATACACATGACAACTTTCTTTCTAGAGATGTTATTTTCTTTATAAATTTGTTCCCTTCCACTCATGTTTCTGATCCCTCATTCATTCCTCTTTTATGGATGATTTTTTTCGATTCCATGTGACACTTCATCGCCATCTTCACCCTCTTCTTTTACTTCTACTCCTTTTCACCTTCTATTCCTCCTCCACCTCGCGGTTCATTTAGGAGCACTGTTCCACCTTCTTATTAAAGTTACTATGTATGCAATCATACATCTACTCTATGCATTTTTTGTGCTCATAATGCCACCATATTTTGTTCTTCTGTTCCCTCATGTTCCTTTCTAGGTCTCGCTTACTCAAACTCAGTCCCTTGCAGATGCGATTGAGTCTCTTTCTGAACCAACTTCTTATCATGAAACTACCAATCATCCTGCTTAGCAAGAAGCCATAAACATGGAATTTACTACCATTGAAGCTAATCACACTTGGGATGTCGTTCCTATTCTCTCTGATAAAAAAAAACCCATTGAGTGCATATGAATTTATAAACTAAATATCATGTCGATGGGTCCAGTAAACGTCACAAAGCTAGATTAGTTGTTAGAAATGATACCCAAAGGAGAGTATTAATTGTAGTGAGCTTCCTCCCCTGTCATTAAAATGACTACTACTTGTAGTCTCATTGTCGTTGCTGCCAAAATAAAGTGGAAATTTAACCAACTAGATGTTAATAATATTAGAAGAAGAGATATAAGTTAGATCTTCTAATATTATTAACATCTAGTTGGCGTACAAAGGAGAACAAAGAGTAAAAATGGTAAAACCTCAAACCTTAAGATGTAAATTCGATGCCCTACGTATGAAAGAAAATGAATCAATAGAAGATTTCGTTAATAGAACGACAATCATAGTGAACCAGTTACGTCAAAACGAAGAAAACATAAGTGAACAACGAATCGTAGAAAAAATTCTAAGAACCTTGACACGAAAATATGAATCCGTAGTTGTTGTCGTCGAAGAATCTAAAGATTTAAGCAATATGTCCATTGAAGAACTACTCGGTATTCTTCAATCGCATGAATTATGTTTAAAACAATATGATGATGTGTCGATGGAACAAGCGTTTCAAGTACAGAGAATTATGAACGTGCAAGACAATTCAGATCAGAAAATGCAGGAAGAGGACGTGGTAGAGGAAGAGGAAGGTTTAATGGTCAGATTAGGTGTTACAATTGTCAGAAACTAGGGCATACTGCACGTTTCTGCAATCAAAGGAAGGATGAAAATGATAAAATGGGTAATGCACTCCTGCACGAAGAAGAAGAAGAAACAAGTGACATAAATGATGATACAATGTTTATGATCTTTGATGTAGAAGAAGTAACAAAGAATGATTGTTGATATTTAGACAGCGGTTGCAGCAATCATATGATAGGAGACAAAAGTCTGTTTATTACTCTCAATGAGTCCGAGAGAAGAGAAGTGAGAACTGGAGATAACAAAAAACTCGAAGTACTGGGATGTGGTGATGTAGCCATATCAATAAAGGGAACCAAGAAGAAGGTTCCAAATGTGTTTTATGTGGAAGGACTAAAGCATAACTTGCTGAGTGTAGGACAACTAGTTCAGAAAGGATACGAAGTAAAGTTCAGTAACCGAGAATGCAGGATCAAAGACTCAACATGAGAAACTATAGGTGTCGTTAGAATGACAGGAAACATGATGTTTCCATTAAACCCGAGTCAAGATATGATACCACGAGCATATAGCATGATCACACAAGATATGTCTACATTGTGGCATCGCAGATATGGACATATTAATTTTGATACTCTATATGATATGGGAACAAACGAAGTAGTCAAAGGGTTACCCAAGATACCGAAGCAACAACACAAACTATGTGAAGGTTGCATGCTCGGGAAGCATGCAAGAAAGCCGTTTCCAAAACAGTCTACATGGCATGCCATCAAGCCACTGCCACTCATACATCCAGACATTTGCGGCCCCATGCAGACATTATCAATTGGAGGGTGTAGGTACTTTATTACTTTCATTGATGATTTAAAAAAAAGCATGGGTATACTTCTTAAAACTCAAGTCCGAAGCAATAAATTATTTCAAAACATTCAAAAGTTTTGCCGAAAATCAAACGGATCATAAAATAAGGTGCTTAAGAACAGATAGGGGAGGTGAATATTGTAGTAATAAATTTCAAGAATTTCTTAAAGAAAGTGGAATCCAGCATCAACTCACTACAAGCTATACCCCCCAACAAAACGGGGTAGCCGACGAAAAAATAGAACAATTATGGAACTTGGGAGAAGTATGATGAAAATGATGAACATATCTAATGATCTATGGGCCCCGAAGCAGTAGCATGTGCAACCTATCTTTTAAACCGAACAGTGATAAAGAAAATTCCAAACATAACGCCTGAAGAAGCTTGGAGTGGAAAGAAACTAAACATAAGTCATCTCAGAATATTTGGATGCACTGCATATGCCCAAATTCCAAAACAACGACACAGCAAGTTAGATGACAAGACTGAAAAAACAATCTTCGTTGGGTATAGTGAACAAAGTAAGGCTTACAAACTATATAATCCAATAACGAGTAAAGTCATTATTAGCAGAGATGTTGTATTTGATGAGAACCAAGTATGGAATGGAACCGATTCATACAAACAGGGAACATACATTCAGTTGAATGGTGAAGATCATGTTAATCAAGATGATCCGAGACATTATGGTGAGACAGCACCAGAAGATAGCAATCAAACAGATGTTACAAACAATGATGCAACTGTAAATGAACAAGGAGATGAAGAATACACATCCTCATCAGAAAATGAAGAGTTAAGAACTAGGAGTGTCGCAGATATCTATCAAGAATCACAGCCACTTACAAAAGCCCAAGTAGACGATCTAAACGAAAGAAATCAAGCACTATACAACAATACTGTTGCAAACTTCGTTCTTTATGCAGATGCCGACCCTACTTCCTACGATGAAGCATGTAAGGACATGAAGTGGAAAGATGCAATGGACAAGGAAATCGAGTCCATAAAGAAAAATAAGACATGGGTATTAGTAGATCCTCCAAAAGATCAAAAGCCTATTGGAGTAAAGTGGATTTTTAAAACTAAATACGACGAACATGGAAATGTGAGCAAGTACAAAGCACGTTTAGTAGCGAAAGGATATAACCAGAAGCATGGAATCGATTATCAAGATGTGTTTGCTCCTATGGTTAGATTTGATATTGTAAGACTTTTACTTGCTCTAGCAGCTCATTTCAGATGGCACTTACATCAAATGGATGTAAAGACTGCCTTTCTGAATGGAAAACTGAATGAAAATGTGTATACAGAACAGCCAAAATGATATATCAAAAGGGGAGAAGAACATAAAGTGTGTCACCTTAAGAAAACATTATAAGGATTAAAACAAGCCCCAAGGGCATGGTATAGTAGGATAAACGGGTATTTTATGTCACATGGATATGATAAGTGTGTGTATGAACATACTTTGTATTCCAAACACTCCAAGAATACAAGAGTCATAATATGCTTGTATGTGGATGACCTTATCATAGCAAGTGATTCGCTAGATCAAATTAGACAATTAAAGGAGTCAATGGAAAATGAATTTGAGATGACAGATCTTGGAGTGTTACACTACTTCTTAGGAATGGAAGTCAATTATAACGAAGGAAACATTACTCTATCTCAGCAAAAGTATGCAAGAAATTTACTGGACAAATTCAATATGGGAAGCTGCAATGTAATCTCAACACCTATGGAATATGGACTACGTCTAACAAAGGAGGATCCAGAAGAAGACGTTGATCAGAATATGTATAGAAGTCTGGTTGGGTGTTTAATGTATCTAACAAATACAAGACCAGATATCATGTTTGTTGTTAGCAAGATAAGTCGTTTTATGGAAAGACCCAAGAGAAGTCACTGGGAAGCAGGGAAAAGAATTCTAAGATACGTAAAAGGGACAGTGGATCATGGAATAACATACTCAAAAGGAAGCAAAGGGAAACTTACAGGTTACAGTGATAGTGGTTACAATGTATGTATGTATGTACAATGTATGTATGTACAATGTTTGTATGTATGCATACATGTATGTATGTATGTATAAAAATGAAAGTGTACAATTCACATTGCATGATAATCATCTAAAGAAGCAAATTAATAAGAAAAAACACGAAAGTAAATGTACACTCAAACCGATGTTGACATGAATCAATATGAGTAACAAGTTATCCTCTTGCTTGAATACGATTCCAATCATCTCCAACTCCTAAGAGTGGGAAGGGTTGTCAATTCTGTAGCACTATAATGTGTTACCGTTTGGTTTTATCATAGTTAATGAATGTACTTACTTATAATTAATCATGCAAGCCACACAAAAGCAACTAGAATCATACATGCCATAAAGAATTTGAATTTTCATGTATTAAATTTGTATGGTTGAATAAAATATATGTTTCCCTCAAAATGTAGAAGTGTAAAAAAGGATGTTAACTCACCTTAGGTAGCAAAGCAATCACACAAACTGTTTGAAACAAGTTTTTGGGAGAATCTCAAAGTGTCACCCTATAATATTTAATTGATGGTTTTAACTGATAAGAACTATTGTTAGGGTTTGAGGCATGCTAAATCTATAGGAAATTAGGGATTCATAAAACTAATTTAGGAATTTTAGGGTTTTAAGTTTGAATTGTTTTCAAGTGATTAATTAAGATAAATATTGAACAAAAAGTTTTATTAAGAATAGTTAGTAATTTATAATGTAGTTAACATAAATTACTAGGCATAACACAAGGGAATTATAAGACAATTATGCATAATAATTTAAATAGGTGAAACATTTACTTGGTTTAAATGGGAGAAAATAATTAACTTAATTTATAAATTAATTATCATTAAAAGTGGGGAAATTAGTTTTTTTAAACAAATAAAATATAAACAATAAATAATGCACAAAAATTTATTTACCAGACAAATAGGATTTATTTCTTAATTTATTTTAAATAAATATATGTAGAAGTTTATAAAAATTAATTTGTTCAAGGCAAATTAATTTATAAAAAAATTGTTTTCTGAATAAATAACTTGATTAGTTACCAATATGATAATTGTTTCAAAATAAATTTTATTTTTCTAATTTCATATAAAACAACAAATAAATTCTGAAACTTAAAAAAAATATTTTTAAAACGTGTTATTCATATTATCGTATTTTCTTTCTGACATTTTAGATTACCAAATAATTATTATATCATTTGATTTTTTATTTAAAAACTGATTTTACACACACACACACACACACACATATATATATATATATATATAAGTTAACCATTTTTATGATTTATATAAATTTAGTCATAAATATTATTATAATTAAGAGTTTAATGAAAAATAAGAGAAAAATATACAGATTAATCAACATCTGCACAATATTTGATTTAATCTGATAAAACCGATTATAAAAAATATAAAAAATAAAAAAAACTAACTATAATAATTAAATGTATAAAGAATACAGAGCCGAACCGGGGTCAAACTTGTGACCACAGCCGGCAAAAGCCTTA
The DNA here is from genome assembly GCA_947069175.1 of Scalesia atractyloides. Lineage (NCBI taxonomy): Eukaryota > Viridiplantae > Streptophyta > Magnoliopsida > Asterales > Asteraceae > Scalesia > Scalesia atractyloides. The sequence continues at coordinate 63,192,444 of CAMTDV010000002.1, read as the reverse complement.
GAGTACACGCATGGTACCAGCGAGCTGGGCTCGCAACCTCGAGAGAAACAGATAAACCAAACAAGACAAATTTGTAGACAACTATACGCTAGCTTTGGGCTTTTTGGGACAAAAGGACAAGACATGACTGTTTCTAACTATGCACGGTTGTGGATACCTAACTCCAACACCACTATAAATAGAGGTTTTCCTCAATCATTTCAAGCATGCCTTTTTTGTCTCTTACTTACAAGTGTCTGTCTAGGAACTTGTTCCAGAGCATTTTTAGGACCATAACTCCTTTGAAGGTGTGGATGATACATGGATATCGAATTGATGCCCAACTATGTCTTTTTTGTGATTTTCCCTAATCCTCCTTGCTTGGAAGATGAGAGATTGGTCCTTAGGGAAGGCATTCATGTTGATTGAAACCTCTCCAAAGATAGAGTTTTAACATTCTGTATTTGATCTCTCACTTCAATAATAAGGCATCGGTAGTTTAGTTCACTAAAAATATGTAATAAATGAGAGTTGAGAGACATACTTTACACACACTTATATTTGAACGTGAGCTTGATCACCATGCAAGATTGGAAGTCACCATGGGTAAAAGTGTTAAGATCTTCATATTATGTCTTCTCAAACTCTTGAATTAGTTAAACTTATTTCATTTAGTACTTTATTTTATCAAGTGTGCTTATCTTTTACTAATTCTTGTTTTGTTATCTTTTCTGACAGGATCATTTGGCTCATTTAAAACTAAATTAACTTAACAAATTAATTTAACTAAATTAAGTTAATCTAACTTAACTTGACTAGGTGTGCATACGGCTTCTGGTACCCTTAATCAAAACCAGGGTAAGCTTCTAGTATTGAGTTAGATCTTACAAACGGTTTTCTGGTATTGAACCAGATTCGGGTGATAAGCCTCTTGTATCGAACCAGATTCGGGTGATAAGTGTAACAACCGTCAAAAACGGATTTTACCAAACCCGCTCCGTTTATTAACCGAACAATCAGTTAAAAATTTCGTTGCGAATTTAATGCCCAAAATAATTTTAAACGATACATAATCAATTATTATATTGGAATATATAATTTGTTTTTGAAAAACTGTTAAAAATCAGAAAATAAAAATGATTTGACACTGCCGGGTTTCGAACCCGGGTCAGTCAGCCGGTCAACACAACTTAACACTCAACTCTCCAACCACTGCGCCACTAATGTTTCTTGTTAATTATTAGACTCAATTAATTCATAACATGTTTTCCGAATTCAAAAACCGGCGCCCAAATTTCAGTCGTCGGAAATCCCGACTAACTCGCCAATAATTTACGACTTCTTCAGTTATAACGTAAACGTTTAAACCTACATCGGTTATAACCGACGCCTGAGTCCGCGACACAAACTATAACCGCCGGAAAACGTAATGACTTTGAATCAAGTCGGAAATTGGACCAAGTTCATCGATAACCTGCCTTATAAATACCCCCTCGAACCTCTGCAAGCTTTTTCGCTCAAAACCCCACCTTTACCCGACGTAAATCTATTCGCCGGAAAACTTCTGTATCTCGCTGGAAAACCGAGCCCTTCACTTCTGAGCCTTACTGAACCCCCCTGAGCTTATACCGAAGTCACCCACATCCTTTTCAAGCTTTCTGAAGACTCGCTGCTGCAAGACACACGACGCCGGAACCTGTTGCTGTCGTCGGAGTTCTGCCGGAAAAACAGAGGAGTCCAGTCGGTATACCTTACGCCTAATTTCTCTTTCTTTTTATTCATATCTCATCTGTAATTAACCTCAAAACACTAAAGAACACGATTAAAACATCGAACCAGTCGGACTTCCGATTCTGGTTAAAATCAACGAAGAAGACAAAGTTTTCTGTAATGTTTAAGTATAATTAAAATTAAGTTATAACTCGGGTTAGACACACAGTCCAGCGGTGGACTGTGTGCACAATAAACACGTAAACGTCTCGAGTTCGAATCTTGTCCCACGCATGCTGCCTTAATAAAAATGTCTTTTTTTTGTTAACCGAACCGGAGTCACGCTGTATATGTTAAGTATAATAATAACCGGAATATTAACCAAGATAGACACACAGTCCAGCGGCGGACTGTGTGTATGTTTAAATCACAGGACACGAGTTCGAGTCCGGGCTACCGCACCGGCCCGGATAATTATTAAACTTTTTATTTAAGACAGAAATGGAAATGTTCAGTTTGTATATAAGTATAATATAAATCGGATTATTTAACAAGTTAGACACACAGTCCAGCGGTGGACTGGGTGTTAACTCAACCCACAGGTCCCGGGTTCGAGACCTGTGGAGCGCACCGGTCCGATTCAGTAAAATCTTTTTAGAAATAAATTGATTTTCGGTTTAATCTAATTAATATATAAATATAATTAAAAACAGAAATATTTCGGATTAGACACGTAGCTCAGTTGGTAGAGCTGCGTGCACGCGTACGGGAGGTCTCGGGTTCGAGCCTCACTCAGCGCACACTTACACGCATACGAACCGGTCAACAATCAAGGTCAACGGTCAAAAAAGTCAACTTTTTTTATTATTTTTATTTATTTATTTTAATTAAAAATCAATTAAAAATACTTAAAAATAACATTTTTAAGGTTAGAAAATAGCCTTAAACTCACAAAAATACACCCAACAATCCTACTAAAATGGATTAATAAAATCCGTTTACTTACCGAACCATAATGCTATTTATCTAGGTTAATTTCACTCGTGGTTAAAACCACTTCGCGTGCATTCAACATCATCAACCGAACGCATCCACTGTGAGTGAATCTTACAACTCCCCCTTTTTAATTACACGTTTTGGGGTGTGTCATGTGTCACAAAATAATTAACTCGTTTATTTAAACTTGTGCCATACCATATCGTGATCTAAACTTAGATTGTTTATATTGTTGTGATCATGTATTTCATTTTGTCAACTTATATGTAATTCATTCATTAAGCCCATCAGTTCCTCGTGGTAGACGAGTTGAGCAACGCGTGCCTCAAAACAAATCCATTATTGTTCATGTGTGTATTATTGAGTTTATATTGTTTGTAGTTATGTCTTTCATATTATCATGTTTATGCAATTCATTCATTAGGCCCATCAGTTCCTCGTGAGAGACGAGTTGAGCAACGCGTGCCTCTAAACGATCCATTATTGTTCATGTGTGTATTGTTTAATATTAAATTGATTTATGAATAAGTTTACATCTATTTTTACTCATGTGTGGTTGTGCACTTTATTTCATAATCAATTAAATAAACATGTTCAAATGTTTTCCATAGGATTCACTCGCCAACTTTTTGTTGATCCAAAAACCCTTTTACACATGATACAGGTGAACAGGATGAAGCAAGGAAAACATAAGAAATGCCTTAGAAGAAAACAAAGAAGCTTAGATTGATGTTTAGGTCATTGATGTAATTATGATTGTAAATTTCCATTAAATTGTATTAATGAATATGAAACAATAAAATAAATGTCATGAGCTTTGATGATAACCCAATCATGCCCCGATCACCTTTTCCGCTGCGGGTCGGGGTGTGACAGATTGGTATCAGAGCCATGACTATAGGGATATAGGATAGGTTATTAGACCCTTAGAGCCTATACTATAGTCTGCCTAAATTTTAATTGATTAGGTGGTTACATACAAACTTGTGATATTTATTTGTTTCATATTTGTTTATACTTACAGTCAAACATACATACTTATATACATATTCATTATACATATATCAATGTTCATATATTCAATTCATTTTCATACTCTCATTATTCAAAGATTTTGTTGCAATTTTCAAATCTCATCAAAGTAAGTTCTGCGACGGGCATGTAGTAACTGGAAGGGTACAAGTACCGGTAGTCAGAACGTCCTGTCTAGGTTGGCATTCGTATAAATCCAATATAACGGACCAGTTTGCCTACCTGGGGACTAACGATGAGAGTACGAAGGACCTATTAGGCCAAAGCATGCCACACCAAACGTTGTTCGAACTAACCCACTTTGAGGTGTCACCGTGTCTAAACCTGGACACATTCCGAATATCACACGTTGTATACATATTTCTCGATTTTCTCCGGGTTTTAGTGTACGCAACCAGGCAAACCCATGCGAACCATATGAAAAATCCGGTATTCATGGGGGCCCACATGATTACGAAGGTGAAGTATGGCGGCATGCAGGGCCTAATGGCGAGCAAAGCCCAAGACATCCTATGGATGTAGTAGATTTATTTTTCTATAATTATTTTATGAATGTTCATTCCTAGTGCGACCCATTATCCCAAAAACATCCAACTCATACTCTTGACATGTATTCCTTGTAGATGTCTTCTAACCTCACCCGTAAGAAGATGAGAGCAGGAAAAGCCCGCGAGCGCATAGCTGCCTTAATCGCTCAACAAATGGCTGCCGTAATACCCAACATTGTAATCCAAGTACAACAAGCACTTACCGCTAATCCTGTCAATCAAGAAAATCAAAACGTTATCAACTCTCCCCCCAAATACCACTAAATGCACCTACAAGCATTTCAAATCATGCGACCCTCCGAAATACAAAGGGACTGAAGGTGTCACTGCTCTCCTCCATTGGTTTGAAGAGATGGAGAACACTTTTCTAAATTGCGATTGCCCCGATGATCGCAAAGTGCGATATGCTACCGATCGTTTATATGGGATAACACTTACTTGGTGGAATACAGAAAAGGCCAAACGAGGTGTTGAAGACATTATGACTTTAACTTGGAATGAATTGAAGGAAATCATGACCAGACGATTTTGCCCAAGGAGCGAAATCAAGAAATTCGAAGATGAATTTTATTCGTTGAAGCAAAAGGAAGGAGACCACACCACATACAACAAAAGATTTCTCGAGTTACATCAAATGGTTCCTAACATGTTCACTCCCCTCTACCGTTTGATCGAGCACTACATTCGTGGTCTTCCGTCAAAGATTCAAGACTCTGTAATAAGTACCTCGCCTGCAACCTTGGAAGCGGCAATGGAGTTAGCTACAGTGCTCACCGAGAACCGAATCCGGAACAAAGACTTCAAGGAGGAGAAGAAGAAGGATAAAGCATCGACTGAAACCTCCGACTACACCCAAACCGAATCCCCTTCTCAACCCAACTCTAAGAGAAAAAGAGACGGGCAACTTTTCGCTGCTATCCAACGAAATCAACCAATTTCACACGCCATACCCATCCAAGCTATCCCAATCACTCAAGTGGCACCCAACTCAACTTACCCAAATAAGAAACCATATCTTGGACCTCACCCTCGATGCAACAACTGTTTTTACCACCATCCCCTTACCTTACCTTGTCGACTATGTGCAACTTGTGGACGCTATGGTCATTTGAGCAAGGTTTGCCGCACCTTTCAAAACCAAATCTCTCCCCCTACTCAAACCATGAACCAAACCTATCAACAACCCCAATACCCCATGTTCCCATATGGTCGAGCTTGTTTCAATTGTGGCGACCCTACCCACTTTAGAAACACATGCCCTCGATTAGTTAACATCATAAACGCTCAAGCCCAATCAAACCCAGTTAACCAAGTAAACCAAGAAAACCCAACCGCGAGGCCACCAGCAAGAGGAAGAGTCTTCAACATCAAAGCCAATCCTGTCGAAGATAATGACGGCCCAAACGAAGATACCCAACTAGTCCTCTTCACCGAAAATCAAGATTCAACTCCAATCGTTTAGTTTTATGTTTTTCTTTATGTTTTAGAATCACATCGAACCAATCATAACTTAAGGATAAAGCCAATGTAACTTTGACAAGAATATGGTGGATACGCCGCTGGTACTTCCTATATATAAGTATTCTTGTCAAATGATCGGAGGCATTATCAGGCGGTTATGAGAGGTTCCATGTATAGGCTGTTTGTGTGATTGTTGTTTTGATTAAGTTTATTATTTTCAGTACATGCAATACGATCGGCTCCGTTTGATTGAGCCTTGATCGCACAGACATTTTCATTATCAGTATTTTGTGGTTGTTGTGTTTGTAGTAGAGTCACATAGAACTAATCATAACTTGTGGATAAAGTCAATGAAAATTTGACAAGAATATGGTGGATACGCCGCTGGTACTTCCTATATATAAGTATTCTTGTCAAATGATCGGAGGCATTATCAGGCGGTTATGAGAGGTTCCATGTATAGGCTGTTTGTGTGATTGTTGTTTAGATTAAATTTATTATTTTCAGTACATGCAATACGATCGGCTCCGCTTGATTGAGCCTTGATCGCACAGACATTTTCATTTTCAGTACATGCAATATGATCGGCTCCGTTTGATTGAGCCTTGATCGCACAGACATTTTTCATTTTCAGTATTTATGAGTTTGTTGTATTGGTTGTAGAGTCACATAGGACTAATCATAATTCACTGATAAAACCAATGAAAATTTGACAAGAATATGGTGGATACGCCGCTGGTACTTCCTATATATAAGTATTCTTGTCAAAGGATCAGAGGCATTGTCAGACGGTTATGAGAAGTTCTATGTAGGATTTAGTAGTTTCTTGGTAACTAATCATAACTTGTGGATAAAACCAATGAAAATTTGGCAAGAATATGGTGGATACGCCGCTGGTACTTCCTATATATAAGTATTCTTGCCAAAGGATCAGAGGCATTATCAGGCGGTTATGAGAAGTTCCATGTAGGATTTAGTATTGCCCTGGGTTAAAATTTGTGTTACATTTATATCATCTTGCTATTTAAAGAAATTGGATTGTGTTCCATTTCTACATAAACTAACCTCTCCATCATAACAAACGAGAGAGGAACTATCACCATTCAAACATATATGCTATCAGAATGTGGATTCAAATATTAGCTGTTGTGTTTATTTATGTTCTATAGTCATAGAACCAATCATAACTTACTGATAAAACCAATGAAAATTTGACAAGAATATGGTGGATACGCCGCTGGTACTTCCTATATATAAGTATTCTTGTCAAAGGATCAGAGGTATTGTTAGATGGTTATGAGAAGTTCCATGTAGGTTGGAGTATTAGAAGTTTTGCCTTAGGATATAACCATATCCTTCCAAACATATCCAAACTCTTATGCATGATACCATATTTAGCGAATCAATTCTGCTTATCAATACTTTAACAGTAGGCAACAAAAAGCGATTCCTGTAATAGGGTACTTAACCCTTACAAGGAACGTTACCGCCTCAAACAAAAACTTAAAACCTTACTTTTTCTAAGCATGTAACTGTCAAACTAAACACCATCATTCTTTTAGTCAAATATATCACTACTTAAATTTCGGGACAAAATTTCTAAAAAGCAGGGGATACTGTAACATCCGTCAAAAACGGATTTTACCAAACCCGCTCCGTTTATTAACCGAACAATCAGTTAAAAATTTCGTTGCGAATTTAATGCCCAAAATAATTTTAAACGATACATAATCAATCATTATATTGGAATATATAATTTTTTTTTGAAAAACTGTTAAAAATCAGAAAATAAAAATGATTTGGCACTGCCGGGTTTCGAACCCGGGTCAGTCAGCCGGTCAACACAACTTAACACTCAACTCTCCAACCACTGCGCCACTAGTGTTTCTTGTTAATTATTAGACTCAATTAATTCATAACATGTTTTCCGAATTCAAAAACGGCGCCCAAATTTCAGTCGTCGGAAATCCCGACTAACTCGCCAATAATTTACGACTTCTTCAGTTATAACGTAAACGTTTAAACCTACATCGGTTATAACCGACGCCTGAGTCCGCGACACAAACTATAACCGCCGGAAAACGTAATGACTTTGAATCAAGTCGGAAATTGGACCAAGTTCATCGATAACCTGCCTTATAAATAGCCCCTCGAACCTCTGCAAGCTTTTTCGCTCAAAACCCCACCTTTACCCGACGTAAATCCATTCGCCGGAAAACTTCTGTATCTCGCCGGAAAACCGAGCCCTTCACTTCTGAGCCTTACTGAACCCCCCTGAGCTTATACCGAAGTCACCCACATCCTTTTCAAGCTTTCTGAAGACTCGCTGCTGCAAGACACACGACGCCGGAACCTGTTGCTGTCGCCGGAGTTATGCCGGAAAAACAGAGGAGTCCAGTCGGTATACCTTACGCCTAATTTCTCTTTCTTTTTATTCATATCTCATCTGTAATTAACCTCAAAACACTAAAGAACACGATTAAAACATCGAACCAGTCGGACTTCCGATTCTGGTTAAAATCAACGAAGAAGACGAAGTTTTCTGTAATGTTTAAGTATAATTAAAATTAAGTTATAACTCGGGTTAGACACACAGTCCAGCGGTGGACTGTGTGCACAATAAACACGTAAACGTCTCAAGTTCGAATCTTGTCCCACGCATGCTGCCTTAATAAAAATGTCTTTTTTTTTGTTAACCGAACCGGAGTCACGCTGTATATGTTAAGTATAATAATAACCGGAATATTAACCAAGATAGACACACAGTCCAGCGGTGGACTGTGTGTATGTTTAAATCACAGACACGAGTTCGAGTCCGGGCTACCGCACCGGCCCGGATAATTATTAAACTTTTTATTTAAGACAGAAATGGAAATGTTCAGTTTGTATATAAGTATTATATATAAATCGGATTATTTAACAAGTTAGACACACAGTCCAGCGGTGGACTGTGTGTTAACTCAACCCACAGGTCCCGGGTTCGAGACCTGTGGAGCGCACCGGTCCGATTCAGTAAAATCTTTTTAGAAATAAATTGCTTTTCGGTTTAATCTAATTAATATATAAATATAATTAAAAACAGAAATATTTCGGGTTAGACACGTAGCTCAGTTGGTAGAGCTGCGTGCACGCGTACGGGAGGTCTCGGGTTCGAGCCTCACTCAGCGCACACTTACACGCATACGAACCGGTCAACAGTCAAGGTCAACGGTCAACGGTCAAAAAAGTCAACTTTTTTTTTATTATTTTTATTTATTTATTTTAATTAAAAATCAATTAAAAATACTTAAAAATAACATTTTTAAGGTTAGAAAATAGCCTTAAACTCACAAAAATACACCCAACAATCCTACTAAAATGGATTAATAAAAACCGTTTACTTACCGAACCATAATGCTATTTATCTAGGTTAATTTCACTCGTGGTTAAAACCACGTCGCGTGCATTCAACATCATCAACCGAACGCACCCACTGTGAGTGAATCTTACAACTCCCCCTTTTTAATTACACGTTTTGGGGTGTGTCATGTGTCACAAAATAATTAACTCGTTTATTTAAACTTGTGCCATACCATATCGTGATCTAAACTTAGATTGTTTATATGTGTTGTGATCATGTATTTCATTTTGTCAACTTATATGTAATTCATTCATTAAGCCCATCAGTTCCTCGTGGTAGACGAGTTGAGCAACGCGTGCCTCAAAACAAATCCATTTTTGTTCATGTGTGTATTATTGAGTTTATATTGTTTGTAGTTATGTCTTTCATATTATCATGTTTATGCAATTCATTCATTACGCCCATCAGTTCCTCGTGAGAGACGAGTTGAGCAACGCGTGCCTCTAAACGATCCATTATTGTTCATGTGTGTATTGTTTAATATTAAATTGATTTATGAATAAGTTTACATCTATTTTTACTCATGTGTGGTTGTGCACTTTATTTCATAATCAATTAAATAAACTTGTTCAAATGTTTTCCATAAAATTCACTCGCCAACTTTTTGTTGATCCAAAAACCCTTTTACACATGATACAGGTGAACCAGATGAAGCAAGGAAAACATAGGAAATGCCTTAGAAGAAAACAAAGAAGCTTAGATTGATGTTTAGGTCATTGATGTAATTATGATTGTAAATTTCCATTAAATTGTATTAATGAATATGAAACGATAAAATAAATGTCATGAGCTTTGATGATAACCCAATCATGCCCCGATCACCTTTCCGCTGCGGGTCGGGGTGTGACAATAAGCCTCTAGTATCGAACCAGATCTTAGGGTAATAAAATGCTTCTAATATTTTATGGAGATCCTTAGGGAGGCTTCTAGTAATGCAGCAGACCTGATCCAAGAGGGGTATTGGGGGGGTAAAAGTTAAGAAAGGTTACTTAATGGGGGTTGAGTAATTCGACAAAGTAGTGAAACCAGCTGCACTGTTACCAAGTACTTATATCTCTGTTGGACCCGAAAAGGGACCACGATTATAGAGATGCGTGAAGTAACAAGATCAAAGAAAGGTCTACTTTGTTTATTTGATAACTTAACTAATTTGGAAGTTAATCGTATCGGTAAGTAATAGATCCTAACCAGAATCTTGAGCATAAGCTTGGAATAACACAAACTAATTAAGTTATAAAAAGATAATAAAACCAGGATAGCCTTAAAACCAGTTTTGTTGTGGCACATTATTTACTAGTCGAAGTGTTAGGGATGGTCGAATGAAGAGCCTATAAAGCTAGCAACTTCAAACCAGTCTATCAAAATGTTGTGACAAAATTGAGGGAAAGAAGGTAACCTTAACAGGAGTCTAATCCAATTTTTATAAAATATAAATTAGAAAATTTAAGGATCTTCCACACTAATAATATTAATACTACTAAATAAGCGCAGTCTTGAGTCTATCTATTACTATTTATTCCACTAATATAACATTTCTCATAAAAATGGGTTTTAAAACTTGCACCGTTTTGTAATGTAAATATACTCATGATGTTCGTTTCGTGTTTATGTTAAATGTTTAAAAGTTTGATATAATAATTTCATTAAATAATACATAAAGTAAAATAATAAATGTTAGTAAATAAAATATAATTAATAAAAAAATAAAATAACGAAAAGTGAAGATCACGGGTATCGAACCCGGGTCTCCATCAAACCAACACACCACTACACTACACACACATATCTGAAATAAACTCAAATTAAATAAATCTTATATTGAAACAACCCCTGAAATCAATTTCAACACAACCGCCTGTAACGGCTGTAACCCCTAAATCATTTCCAAATCTCCGTTTAAATTATGATTTAAATCGGAGAAACCATTTCAGAATTTTGTGTTAAACACAATCCTTGATTCAGCAATAATTAAATTCCGTTATAGAATCAATGTGGCAATTAAAGATTTGACCGAAACTGATAAAACCAAAATTAACTCAATTCAGCACCTTCGACTATAAATAGTGATCTTAGGAGTCATTTAGAACTCGCTCACACACTTGCAAAACCTCTCTAAACTCTCCGAAGATTCTCTGTGTTCAAAACACATTTCGCCGGAAATTTGCTCGTCGCCGGAACTTCACCGAGATCACACTGTTTCGGTACATTCACACTTGAATCCTTCTCGTTTTAATTATTTTATTATCAGTAGTAAATTAAATTAATCCAACAAGGAATTACCGGATTGACAATCGGGTATGTCAAACTGTTGTTTTTAAACTGAAGAAGATGAAGTTGGAGATGCGTATAAATATCATTGAAATCGGTAAATACACCGGGTTTGACACACGACTGTGTGCATATTAAACAAACAGACCCGGGTTCGAGCTTCACACACGGTTCCGATTCCTTAAATAAACAAAACCTTTTTATAACTAATTTATAAATCAATGCAGGTAGTGTATAAGAATAATAAAAATTCCATATCTTTCGGGTTAGTCACACAACCCAATTGGTCGGGCTGTGTGCAACACGAATCAAGGGGCGCGGGTTCGAGTCCGGGTATACGCATTGCACTGTTAAATAAAACAAACCTTTTTAAATAAAATTAATTAAGTTTGACCATAGTATGTGTATATATAGAATAAAAAACGAATATATTCCGGGTTAGACACGTAGCTCAGTTGGTAGAGCTGCGTGCACGTAAACGAGAAGTCACGCGTTCGAGTCTCACACGTTGCCAAAAATCGCTGGTTCGACCCGCTGAGGGGTGTATTTTTTTAATTAACCTTTTTGTTCATTTTTTTCCAAAAACTATAAAAAAATATATTAAAATAAGTCCTTTTTAAACATAAAAATTAGTAATAAACGCTATAAAATTATCTAAAAAGTCTAATAAAATTCATTAAATAAAAATACTAGTTTTAAATAAAAGAAAAATATATTTACCGAATTATTATGTGAATATTTAGGTTAGTTTTCTCGTCGGTTGTAATCTTTAATCGTGCGCGTTCGTTATCAACTCAAGAAAGGCACCCACTGTGAGTGTATTCCTACAAACTTCCTCTTTTTATTCATGTTTTGTGGTGTATCATGTGTCGTTTATTTATATCTTTTTATTCAAACACTTGTGCTACTACCATTATATGAACTAACGTGTTTTGTGATATTTGGATTATTGTTGTTTGGGGTTATACTTTCTCATTTCAGTTAAGCTTTCACATTAGGCCCATCAGTTCCCTGTTTCATACGCGTAGAGCATCGCGTTGCATAATTAGATCGGCTCCGTTTGATTGAGCCTTGATCTCACAGTTCATCATTTATCATGCTCATGTGTACGTTGCTAGATGGTTATGTGGTTTGTGAATAGTTTACATATACATTTGCTCATATTTGGTTTATGCATATTTTTATTAAATTAATCAACATATCGTTTCTTTCAAATATTTAAACGGAATTCACTCGCCAACTTTTGTTGACCCAAACCTCTATTTTTACACATGATACAGGTGAACAGGTTGAAGTATGGAACACATAGGATTGGGCCTTAGAGGATAAATAAAGCATTATTTGAATGTTTTGTTTAGAACATTTTGTGATTGTATGGTTTATGTATTTGTTGGAATTTTCTCTTTTAATTTGGAATAATAAATATGAAATATTATAATAGTAAATGTCATGAGCTTTGATGAAAACCCAATCATGCCCCGACTACCATTTCCGCTGCAGGTCAGGTTTTTGACAGATTGGTATCAGAGCTTTTGACTATAAGGATATAGTTTAGGTTATTAGACCCTTAGAGCCTATACTATAGTCGATTAGATTTTAATTGCTTACGTGTTATTTGGTTATACTATAGTCGATTAGATTTTAATTGCTTACGTGTTATAAGGATATAGAATAGGTTGTTAGACCCTTAGACCAATATCCAGAATACTACAACCAACCCAAAATGTCAACCCAAGTCGTATCCGATCATTGCACTTTATCACCAGACGAACAATGATTGACCATTTTGCGTATCATGATCCAACCCCCACTATGAAAACCTACCATACCGTAACCCAACACATAATTTACCTCACGACTCGGACAATGAATAAGAAGATGAACAAGAATAGCCTCGAAGAAGAACAAGAAGAAGAGGCTCGTGGTAAACGGTCTAACAAAAATCACTGAATAGGGGTCGTCAAAGTTGGATGGAGGATGAGAAGGTAACCTTATGTAAGACTTTCTTACATATTTGAATCAACAAACAAAAAACACATTTGAGCAAATTTTCAAACATTTTGGAAAGCTACTCGGTGGATCCAACCAAAACATGGATCAAATCACTTCCAAGTAGACATATTTAATAAAAAAACGAGCCACTTCAACGCATGCTATAATCAAAAGGTATTTTTTACTTATATTTTAGTTGTTACATTTTTTATTGAAATGTAAATTTAGTAATTATTTAATTTACATTATACAGACTCACAATAGGCCAAATGGATCAGATGAGGTTGCTATCATGAGGATGCCCTAAACAACTACACAAAAACCTACACGTGGAAAACGTTCTTCACTTGCGGGTAGTCGTGCTCAAAAACAAACAAAAACATTTGAGTCAGTATCTTACATAACCTCTGACGGATGGGTTATCAAGCAACATTCCCAGAATCAAATTAAATGACGACCCCAACGATGACATGACACCGACAAGCCCGCAACAAAGTAAAAATTTCAAGTCGTCTTCAAACAAGGGGAAGAAAGATTTGGTGGATGTCGTCTTTGAGTACAAGACGAGAATAATGATGAAAGTAGAGGACAACTATGCCGTCTCTGAGTACAAGACGAGAATAATGATGGAAGTAGAGGACAACTAAACGATGCTTAAGGTGGTGGCGGAATCGAACATAAAAAGAGACAAAAACTACTTTAACCATTTGCGGGAAGAAGAAAGAAGAGAAAAAACCCCGATTTGAAGCTTTTATTTGAGACTCATGAAAATGTTCAAGAACCATTGTGGTGATTCTATTAGAACGCAAACGGGAGATTTGTAGGATGTGGAATTTGCCCATTAACTTTTAGGTTGTTTTTGTTTAATCTTTTTAGGTGGTTTTTTTTATTTGTATGTTCTAGGTTTTATCTTTAATGTATTTTTTAATTAATGGAAATGTTGTTTTTAAGTAGTATGGTTTTATATATGAATTTATATTAAAAAGAAATACCGGGTACATGTAATGTTATGATGAGTGCCACGTGTAAAAAAAAATTGAAAATATGATCATGTGATGAAATTATATGGCAAGATAAGATTGGTTGGTTTTTAACGATTATGTGATAGGTTTAGACTACACTGTGTAGGAGAGGCATGAAGCACCATGTCAGTAGGGTTTTGATTAAAAAAACGCGAAGTAAAAGAGGCTTGAAATTGTACACTTTAAAAAAATCACCAATATTCAAATCATCCCAAAACTCCACCACCAATCGACACGTCACCACCCACATTGCCTCCACGCCGAGGAAGATTTGGCCACCCGCCCCCATCCCCACACCAGTCTCTACGCCATGCTCGGGCCGGTGTGACGGCATGGTTGAGCCCTCCACGCTACCACACTGTGTGGTCTTATTGCTAGTTAGCCTCAGTTTGTTCAGTTACTTAGGCAGGTTAGCTTGTTAAATACACTACGTATATAAACATCTCTGATTTGAGTAAGAAACAGACAAGAAAACTCCCCCAAATATTCTCTCATGCCAAACAAGAGTTTTAATATTAGGAATGAAAGATTAATTTTAGCTTTGAAGGTTGTTATATTGCTTGTATTCAAATATAAATGACAGAAAATTATACGTTCCTTCACATCGTTAAAAATTAAGATTTTTAGTTTTTCTTCACAATTAAGTATAAATAACCAAGTATGTTTAACTAAACCAACTAATATAAAAGCTGCATCATAATTTTTGTTAGAACAAATAAACACGTGAGTCCGCAAGGTTGACCCGACTAGACTCGACCCATTTAATTTATGTGTGCACGAGTCAACAACAAAGTAACCCAGAACCACTTAAGCTAATCAGAGACCCGCTAATTCATGACAGACTCGGAACATGGCGAAAATTTACACACTATGCCTTTGGCATTAATAGCATTTCTATAAGCCAAAAATGGTAAGTGTTTTCATGTCTCATTTTCTTAAAAAAACTACTTTCGAATATAACATTTTTATTTGGGTTAATTGGGCAAAGTTGACAAGTAATCAGTAAGTGCTTTAATATAATAAGAAGTGAACATATGACGAAGCAACCACAAATAACATGGATTTCAGTTATCAAGTTCTCATCCATCAACACACCCCCTTCAGGTAAGGATAAAAAAAAAACAAACCTTAACTCATAAAGACAACACCAACTCCCTTTCTGCTCATGCATCATCATCATCTACTCCTGCATAAATAGGACTCAAATTCAACACAAAATGCATATTCACAAACATACTACTGACATAACTTTATAAATGTAAATAATAATTAAAAAAAACTGAAATGGGCCAAGATTCTTGATTTAACCCACCAAACTAAATGATTCCTTAACTATCATATATGGATCTTACCTTCAAGAGGTACAATTTTGGCCCATTTACTAATGATTTGCTTGATTTGGGTTTTTTTTTTAATCTCAAACGTATTATATTAGAAGGTTTACCTAATGTCGACTGGTTGAAAGTCGTCCAAAATTATTTTTAATACATACAAACCCCTAGATCTTTTTTATTCAAATATTCATATTGTTACTTCAATACCATCGTTTTGTAATAATAATAACTGCATTAAATATCTAGAAAGATTTTAATAGAATGAACGGTAGAAAAAAGTGAATTCTGGTCAAGTCACAACCCACTCCCATCCTATTTCAATACATGCTTGAAAAAGGCCTGTTTCCCGTTACCCATCCCAACAGGCCATCTAACGTATTGTGTATACATAAAACGTCTTGTAAACCAGGTGCACAAGGCTCCCACATGCGCGGTTGTCGGGTCTGGCTTGGGCATAATGTACGCATCCTTACCCTTTGTTTCTACAACTAAAAGCCATGACCTCCACGTCCCATGGTGGCAACCTTACAAGGTTTTGTAAGTTTATTTATTAGGATTTTGATGTTGACTGATAATCATGACATATACACATTGCCCTTTTGAGAATAAAGGATAATGGACCATGTGAAGTACGCAGACTATTTTTACCTTCAAACAAATATCCCCTTCATTTTGAAAAAACTTTCATTTCTACGCTTCTATGTTAGTAGATTGTACCCTGACGCAAGTACACATGCCACATATACTATAAATAAATAAACGAATAAATAAGAATTTACATACCTCGTCGTCATCGTCATCATCCTCCTCCTTCTTAAGCTTAGTGGTACCCCCCTCCCTATCAAGTGGCAGCTTCATCCCGCCAAACGGTGTGTCCACATCAATATTCCCTTTCATCGAATAGCCAGTACCTTTACCTCTAATCATGTCCCATAAAGCAGACCCACAATCCTTAGGCCTAAAAGTGATCGGAATATCAAGGTAAGTAATACCATTTCTTTTAATGTTCTCAGTTTTAGCAAGCTCTGCACAACCAATGCTGACATCACACAACCAAACCTCGTAGTCAAGCGCATTGAGCCCCAAATCAAAATCATTCTTATTTTCCAATTTCAAATGGAGTGTTGCAATAGTCTCTTCAAACGAAAACTTTTCAAACTTTATTTTCTCGATGTCGACATCAGGCTTGTAAGGTATCGGGATCTCCCCGTTTTTCTCAAGAGGCAGAGTTAGCCTTCCGAAAACAGGCACATCAACAATTAAGTCAACTTTGACTTTGTACGGTATAACACTGCCAGGCTGTATATCTTCATATGTGTTCTTTATGTCGTCGTATATCAGACAAAGTGGTATTTGCACAGTTTCGGAACCGTGCGCATGGATTGTTCCAGCATCGGGAATCAATCCGGAAATGAGTTTCCTTCCGTCACTTTCGATTAAGTAATTGATGTCGATAAGAGGGATGGGAATTGGGTTTGGGTTAGTGACAAGCACGTCTACAATAAGATCAGCCTGCTTAAGGTTGATTTTGGGGATGTGAATCGCGGCGACATCAGCGGTAGGCTTTCCGAATCCAATTGTCTCTTCAATCTTTTCACCAATGTCTTGAATAAAATCCTTTACCTTCCCTAAAAATCCACTGTCTTCACCTTTTTCATGTTCTTTCTTCTCCTTGGAACCCCGCTCCACTATCTCTGGTTTATCGCATTCAGACATACCTTAAAAATAGCAAATATATCGGTGTCACATCATTAACAAATAAATCTTTGGTTTATCTACACAACAAGTTGGTTTTAGAAAGAGCAAGGCTCTCTGAGGCGTTTAGATCCTGAAAACTGAGGCGCAAAGCACGAGGCAAGAACTTCACGTACGCAAAGTATTGCTCTATGTACAGCCAAATAAGCATTAAGTACAGCCAGAAGCTGCATCTCTTTCAGCTTTTTACATATCAGCCTTTTTATCAAGTAACCATTCATAATTTCTCATCCCTTTGGTTGTTTACATATCAGCCTCCTATAGACCATAAATTTTGACCAAATTTGACCCATATGTGCACGAGGCACTGCCTCAAGGCCCTAAGACGTTTTCCATATCACTCGTGCCTTAGACGCACTTTTTAAAACCACAGTCGCTCAATCCTACAATACTTTTAGTCCTAGTTTTTGTTTTATCAACTTGGTTTCCTAACAAACAATTTAGTCAATTCATGTACATCTACAATTACAACACAAATGTCTCTTCATTGAGACATAAATTTACAAAGTTCTACATCTCGACACCGAAAAAAGACCAAAATTTCAGTAAATGTAATGTCAGGTATTTTCAACACGTAAATCAATTTGCTTACATTCTTTTGTATCGTTAATTGTATAGAGAAATTAAACAAAACTTTTGATAACAAGTGCATCAAGACTTCAGTCTACTAGGTATTTTCATCCAAAAAAAAAAACATAACACAAAATGAAAATAAAACATCAGTAAACAAGTTGATCATGGAACAAATATCCTCTTACATCCATCCATGGCCTCTTAGGTGATCAGACAAGTATCGATCTCGATCAACTATTAATTTCATCTAACATCTAATTATCAAGCTACTTTCACTATTTTCCCTATGCTAAAACTACTAGACAGAGTGACAAATCTGATCAAAGCACAACAATAAGCATTTGACTACAGTCATAGTGCATTGACTTCACCACAATCCATAGATTTAAATTCAGATGATCAATTAACAAGTAACTAGCTCAGATTTAACATAATCAAGTTATATGAACTCAAATCTACTAACGATTGCTCATAATAACTAACAGATCATAAAATCAAAAGGATCGGTACCTGCAAATCGTCAAATTTGAAATTGAATCTGCACAGATCAGACAGATTAGATTAAGTAAAACAAGTAGACAGAAAACATTAAAGATCGGAGCAAAGTTTATAGATCTAAAGATGTATGGAAAGAATGTGAAGGGAGAGAGTAGAGAGAGAGAGAGTGCACCTGTTGCCGTCTGAAATGTCAAGTGTGTGTGTGTGAAGTGTGTGTGGTTGATCCCGCCTTAAATATGTTGGTTCACCGTCAATTGATCACAAGTCACACGCTTTAGCCACGTCCCGATTAGTTTGTTTGAATAATATATATATTGAGCATAACACCAGCCGACAATGGATAAACTATATCAATTAAATTAAAATATATATTAAATAGTACTTGTATTTTGTCCGAACTCACTTTTTAACCACCTAATATTTGGCAATTCTCACCCTCCATATAGTTTCTATAAATTTTACTCTTATCATATGATCTTCATGTCCGGACACTCTTCAAAATTTTGATGAATTCAAAAGTTGTGGTAGTCACTTCTTTCTCACTCTTAAGAAGAAAAAAAACCCCCTTCCAACCCGTCTTCGCGTCTACTACCCAAGCCATTAACCGGCTATCACCGTTGAGCCTTGACCCTAACATGTCGCCAACCAACTATCCAAGTTAGTGGCGTGCACAAGAACTTTTTAAAAAAGTCACCAAGTTTTGGTGTTTGAATATCTATCAACTCGATTTTCAGGTTTTGAGGTTGGTTGGGTTGATTTGCAAATAAGGAACGACTATTTTGTATAATGAATTGTGATTGTAATTGTACATCTGAATACAATGAAAACTGAGATATATATAGACATGCTAGACCTAATCATATACATCTAATATAACATAATTAAGGAAACATAATCAGGCCTATATATAGTATGATTGTTCTGTCTGATATTCCCCTGCAAGCTAAGGTCGGGGACCGACTCTTAGCTTGGACTTCAAAAAGAGAAAGCGGTCTGATGATAGAGGCTTCGTGAAGACGTCAACAATCTGATCATTTATAGAGATATGTTGAACACATAATTTTCCTTGTGCAACCTTTTCACGGACGAACAGGCACGCAATGTTCGATTATGAGGTATGTTGCCCCTAGATTGTCACACCATAAGGTTGTAGCTGAATGCATCGAAACTCGAAGTTTTGTCAATAGTGTTTCAAGCCAAGTTAATTTAGCCCCTGTATCAGCAAGGCTTTGTACTCTGATTATGTGGATGACCTCGAAACAGTCTTTTGTTTTCTTGCAAACCATGAAATAAGATTTGATCTAAGATAGATAACATATCCCCCCCCATGGAACGACGGTCATCAGGACACCCTGCCCAATCGGCATCGGAGTAGGCACTCAATGAGTTGAAATAAGCATCCGTATAAGCATGAAAAACAGGGTAGGTTGAGCGGGTAATGACAAGGCCTTGATCAGCAGTCCCATGTAAGTACCTCAAGATACGTTTAACCAGACCAAAAATTTTCAGTGGAGCATGCATAAACTAGCAGACCTTGTTAACTGCAAATGTGATATTAGGACATGACAGAGTAGCATACTGCAATGCACCCACCATCTGTCTATATTTGAGGGGATCAACAAAAGGAGAACTATCACCAAGTGAAGGTGAGCAGTGGTAGTGCATGGCGATGTGACCGGTTTGGCCTTAGAAAGAGATGATCAGACTAACAGATCAATGATGTACTTGCGTTGGGACAAAAAAATATCAGATCCTCAGTGAGCCACTTCAATACCCAGAAAGTAGGATAAGGACCCCATATCTTGTATTGAAAATGTTTGGCCTACACGATGTACCACTTGAGTAATGGCGTAATTGTTATTCCCTGTCAAGATAATGCCATCAACATACACAAGCATATACATTAGAGGCCCGTGAGCTGAGTAAATAAACAAGGAGGGATCCGTCTTAGACCCGTTGAAGTCGAGGGGCATCAAGGCAGAAGAGAGGCGATCAAACCAGGCTTGGGGTGCCTGCTTCAAGCAATATAGAGACTCATGGAGGAGGCACACATGGTTTGGCTTATGAGGATCAATAAACCCTTGGGGTTGTTTTAAATATATTGTTTCTTTAAAGTCTCCATGTAAAAAAGGAGTTTTGCACATCGAGCTGTCGTAGGGGTCATTGTTTGGTAACCGCTAATGATAGGAGAACCCGAATAGCGGTAAATTTGACCATGGACTAAAGGTTTCTGTGTAGTCATAATCTGGTTGCTGATGAAAGCCCTTTTCAACCAGGCGCGCTTTTTAACGTGTAATTGCCCCATGTTGGTCTCGCTTAACTCTGTATACCATTTGCAGTCAACAACATTAGCATTGGGTGGAGGAGGAACAAGCGTACAAGTGCCATTCCGGAGAAGAGCCGAGTAATCACCTACTATAGCGCTATGCTAGTGAGAGCCTGTGTTGGCAATGGGGAAGGTTGTAGTTTCAGTGGTAGATGGGATGGAGTAGTATGAAAGGAGGAAGGAATGTATGCTTTGGATTGCTTTGGCTTTTGTCTCAAATGGGATGGGCGTGGGCGGTTGGGAGGTTGGGGTGCATGAGCCGTGGTGTGGGCTGGTGGAGGGTGCGATTGGGTAGGAGTGGTTGTGGGGTGGGGTTGTAAAGAAGGTGTTGTTTGTGTATCAATGTTCAGTTGTGAGGTATAGGTTTGAGAGTACTTCTCATAGGCTGAAGTGGAAGAACGTGTGGTGGGTTGGCGAGAGTAAGTTTGGGAAGAAGGTGGTGGATGTTTAGGAATGGGAGGTGTTGGGTGGTGTTCGAAAGGAGGAGATGGAGGTTGCTGTGTGGTAAAGGTCATATATATATATATATATATATACGGGTTGGGATCAGGTTGTGATGATGTTGAAGGATCAGAAGGTTGAACCGAGAAAGGGAAAGAAATCTCATTGAAACGAACGTAACGGGCAATGTAGATGCGTTCAGAGACAGGGTCAAAGCAACGATACCCATAATGAGTTGTACTATATCCATGAAAGATGCAGGGAATGGAACGAAAATCCATCTTGTGTGGATAATATGGATGTAGATAGGGGTAACTTTGGCAACTAAAGACACGAAGGAAGGAGAAGATTGGTTTCCGGTTGAAAAGATTTTCAAAAGGTGAGACTATGTAATTGGATCGTGAAGGCATACGGTTATGAGGTACACAACAGTCTTGAATGCAAAATGCCAAAAAACGTTGAGGTACATTTGATTGTGCCATGAGAGTGAACCCTGTTTCAACAACATGATGGTGTCGTCGTTCAACGACACCATTTTGCTCACTGGTATGGGGGCATGATAGGCGATGGATGATGCCAATGGAGGAGAAGAAGGTAGAGAGGTTCCTAAACTTCCCACCCCAATATGTTTGGACAAATTTTAGTTAGGTTGAAAACTGTCTTACGACCATTGTGACGAATTGTTTAAAGGTTTCAATGACATCAGATTTACGTTTTAATGGAAACAACGACATAAATTCTGAGAAATGATCAACACATAATAAGAAGTAGTTGTGACCATCAAAAGAGGTGACGAGTGCGGGTCCCCAAACATCACAAAACACTAAATCAAGAACATGTGAACTCTTGTATTCTGAAGATAATAAATGTAATTTCGTAGATTTCCTAATAGAACAAGAGTCAAATACAAAACATAAGTTTTATTAGAAACAGGTAAACAATATTTATAAATCATAGAGTGAAAAAGTTGGGAATGTGAATGGCGCAATCTTTGATGCCATGTAGCAGCTGTTGCACGAGTCGTTGAAAAAGCAACTTTAGGAATTTGTTGATTTGTGGGAAGATGGATTGTGTAGAGCCCACCATCACTTGGACCCAGGAGGAGGGTACTGCATGTAGACTTGTCCTTTACAGCAAAAATGTAGAGTGGAATTCAAAATAGACATGATTATCGTGAAAAATTTTTGAATGGAAAGAAGGTTTTTCTTGATTTCGGGGACATGTAAGATGTTGGTTACGTGAAAAGTTTTGTTAGGTGAGTAAAATCGTTTGGAGTCAATATGTAAGATGGTAAGAGGAGTACCATTACCAACATGCAGATTATCATCACCGTAGTAGGGTTTGGCAAAGTCAAAACTCGTCATACCGGTGCAACATGGTCACTTGAGCTAGTGTCAGGAAGCCATTGTGAAAAAGCTTATGATCGAGTGTCAGCATAATTGGCTGACCTTTGCCTAGACCGGAAGGTAGATGGATCACGGTTCAGGCATTGAGAAGGAGCATGACCAACGTCACATCTGTTGCAAGTACCATAAACAGAATTTTAATTAGAAGCCCAACTAAACTGACCTGGGTTATTCTGGTTACGATTGTAGTTAGGTCCACGAACACCATGGCCCCTATTGTAATTGTTTACACGTCCGCGTCCCCCATTTGTGTAAAAAGCCAAAGGACTGGTAATGGATGAAGGCGAGGAGGTTCTGGCCGGCTAGAGTTGCAGTCCTAATTTGGAGACAAGCTGCTGTAAGGCCTGCATAGTTTCAGGTGGAAGGGATGAACCTTGGTTAGTGGAGGCTGTAAAGACTTGCGCTAGTCAAATAGCATGAGCGGTTTTTCTGATCAGAAACTCATGGTCGGCTAGAAGACCGGCGAGTTCAGAAAAAATAATTGTAAATTCTCTTGCAAGCAAACTTTGTTTAAGTCCATTGTATTCATCACGAAGACCTGCAACCACAAGCATGACAATATCTTTTTCCAACATTCGTGCTCCAATATTTTCTAGATTAGTGGCATATTCTTGTACCCTAGCAAGATATACAGCAGATGTTTCATCTCCCTTCATTTGTATTTTCAACAGTTGAGATTTAAGAGTAAATTCTCGTGAAGAAGTGAGTGGTGCATATGCACGTTCAAGGGCTAGCCAAAGATCACGAGATGTAGTACCTTGTATGTGTTGGAATGATGCTTCAGAAATTGTCGACATTAGAAGCATACGTACGTAGGCATCATTGGACTCCCAAGCCGTGTAACTAGGGTTAACAATAGGAGCAACTATTCTTGTTTCTTTCCTAGTAATAACAGGCGGTTGGATCAGTGAATCTGGACATGGTATAGTTCCATCAACATAGCCAAACAGACTTTGTAGTCAGAATTGGTTGGATAATGACCTTCCAATAGCCATAGTTGGTCGGGGTGAGGGTGAAGCCAAACTTGTGAGAGTTGTGTGTGGTTTTATCAGATGAAAGGCTCTATCGTTGCCATTTGTGTTTAAGGTTTATCAAAGCAGAATTATATCTAACAGCGGATGATCGAATAGAATTATGATCAGACAGAAGGATAAGAGGCTGGGGCTTTGTCGACAATTGTTTTCTACTGGTGAGGTCGGACTTATTTTCCGATGATCCACGTGGCGGCAATAGATCTAGGAGAAACCCGAGGCTCTGATACCATAAAAAAACATGTATTTTGCATAATGAATTGTGATTGTAATTGTACATCTGAATACAATGAAAATCGAGGTATATATAGACATGCTAGACCTAATCATAGACAACAAATATAACATAATTAAGGAAACATAATCAGGCCTAATATATAGTATGATTGTTCAGTCTAATAGCATATCTGTTGTGTCAGGTTGAGTTCCACCATATATATATATATATTTTATATACGTATAGTAGGAGTTGGCTACAAAGTCCAAAATTTCTAAAAAGTGTAAAAAATCATAAAATACGATAATTTCAACCATAAAACACACCGAAAACCCACAAATAACATTCGATAATCATAGTCTTATCATCCAAAATGCAAAACAAAATCCACATATATGATGCTTTAGTAATCTTATTATGTTATTTGTGAGTTTTAGGTGTGTTTTATGGCTGAAAATATGGTGTTTTATGACTTCGTATACTTTTTAGAAATTTTAGACTTTGTAGCCGAACCCCACCTTATATATGTAGGGAAGGAGTTGACTACAAAGTCATATTTTTCTATTAAGTGTAGGAAGTGATATGGTTATAACATGTGTCATCTAGAGAATTATAACAAAAGGACACAATCATGATTCACTAAATAAGTTATTTTTGGAAAAAATAAATCTAAAACTATAAAATGAGACTTTTAAGGAAACCTTATATCTTATTAATAGAATTGTATCAGTTACGTAGAAATCAAACACGCATCATTCTCTCATCCTTCATATGATTTTTTTTTTTTGCATATTACGGATCAAAAATGTCGATGTGTAATGCAATGATTGATTGTGGTAATGGTAAATGCATCCTGTTTTAGTTGTTCGACATGCAAGTATTTTATTAAGCTATGGTTTTTGCATGTACATGTATTCTTGACATTGTGTTATACTTGTTTTATGGTTTCTTCACACGTAACAAACCATTTTATCGTTCTTGAACAATTTCTTGACATAGTATTTTATCAGTTATAGGTTTAATCAAAATGTGTTATAGCAGTTTATGTTTCATGAAGTACATGTATTTGTATTTATTGACACTGTGTTTTATTAGTTATTAGTTAATTCACAATGTGTTTTATCAGTATGTTTTTATTCACGGTTTTTTCACAGTGTGTGTTTTTTTACAATTTTTCAAAGTGTGTTTTTCTTCAGAGTTTCGTCACAATGTGTTTTATCAGTGTGTTTTTCTTCACATGTTTCTTCATAGTGTGTTTTATCACGAATATAAACACAATGCTTGATAAAAAACAAAATTGAATTCCGATTCTTGTCCCTAGATAAAAAAAATTGAACTCTAATTTAGTAGATTTAGCTTTTAAACACAATCAAATCTTTAAATGAGGGGAGAGCATGTGGGGAGAGTTATGAAAAAAGGAAGGAATGATGGTTGTTTCTTTTTTTAAAAACATGCTCAATTACCAAAATATCATCCATCAATTAAACCATTCATTAATTAAAATACATATATTACAAAAATGTTAGTTAGTTTATCTAAACCACTCATTCAATGCCCCAAAACACTTCCTACATTTTGTAGGGAAAACACACTTTGTAGAGGAATCTCACCCTATATATAGGTGAATTATAGGGAGAAATCTCATATGAGATTCAAAAACTCTGAAAACCAAATGGATGGACATCAGGCTGCCACATGGTTACTCTATTTCAATACAACATTTTTCTGACACTAATACTTTTTTCGTAACATTGGAGAGAGAGGAGAGAGAATTTGTTACATTGTTGTTCGCATTATTTGTAACTCACATGTTATATTTTTTTTATTGTTTTTATAGCAGTCTTTTAGATTATATGAAATGTTTGAGTTTTAGAACTTATAATTTATAAAGATCTATTTTGTAATATGTGTAAAAAACATGTACATTTTTTACAACATGATTTTATATAGCAATGCAGTTGCCACATTTCTTTATGTCAGATAAGAGAGGAGAGAGAAAAGTGTAAAGTTGTTACACTTTTTATCAGACTGTAAGACTATAGGGTATGGAGGGGCTTAAAAATGGGGCGTTATATGACATGTGGACGACACGTAAGCACGCATCAGATATGGGGCATGGTGCAAAAACGGGAGGTGTGAGATGGTGAGTAGAAGAGCGGCATTGTTCGACACGTGACACGTTGTTAGGATCTGAGTTTGATATTTGCAAACAAATATAAATTATCACAATACATTCACAAATAGAGAGATATTATCAGGAATTATTTTTCAATTGATTCAAAAGATTCAAAGTTTTATAGTAATGATTCTACAATCTCTCCCTCAGCCGATCACTCACTAGAACTATTCGTACAAAAGAGATTTTGTGTGAAGTGATAAGTAGATCACTAACAGGTGTGATCTATTTATATCAACTACTAAAGCTTTGTTCGTGATATGCTAACATCATCCTAATAGTGACATCTAACATTCCAAACAAAAAATATTCCATAGATGTTTGCAAATATCTGTGCAAATCCTAACATCTAATCTAGGCTAATCTACATTGATAAGATAAATACTGTTACATTGAGAAACCACTGTCTAAGCTATCATCTGTTGCAGTTGTCCAAACATCAGTTTGGCCATACAGATGTTTAGTCTTCTTCATCAGACCTTTGGCTTGATCAGGTCTTTGATCTTCAACAGAAGTTAGCCTTCATCAGATTTTGGTACTCTTGAACAGCGGTTCCAAGTCTTAATCGATGTTTGTCATGCCCTTGAACAAATGTTTTAAATTGGTGTTCAAGATTCACTATCTTTGGGGAGAGAATTGCTTCATAAACTATTTAATTTTTGATCCCTGAGTCATGTCTTGGCTTTTGGATATCGTATGTTCTTTTATAGGTCCAACAATCTCCCCCTAGAACAGGATGATGCCAAAACAGATGTTTATTTGATCACTTTTATTTTCTCATCGACTGTTCTCTTATTTAACCTCTGAATTGTAATTCAGTGTCAATAAAAATAGTATATTCTGGGTCTCTTTCCAGTGGAAGACTTATCAAGTCTTGGAGATCTTCAATTTTTAGGCTTGAGGCACTTTTCATTGTGATCCTCTCCACCTCCCCACTAGCCCTGAGCAAAGTCAGTTCATTGGTATCTTTGTTTGACTTCCATTTTAGAATCTTTTGACTAGGAGGATTTGTCGGGACCAGAGTTAATTCTGATGAGTTTGAAGATACTGGTCTTCCCATGATAGTGTTGACTAGATCTGTTTTCCTGGTAATCTTCTTCAAATCATATTTTCTTTTAAGAAACTCCCTTGCAGCTTTTGCTATATTTCTTGCTGATGCAAATTAAGAAGGGCTAATCAACGTTTTGATAGAAAAGTCTAGTTGCTCATACTCTAGTATTTTTGGTAATGAGGGATCCTTTTCACTTTGAATTTCCAACTGTTTGTAGCTTTCAAAGCTTGTTGACTCGTTCCATTTGTACAATGTTTTCACCGTGCCTTTTTTCGCAGCTGCTAGTTCTTCCTTCATTCTCCTCAACTTCAGAGCCCTTTTGTCATTTGGCTTTTTGCCATCTTTCCAATTTGGGGTTCATGGAGTAATGTTTGGGAAAAGCTTTAACTTTTCTATCCTTACTATTTCCTCTAACATGGATTCAATTGGCCATCCCTTAAATTTGTCACACCCCGACCCGCAGCGGAATAAGAGTCGGAGCATAATTGGGTTATCACCAAAGCTCATGATGTTTACTAATATGTTTCATATTTATTAAATTCAAAATTACAACTTCAATATTCCAAACAAGTTCATACAATTACAAGGAAAAAGTAACTAAATAAGCAATCCAAATCCTAAACCGATTTATTCTTCTAAGCCGTCCTATATGTTTCTTGCAACAACTGGATCACCTGTATCATGTGTAAAAATGGGGGTTTTTGGGTCAACAAAGTTGGCGAGTGAACCTTGTTAGAAAACATTTATTATTGATTTCTTGTTGTATTTAATATGGAAAAATTGTGCAATAATCATATGTGAGCAAACGTAAATAAACATTACAATAACAAACCACCTTGCATGAGTATATGACATGAATGATAATGTATATGTTGGCAACGTCACGTTCCGCTCATAGGTAATGGGGAACGGACGGCCTATGATGATGTATGTGCGATCAAGGCTCAATCAAACGGAGCCGATCGTATGTTGGCAACGCCTCGTTCACGCTCATAGGTAATGGGGAACGGTTCCGCTCATAGGTAATGGGGAACAGACGGCCTATATGATGTATGTACTGAAAATGATAAATTTAATCTAAACATTAACCACACAAACAGTTGATACATATTGAATACACATTTGATCATTGATATGATGGATGCACAAGTGTTTAAATGTAATAAATAATATGACACATGATACACCCCAAAACGTGATTAAAACGGGGAATTTGTAGAGATTCACTCACATTGGGTGCGTTCGTTTGATGATGTTTGAATGCGCACGAGTTTAGAGAGTTGATCGGAGAGGAATAACTAACCTAAATAATAACGAAAAGGTACGGTAAATAAGTGGACTTTTATTAACATTTTAATAGGATTTTTAGATTTATTTTTGTGAGTTTAAGGTCATTTTCTAACTTTAAAAACATATTTTTTTAAGTATTTTTAATTGATTTTTAAACTAAATAAATAAATAAAAATAAAAAAAAATGTTGACTTTTTGGGTTGACCGTTGACCGTTGACTTTGATGTTGACCGGTTCGGACTTGTGTTTGTTTGCGCAAAGTGAGGTTCGAACTTGTGACCTCTCGTACGCGTGCACACAGCTCTACCAACTGAGCTACGTGTCTAACCCGAAATATTCTAAGTTTTAATTATATATATATATACTAATTAAATGTTTTAATTTATTCGATTTATACTAAAAGAATTTAAATGATTGAACCGGTTGCAGGGAAACCGAGTCGAACTCGGGTCCCTTGGTTTGTAAGCGCACAGCCCAACCAGTTGGGCTGTGTGACTTATCTGTTAAACTTACAATTTAAATTAATCTTAAGAACATCCTGGGTCCTACTCTAATTCAGTAACAAAAAATTGGTTTTAATTCGGAAAGCCGGTGCGTTTGTAAGATTGAACTCGTGACGTGCGCTATGTGTTTGCACACAGTCCACCGCTGGACTGTGTGTCTAACCCGGTTTTATATCTTGTTTTAATTAAACTTATACTTATTGTTCGACTTCATCTTCTTCGTTCAAAGACACAGACAACGATATTCGACAGTTCTTGATTAATTCGATTAACGAACATATAAATGATTAAAATGTAATGGACAAAGAAGGTTTTGGAAATGAATGTACCGGAAAGATGATTTTCTCAGAACTCCGGCAAAGGTCGTCGGCTCTGTTTTCTGAATTCCGTCTGAGCGGACCAACTAACAGTTTTGATTAACTAATTGTGAAATTAAATGACTAAACAAGAATTATCAAAGAGTTTAGATGTTCGTACCGATTCACAGAGTGATTTCGGAATTTTCAGAAATTCTCCGGCGAGTGCTGAATATCCGGTAACGTCGTCTGGGACCGATTATGGTTGAAGGATTTAAGTTAGTATAAGTCTAAAAATGGATAGAAGATGAAAGAATTGAGAAATTTACCGATTCGATGAATGTCACGGTTTTCCGGTGAAAGTCCGGCGATATCAGAAAACGTTTCCGACGAACAGAAATTAGAGCGAAAGTGAAATTGGAGGTTCTGTGAGTGTTTTCCGAATTATGAGACGATGATATTGTTAGAGTAAATCAGGAAGTAATTGATTTCGGTTTTCAACTCCCAAAATCATATGAATCGAGACAATTGATGACGAATTGATAAGAACGTGGGCAGCAATTGATCTATCGGTTAAATTAGTAATAGCGATCACTCAACAGTCTGAACAGTTGAAAGCCGATGAGCGGTTTAGTTTTGGCGCAAACAGATGAGTTCACGGGTAGAGTTAAGTTTTATTTGTTTCCTTGTTTACACAAAAGAACTAAGTGGCGGAGTGGTTAAGTTGTGTGATGGTTGTGTCTTCCGGCTGACCCGGGTTCGAAACCCGACAGCCTATTTTCATTTTTATTTACTTTATTCTTACTTTTAACAATTTTTGTTTCCATATTCTAAAATGTTTATTAGTTATGTATTGTTTAAAACTAAAATGAGCATTAAATAAGCAACGGAAATTTGAAACTGACTATTCGATTAATAAACGAAGCGGGTTTTGAAAACCCGTTTTTCGACGGATGTTCGGTATCCCCTACTTTTAGAAATTTCGTCCCGAAATTTAAGTAGTAGTGGTAACAGGAAAAGATGCGGGTATTTTTCGCGCATTGAGTCTTCACGTTCCCAAGTAAACTCAGGTCCTCGTTTCGACTCCCAGCGTACCCTAACAATTGGAATACGACTCCGTCTTAAACGTTTTTCTCCAAAGTCCATGATCTCTACTGGTCTTTCAATGAAGTGCATAGATTCATCGATCTGAATATCTTCAGGGGAATATGGAGGTTTTCATTGGCGAGGCACTTCTTCAAGTTTGATACGTGGAATGTGGGGTGAATTATGTTGAGTTCTTCTGGTAGGAAAAGCTTGTATGCTACAGGTCCTACTCTTTCGAGTATCTTGAAAGGTCCTACGTAGCGTGGTGCTAGCTTGCCCTTCTGGCCAAAACGAACTACTTCCTTCCACGGTGATACTTTTAAAAGTACTTGGTCACCAATGTTAAACTCCAAGGGCTTTCGTCGTTTGTCTGCATAACTCTTTTTTTCGACTTTGTGCCGGAAGATTGTTTCAATTTGATGGATCTTGTCTGTGGTTTCTTGAATCAATTCTGGACCGGTGATTTGAGCTTCTCCAATTTCGTGCCAACATACTGGAGATCGGCACTTACGACCATATAAAGCTTCGAAAGGTGCCATGCCGATACTTGAATGATAGCTGTTGTTGTACGAAAATTCAACTAATGGTAGATGAGCGTCCCAATTCCCTTTGAAGTCTATGACACATGCTTGAAGCATATCTTCAAAGTTTGGATGGTGCGTTCAGATTGTCCATCAGTTTGAGGATGATAAGCGGTACTGAGGTCTAATCGTGTACCCAAAGCGGCTTGTACGGCATGCATGTTCGTGAAGTGAAACGACCATCACAGTCTGAAATAATGCTTAAAGGTACACCATGACGGCTTACGATCTCGCTGATGTAGATACGAGCTAACTTCTCGTTCTTGAAGTCCTCGCGATCGGAATGAAGTGAGCTGCTTTTGTAAGACGATCAATGTCACACCCCGACCCGCAGCGGAAAAAGGTGATCGGGGCATGATTGGGTTTTCATCAAAGCTCATGACATTTATTATAATGTTTCATATTTATTATTACAATTTAAAGGAGAATCATTACAATCAATCATACTAGTACAACATGTTCTATACATTTTTCAAGACTTCATTATTTTTCTTCTAAGGCACTTTCCTATGTGTTCCTTGCTTCATCCTGTCCACCAGTATCATGTGTAAAAATGGTTTTTGGATCAACAAAAAGTTGGCGAGTGAACCTTGTTAGAAAACATTTGTTATTGATTTCTTGTTGTATTTAATATGGAAAAATTGTGCAATAATCATATGTGAGCAAAGTAAATAAACATACAATAACAAACAATAACAAACAACCTTGCATGAATATATGACATGAATGATAATGTAAATGTTGGCAACGTCACGTTCCGCTCATAGGTAATGGGGGACGGACGGCCTATGATGATGTATGTGCGATCAAGGCTCAATCAAACGGAGCCGATCGTATGTTGGCAACGCCTCGTTCACGCTCATATGGAATGTCGAGGGAACAGACGGCCTATAATGATGTATGTACTGAAAATGATAAATTTAATCTAAACATTAACCACACAAACAGTTGATACATATTGAATACACATTTGATCATTGATATGATGGATGCACAAGTGTTTAAATGTAATAAATAATATGACACATGATACACCCCAAAAACATGATTAAAACGGGAATTTGTAGAGATTCACTCACATTGGGTGCGTTCGTTTGATGATGTTTGAATGCGCACGAGTTTAGAGAGTTGATCGGCGAGGAATAACTAACCTAAATAATAACGAAAAGGTACGGTAAATAAGTGGATTTTTATTAACAATTTTAATTGGATTTTTTTAGATTTATTTTTGTGAGTTTAAGGTCACTTTCTAACTTTAAAAATGTTATTTTTAAGTATTTTTAATTGATTTTTAAATAAAACAAATAAATAAAAATATATAAAAAATGTTGACTTTTTGGGTTGACCGTTGACCGTTGACCGTTGACTTTGACCGTTGACCGGTTCGGACTTTGTGTATATATGCGCTGGGTGAGGCTCGAACTCGTGACCGCCCGTACGCGTGCACGCAGCTCTACCAACTGAGCTACGTGTCTAACCCGAAATATTTCTGTTTTTAATTATATTTATACACTATTTAATTTTATTCAGAAATCATTTATTTTAAAAAGGGTTTTAATTATGTCGGACCGGTGCACACAACAGGTCTCGAACCCGGGACCGTTGTTTAGCATTGCACACAGTCCACCGCTGGACTGTGTGTCTAACCTGGTTAATATACTGATTTTTATTAAACTTAACATCTTACAGCGAGTTGATCCGGTTTGGTTTAAAAAGAACATTTTTATTTCAGAGAGTGAGGTTGTGTCAGGGATCGAACTCGAGACATTTGCTAATTGTTTGCACACAGTCCACCGCTGGACTGTGTGTCTAACCCGGTTTAATAACTTGTTTTAATTAATCTTATAAACATCGTCGACTTCGTCTTCTTCGTTCAAAGACTCAGATGACCGATATTCTTCTATTCTTGATTAAATCGTTCATCGAACATATTACTGGTTGAAATGTAAAGGATAAGAAGAGTTAAGGAATCGAATGTACCGATCAGACTGTATTTCTCAGAATTCCGGCAATGGTCGTCGGCTCTGATTTGTATATTCCGTCTGATTGAATCAATTAACAGTTTTGATCGATTAGTTGTGAAATTGGGTTACTAAACAAGGATTAACATAAGGTTTAAATGATTATACCGATTCACAGCGTGATTTTGGAAATTCCATAGGTTTTCCGGCGAGTGCAGAATATTCCAGCTACGTCGTCTGGGATTGATTCTGGTTGATGGATTGAAGTTAGTAATAGTCTAACAATGGATCGAAACCGAAAGAGTCGAGGTATTTACCGTTTTGATGTAAGTCTCGGTTTTCCGGCGAAAGTCCGGCGATTGCAGAAAATCTCCGGCGAGTGAAATTGATTCGAGAAATGGTGCGATTTTGAGCGAAATGATTTCCAGAGACTTGGGTGAGTATTTATAGGGAAGAATCATGATGAATTGGGTCTGATTTTAGTCTTGATTCGTGGTCAGCTTTTCTCCGGCGGTTATGACTGATGTCGCGGGATTAGACATCGGTTATAACCAATGTTGATGTTAATACATTCGTTAAGTCAAAGGAAACCGTCGATAATTGGCGAAATCGTCAGAATTTCCGGCGAGTGTAATTGGGCGCGCTGAATCACTGAGTTTGATTTTGGAGTTTCAATATACGTATTAATTGTTTCATTATATCAACAAACAAGTCAAGTGGCGGAGTGGTGAGATGTGTGTTGGTTGTTTCTTTGTTCTTCCGGCTGATCCAGGTTCGAAACCCGGCAGCCTCGTTTCTTTTTTATTTACTTTATTTTTACTTTTTAATAATTATAGTTTCTAAATTCTAAAATGTTTATTAATTATGTATCGTTTAAAATTAAAATTAATAAAAAATACGCAACGAAATTTTATAACCTGATATTCGATTAATAAACGAAGCGGGTTTTGGAAACCCGTTTTTTTTACGGATGTTACAGTATCCCCTACTTTTAGAAATTTCGTCCCGAAATTTAAGTAGTGGTATGGTTGACTCGAAAGGAGGGTGGTTTTGACAATTAGATACTTAGAAGGGGGTAAGAGTTTAAATTTTATTTGAGGCGGTAACGTTCGTAGTAAGGGTTGAATACCCTACTACAGGAATCGCTTTTTGATGCGTAAGATAAAGAATATTGATAAACAGAGTTGATTGACTAGGTATGATCTCATGCACAAGAGTTCTGAGAGAATCGATACGTTTGGGAAGATAAGGTTATATCCTAAAACAAAACTTCTACCACTAATACCTACATGGAACCTCTCTTAACTACCTGACAATGCCTCTGATCCTTTGGCAAGAATACTTATATATAGGAAGTACCAGCGGCGTATCCACCATATTCTTGTCAAATTTTCATTGGCTTTATCAGTAAATTATAATTTGTTCTATGTGACTCTAAACACAACAACCAAAACTTGAGTCTTAATTCTGAAAGTATACATGTTTGAATGATGACAGTACCTCTCTTGTTTGTTATGATGAAGAGGTTAGTCTATGTAGAAGTGAGACACAACCCAACTTCTTTGAATGATGAGATTGAAACACATTGAGATGTATGATGATATGAATGCTAAATCAGTGAGTATAAAACAAACTTCAACCATGACATTACTAAATCCTACATGAAACTTCTCATAACCGCCTGATAATGCCTCTGATCCTTTGGCAAGAATACTTATATATAGGAAGTACCAGCGGCGTATCCACCATATCCTTGTCAAATTTTCATTGGTTTTATCAGTAAATTATGATTAGTTCTATGTGACTCTAAAACATAAACAAACACAACAACCAAAGCTTGAGTCTAAATTCTGAAAGTATACGTGTTTGAATGATGTCAGTACCTCTCTCGTTTGTTAGGATGAAGAGGTTAGTCTATGTAGAAGTGAGACACAACCCAACTTCTTTAAATGATGAGACGGAGATACGTCGTGAGGTATGATGATATGAATGTTAAATCAATGAGTATAAAACAAAACTGAAATAGTAATTCGCATTACGATTCTTGGATAAAATTTCCAATTTATAATTGAGATACGTGAAGATTGAGATAACATAAAGAAAACATAAAAACTAAGCGGTTGGAGTTGAATTCTTGATTTTTGGTGAAGAAAACTAGTTGGGTGGTTCGTTTGGGCCCTCATTATCTTCAACAGGATTGGCGTTGATGTTGTAGACTCTTCCTCTTGCTGGTGGCCTAGTGGTTAGGTTTTCTTGATTTGCTTGGTTAACTGGGTTTGCTTGAGCTTGGGCGTTTATGATGTTAACCAATCGAGGGCACGTGTTTCTAAAGTGGGTAGGGTCGCCATAATTGAAACAAGCTGAACATATGGAAACATGGGGTATTGGGGTTGTTGATATGTTTGGATCATGTTTTGACTAGGGGGTGAGGTTTGGTTTTGAGAGGTGCGGCAAACCTTGCTCAAATGACCATAGCGTCCACAATTCGCACATAGTCGACAAGGTAAGGTAAATGGATGGTGATAAGAACAGGTGTTGCATTGAGGGTGAGGTCCAAAGTAAGGTTTCTTATTTGGGTAAGTTGAGTTGGGTGCAACTTGAGTGATTGGGATAGCTTGGAGGGGCACGGCTTGTGAAGCTGGTTGATTGTGTTGAGTGACAGCGAAAATTTGCCCATCTCGTTTTCTCTTAGAAATGGGTTGAGAAGAGGATTCGGTTCGGGTGGAGTTTGAGGTTTCGGTTGAGGTTTTATCCTTCTTCTTCTCCTCCGTGAAGTCTTTATTACGTATGCGGTTTTCAGTGAGCTCTGTAGCTAACTCCATTCCTGCTTCCAAAGTTGCAGGTGTGGTACTTATACGGAGTCTTGAATTTTTGAAGGAAGACCTCGAATGTAGTGCTCGATCAAACGGTAGAGGGGAGTGAACAAGTTGGGGACCATTTGATTTAACTCAAGGAATCTCTTGTTGTAGAGGGGAGTGAACAAGTTGGGGACCAACTGAGCTACGTGTCTAACCCGAAAATTTCTGTTTTTAATTATATTTATACACTATTTAATTTTATTCAGAAATCATTTATTTTAAAAAGGGTTTTAATTATGTCGGACCGGTCCCGGGACCCGTTGTTTAGCGTTGCACACAGTCCACCGCTGGACTGTGTGTCTAACCTGGTTAATATACTGATTTTTATTAAACTTAACATCTTACAGCGAGTTGATCCGGTTTGGTTTAAAAAGAACATTTTTATTTCAGAGAGTGAGGTTGTGTCAGGGATCGAACTCGAGACGTGTGCTAATTGTTTGCACACAGTCCACCGCTGGACTGTGTGTCTAACCCGGTTTAATAACTTGTTTTAATTAATCTTATAAACATCGTCGACTTCGTCTTCTTCGTTCAAAGACTCAGACGACCGATATTCTTCTGTTCTTGATTAAATCGTTCATCGAACATATTACTGGTTGAAATGTAAAGGATAAGAAGAGTTAAGGAATCGAATGTACCGATCAGACTGTATTTCTCAGAATTCCGACAATGGTCGTCGGCTCTGATTTGTATATTCCGTCTGATTGAATCAATTAACAGTTTTGATCGATTAGTTGTGAAATTGGGTTACTAAACAAGGATTAACAGAAGGTTTAAATGATTATACCGATTCACAACGTGATTTTGGAAATTCCATAGGTTTTTCGGCGAGTGCAGAATATTCCGGCTACGTCGTCTGGGATTGATTCTGGTTGATGGATTGAAGTTAGTAATAGTCTAACAATGGATCGAAACCGAAAGAGTCGAGGTATTACCGTTTTGATGTAAGTCTCGGTTTTCCGGCGAAAGTCCGGCGATTGCAGAAAATCTCCGGCGAGTGAAATTGATTCGAGAAATGGTGCGATTTTGAGCGAAATGATTTCCAGAGACTTGGGTGAGTATTTATAGGGAAGAATCACGATGAATTGGGTCTGATTTTAGTCTTGATTCGTGGTCAGCTTTTCTCCGGCAGTTATGACTGATGTCGCGGGATTAGACATCGGTTTATAACCAATGTTGATGTTAATACATTCGTTAAGTCAAAGGAAACCGTCGATAATTGGCGAAATCGTCAGAATTTCCGGCGAGTGTAATTGGGCGCGCTGAATCACTGAGTTTGATTTTGGAGTTTCAATATACGTATTAATTGTTTCATTATATCAACAAACAAGTCAAGTGGCGGAGTGGTGAGATGTGTGTTGGTTGTTTCTTTGTTCTTCCGGCTGATCCAGGTTCGAAACCCGGCAGCCTCGTTTCTTTTTTATTTACTTTATTTTTACTTTTTAATAATTATAGTTTCTAAATTCTAAACTGTTTATTAATTATGTATCGTTTAAAATTAAAATTAATAAAAAATATGCAACGAAATTTTATAACCTGATATTCGATTAATAAACGAAGCGGGTTTTGGAAACCCGTTTTTTTACGGATGTTACAGTATCCCCTACTTTTAGAAATTTCGTCCCGAAATTTAAGTAGTGGTATGGTTGACTCGAAAGGAGGGTGGTTTTGACAATTATATACTTAGAAGGGGGTAAGAGTTTAAATTTTATTTGAGGCGGTAACGTTCCTAGTAAGGGTTGAATACCCTGCTACAGGAATCGCTTTTTGATGCGTAAGATAAAGAATATTGATAAACAGAGTTGATTGACTAGGTATGATCTCATGCACAAGAGTTCTGAGAGAATCGATACGTTTGGGAAGATAAGGTTATATCCTAAA
The DNA here is from genome assembly GCA_947069175.1 of Scalesia atractyloides. Taxonomy (NCBI): domain Eukaryota; kingdom Viridiplantae; phylum Streptophyta; class Magnoliopsida; order Asterales; family Asteraceae; genus Scalesia; species Scalesia atractyloides. The sequence continues at coordinate 63,154,772 of CAMTDV010000002.1, read as the reverse complement.
ACAAAACTTCTACCACTAATACCTACATGGAACCTCTCTTAACTGCCTGACAATGCCTCTGATCCTTTGGCAAGAATACTTAAATATAGGAAGTACCAGCGGCGTATCCACCATATTCTTGTCAAATTTTCATTGGCTTTATCAGTAAATTATAATCTGTTCTATGTGACTCTAAACACAACAACCAAAACTTGAGTCTTAATTCTGAAAGTATATATGTTTGAATGATGACAATACCTCTCTTGTTTGTTATGATGAAGAGGTTAGTCTATGTAGAAGTGAGACATAGCCCAACTTCTTTGAATGATGAGATTGAAATACGTTGAGATGTATGATGATATGAATGCTAAATCAGTGAGTATAAAACAAACTTCAACCATGACATTACTAAATCCTACATGAAACTTCTCATAACCGCCTGATAATGCCTCTGATCCTTTGGCAAGAATACTTATATATAGGAAGTACCAGCGGCGTATCCACCATATCCTTGTCAAATTTTCATTGGTTTTATCAGTAAATTATGATTAGTTCTATGTGACTCTAAAACATAAACAAACACAACAACCAAAGCTTGAGTCTAAATTCTGAAAGTATACGTGTTTGAATGATGTCAGTACCTCTCTCGTTTGTTAGGATGAAGAGGTTAGTCTATGTAGAAGTGAGACACAACCCAACTTCTTTAAATGATGAGACGGAGATACGTCGTGAGGTATGATGATATAAATGTTAAATCAATGAGTATAAAACAAAACTGAAATAGTAATTCGCATTACGATTTTTGGATAAAATTTCCAATTTATAATTGAGATACGTGAAGATTGAGATAACATAAAGAAAACATAAAAACTAAGCGGTTGGAGTTGAATTCTTGATTTTTGGTGAAGAAAACTAGTTGGGTGGTTCGTTTGGGCCCTCATTATCTTCAACAGGATTGGCGTTGATGTTGTAGACTCTTCCTCTTGCTGGTGGCCTAGTGGTTAGGTTTTCTTGATTTGCTTGGTTAACTGGGTTTGCTTGAGCTTGGGCGTTTATGATGTTAACCAATCGAGGGCACGTGTTTCTAAAGTGGGTAGGGTCGCCATAATTGAAACAAGCTGAACATATGGAAACATGGGGTATTGGGGTTGTTGATATGTTTGGATCATGTTTTGACTAGGGGTGAGGTTTGGTTTTGAGAGGTGCGGCAAACCTTGCTCAAATGACCATAGCGTCCACAATTCGCACATAGTCGACAAGGTAAGGTAAATGGATGGTGATAAGAACAGGTGTTGCATTGAGGGTGAGGTCCAAAGTAAGGTTTCTTATTTGGGTAAGTTGAGTTGGGTGTTACTTGAGTGATTGGGATAGCTTGGAGGGGCACGGCTTGTGAAGCTGGTTGATTGTGTTGAGTGACAGCGAAAATTTGCCCATCTCGTTTTCTCTTAGAAATGGGTTGAGAAGAGGATTCGGTTCGGGTGGAGTTTGAGGTTTCGGTTGAGGTTTTATCCTTCTTCTTCTCCTCCGTGAAGTCTTTATTACGTATGCGGTTTTCGGTGAGCTCTGTAGCTAACTCCATTCCTGCTTCCAAAGTTGCAGGTGTGGTACTTATACGGAGTCTTGAATTTTTGAAGGAAGACCTCGAATGTAGTGCTCGATCAAACGGTAGAGGGGAGTGAACAAGTTGGGGACCATTTGATTTAACTCAAGGAATCTCTTGTTGTAGAGGGGAGTGAACAAGTTGGGGACCAACTGAGCTACGTGTCTAACCCGAAATATTTCTGTTTTTAATTATATTTATACACTATTTAATTTTATTCAGAAATCATTTATTTTAAAAAGGGTTTTAATTATGTCGGACCGGTCCCGGGACCCGTTGTTTAGCGTTGCACACAGTCCACCGCTGGACTGTGTGTCTAACCTGGTTAATATACTGATTTTTATTAAACTTAACATCTTACAGCGAGTTGATCCGGTTTGGTTTAAAAAGAACATTTTTATTTCAGAGAGTGAGGTTGTGTCAGGGATCGAACTCGAGACGTGTGCTAATTGTTTGCACACAGTCCACCGCTGGACTGTGTGTCTAACCCGGTTTAATAACTTGTTTTAATTAATCTTATAAACATCGTCGACTTCGTCTTCTTCGTTCAAAGACTCAGACGACCGATATTCTTCTGTTCTTGATTAAATCGTTCATCGAACATATTACTGGTTGAAATGTAAAGGATAAGAAGAGTTAAGGAATCGAATGTACCGATCAGACTGTATTTCTCAGAATTCCGACAATGGTCGTCGGCTCTGATTTGTATATTCCGTCTGATTGAATCAATTAACAGTTTTGATCGATTAGTTGTGAAATTGGGTTACTAAACAAGGATTAACAGAAGGTTTAAATGATTATACCGATTCACAACGTGATTTTGGAAATTCCATAGGTTTTTCGGCGAGTGCAGAATATTCCGGCTACGTCGTCTGGGATTGATTCTGGTTGATGGATTGAAGTTAGTAATAGTCTAACAATGGATTGAAACCGAAAGAGTCGAGGTATTTACCGTTTTGATGTAAGTCTCGGTTTTTCGGCGAAAGTCCGGCGATTGCAGAAAATATCCGGCGAGTGAAATTGATTCGAGAAATGGTGCGATTTTGAGCAAAATGATTTCCAGAGACTTGGGTGAGTATTTATAGGGAAGAATCACGATGAATTGGGTCTGATTTTAGTCTTGATTCGTGGTCAGCTTTTCTCCGGCGGTTATGACTGATGTCGCGGGATTAGACATCGGTTATAACCAATGTTGATCTTAATACATTCGTTAAGTCAAAGGAAACCGTCGATAATTGGCGAAATCGTCGGAATTTCCGGCGAGTGTAATTGGGCGCGCTGAATCACTGAGTTTGATTTTGGAGTTTCAATATACGTATTAATTGTTTCATTATATCAACAAACAAGTCAAGTGGCGGAGTGGTGAGATGTGTGTTGGTTGTTTCTTTGTTCTTCCGGCTGACCCGGGTTCGAAACCCGGCAGCCTCGTTTCTTTTTTATTTACTTTATTTTTACTTTTTAATAATTATAGTTTCTAAATTCTAAAATGTTTATTAATTATGTATCGTTTAAAATTAAAATTAATCAAAAATACGCAACGAAAATTTTATAACCTGATATTCGATTAATAAACGAAGCGGGTTTTGGAAACCCGTTTTTTTACGGATGTTACAATCAATGATTACCCATATAGTGTCATACACACTGGAGGTGCGAGGTAACCCGGTAATGAAGTCCATGGTTATGTTTTCCCACTTCCATACAGGTATTTCAGGTTGGACTAGAAGTCCTGAGGGTCTTTGATGTTCAGCTTTTACTTTAGAACATGTAAGGCACTTGGAAACAAAAACAGCAATATCCTTTTTCATTCCAGGCCACCAGTAGGTGTATCGAAGGTCTTGATACATCTTGTCGGCTCCTGGGTGTATAGAGTATCGTGTTTTGTGCGCCTCATTCATAAGGAAATCACGAAGGTTATTGTGATCAGGAATCCATATGCGATCTAGATAGTACAGAATACCGTCGGATTTAGTTTCAATTTTAAGTTCAGCTCCACAAGACAGCTCCTTGCGTACGTCGTTTTCCGTTACTGAAACATGTTGGGCTTCTTGGATTTGATCTTTGATGTCGGTTATGATTTGCGAACATAGAAGACGAATGGAGTTCGCATAACCCTTTCGACAGAGCGCATCGGCCACCACGTTTGCCTTGCCAGGATGATACCGAATTTCACAGTCGTAGTCATTAAGAAGTTCGACCCATCTTCGTTGCCTCATGTTCAACTCCTTTTGATTGAAGTTATGTTGGAGACTCTTGTGGTCAGTGTATGTTTCACACTTAGTACGTAGAGGTAATGTCTCCATATCTTAAGAGCAAACACAACGGCTCCAAGTTCCAGGTCGTGGGTGGTGTAGTTCTTCTCATGAATTTTGAGTTGTCTAGAAGCATAAGCTATCACTTTTCCTCTTTGCATCAGTACACAGCCTAATCCTTGCCCTAACGCGACGCAATAAACCACGAAGTCATCACTACCCTCAGGAAGTGTGAGGATAGGTGCGTCACAGAGTTTTTGCTTCAGAGTTTGGAAGGCTTCTTCTTGTTTGGGTCCCTATATGAAGGGTTTTCCTTTATGTGTTAAAGCCGTGAGTGGTACAGCGATACGGGAGAAATTTGCAATGAAACGACGATAATAACCAGCCAAACCAAGAAATGATCTTACTTCGGTAGGTGTATGTGGCGCTTGCCATTCCTGTACTGCCTTGATTTTTGAGGGATCAACATGAATTCCCTTGTCATTGACAACGTGTCCAAGGAATTGTACTTCCCTTAACCAGAATTCACATTTCGAAAACTTAGCATACAGCTTTTCTGTCCTTATGAGTGTAAGGATGAGTCGAAGGTGCCGTTCATGATCAGACTTAGACTTTGAGTAGATGAGGATGTCGTCGATGAAGACTATAACAAAACGGTCGAGATAAGGTTTGCAGACTCTGTTCATTAGATCCATGAAGACAGCTGGGGCATTGGTTAAACCAAATGGCATGACCATGAATTCATAATGACCATAACGAGTTCGGAAGGCGGTCTTTGGGACGTCTTCTTCATGTACTCTGAGTTGATGATAACCAGAACGAAGGTCGATTTTTGAAAAACAGGTGGCGCCTTAAAGTTGGTCAAGAAGATCATCGATGCGAGGTAATGGGTAGCGGTTCTTAACCGTTAACTTGTTGAGTTCTCTGTAGTCGATACACATGCGAAACGTTCCATCTTTCTTCTTCACAAAAAGGACAGGTGCACCCCAAGGCGATGAGCTAGGACGTATGAATCCTTTGTCAGTCAGCTCTTGCAATTGACTGGCCAGCTCTTGCATCTCGGATGGGGCTAACCTATAAGGAGATTTTGCAACTGGTGTAGCTCCAGGTATAAGATCAATGCGGAATTCGACTTCTCTCACGGGAGGAAGTCCTGAAATGTCGTCAGGAAAAACTTACGGAAAATCTTTTACTACTGGGATGTCTTCGAGTTTCTTCTCCTTGGTTCCCTTTTTGACGACATGAGTTAGGAATGCGACATAATTCTTGCGGAGATATCTTCGGGCTTGAAGACAGGACATTAATTTGAGTCCCTTCCGAAGGGGTTTCTCCAAAGATTCGTAGAGTCTGACCGTTTGCAAGAGGAATGCGAATGAACTTTTCGCGGCATACAACTTCAGCATGATGTTGGCTGAGCCAGTCCATACCAATTATAATGTCGAAACTTCCCAACTTCATATGATGAGGTCAACTGGAAAATCGTGATCGTTTAGGGTGAGAGTACAATTGCGTATAATAGAGTTTAATGAGACCGGTTTTCCGTCCGCAACTTCTACCGTTATGGATTCCATGAGTTTATCACGAGTTTGGTTGAGGATGGGTTCAAATTCTAAGGACACAAAACTCTTATCCGCGCCAGTATCAAATAACATGGATGCATAACTACCATTGATGAGAAACGTACCGTTAACCACATTGTTGTCAGCCCTAGCTTGATTTGCGTTGATGTTGAAAGCTCTTCCTCTTGCAGGTGGAGGAGCTTGGTTAGCCTGGTTTACTGGATTAGCTTGAGCTTGGGCATGGATGATGTTCACCAAGCGTGGACAGGTGTTCCTGAAGTGGTTCGGGTCTCCATAGTTGTAACAAGCCCGCATAGGTTGCACCATGGGATAGTTGGGTTGATAGTAGGATTGGGCTACATGTTGGGTAGGTGGTAGGAGTAAAGGTTGTTGGGCTTGACCCACTATCTGATGGTGGGTTTGGGTTGAGGGTTGATTGCGGTTCGTTCGCTGAAGCGCGCGACAGGTTTGAATGGTGTGACCTGCGCGGCCACAGCCGGTGCAATGTTGGCAGGGATGATCAGGAAAGTGATGATATTGGCAACGGTTGCATTTTGGGTAGGGGCCGGAGTATGGCTTTTTATATGGTGCAGATGAGGGGGCAACTTGAGTGATGGGTGCAGCAGGGATAGGGAAATTTGTTTGTGTGACAGCAAAGTTTCTAGTGTTTCGTTTCCTCTTACTAGCAAACTTTAAGGAGGAGGTGGAATGGTTTGAAGTTTGGCCCTCAATGGGGGCTTTCTTTTTCTCGTCCTTAAATTTGCCGTTACGGATACGATTCTCGGTAAGCTCGGTAGCTAGTTCCATAGCAGCTTCAAGTGTTGCAGGCGAAGTGCTTAGAACTGAGTCTTGAATTTTCGAGGGGAGGCCTCGAATATAGTGTTCGACTAAGCGGTATACTGGGGTGAACAAGTTGGGGATCATTTGGTTCAACTCTAGAAACCTTTTGTTGTAGGAAGTATGATCTCCCTCCTTTTGCTTCAACGAGTGAAATTCATCCTCTAACTTTTTGATCTCGCTTCTTGGACAGAAGTATCTCGTCATGATTTCCCTTAACTCCTCCCATGTTAAGGCCATTGCATCTTCGATTCCTTTCTTACCTTTTTCTGTATTCCACCAGGTAAGAGCTACTCTAAATAGTCTCCCGGTTGCGTAACATACCTTGCGATCCTCGGGACAACCGCAATTGAGGAAGGTGTTTTCCATTTCCTCAAACTAGTGGAGGAGAGCAGTGACACCTTCGGTCCCTTCAAATTTCGGGGGATCGCAAGATTTGAAGTGTTTGTATGAGCACTTTTTGGAGGGAGGGTTGTCGACGTTCTGGTCTTCTTGATGGGGAGGATTGATGGGATTTGCGGCGAGAGCTTGTTGGACTTGAATTACGATGTCAGGAAGCACCGCGGCCATTTGTTTTGCAAATTTGGGTGGCCAAGCGTTCGTTTGATCTTCCTGACCTTCTACCCCCACGTTGTTGCCTAGCCGACATCTACAGGAACATACATAAGAAGATTGTGAGTTTAAGGAGTCTTTTTAGGTGTCATGTGTCGTTTTAAAAAAAAATAACATAAACATCAATAATGAAACTACATCCATAGGATGTCTTGGGTTTGCTCATGTTTGGGCCTCCAATGTCCCCCATACCATCACCTGTATAGTCATGTGGGCCCCATGACTATTGGCTTAGTAGGATTCACATTGGTGTTGGCGGTTTAACACTCGCATCACCCGAATGAAAACCATGAAATATGTTTGCGAGATGTATGGTCGGAGGGTATCCAGGTGTTGACACAATGAAAACTCAAAGTGGGGTTAGCTCACACGACGTTTGGTATAGCATGCTTTGGCCTAATAGGTCCTTCGTACTCTCATCGTTAGTCCCCAGGTAGGCAAACTGGTCCTTTATTTTGGATTTATACGAATGCCAAGCCTAGACAGGACGTTCCGACTACCGGTACTTGTACCCTTCCAGTTACTACATGCCCGTCATGAGAACTCACTTTGATGTGATTTGGAAAAATACAAAAATCGTTGCAAAAATCATGGAAATTGTGGAGTGTGTGCTCTCATGGATATGATATGTTATGAGGATATGATTCATGATGAGCATTGTATAGTAATATGTACTTATGAACATGCTTGCATAACATTGAATGTAACAATAAACATAAAGCATATAAACATCATGAATTTTGTATGTAACAGATAAACAATTTTAAAATTCTAATCAACTATAGTATAGACTCAAAGAGTCTAATAACCTATCCTATATCCCTATAGTCATGGCTCTGATACCAATCTGTCACACCCCGACCCGCAGCGGAATAAGAGTCGGGGCATAATTGGGTTATCACCAAAGCTCATGATGTTTACTAATATGTTTCATATTTATTAAATTCAAAATTACAACTTCAATATTCCAAACAAGTTCATACAATTACAAGGAAAAAGTAACTAAATAAGCAATCCAAAGCCTAAACCGATTTATTCTTCTAAGCCGTCCTATATGTTTCTTGCAGCAACTGATCACCTGTATCATGTGTAAAAATGGGGGTTTTTGGGTCAACAAAAGTTGGCGAGTGAACCTTGTTAGAAAACATTTATTATTGATTTCTTGTTGTATTTAATATGGAAAAATTGTGCAATAATCATATGTGAGCAAACATAAATAAACATACAATAACAAACCATAACAAACCACCTTGCATGAGTATATGACATGAATGATAATGTATATGTTGGCAACGTCACGTTCCGCTCATAGGTAATGGGGAACGGACGGCCTATGATGATGTATGTGCGATCAAGGCTCAATCAAACGTAGCCGATCGTATGTTGGCAACGCCACGTTCCGCTCATAGGTAATGGGGAACAGACGGCCTATGATGATGTATGTACTGAATATGATAAATTAAATCTAAACATTAACCACACAAACAATTGATACATATTAGATACACATTTGATCATAGATATGATGGATGCACAAGTGTTTAAATGTAATAAAAATAAGACACATGATACACCTCAAAAAGTGATTAAAACGGGGAATTTGTAGAGATTCACTCACATTGGGTGCGTTCATTTGATAATGTTGAATGCGCACGAGTTTAGAGAGTTGATCGACGAGGAATAACTAGCCTAAATAATAACGAAAAGGTACGGTAAATAAGTGGATTTTATTAACAATTTTAATAGGATTTTTAGATTTATTTTTGTGAGTTTAAGGTCATTTTCTAACTTTAAAAACAATTTTTTTAAGTATTTTAATTGATTTTTAAACTAAATAAATAAATAAAAATAAAAAAAATGTTGACTTTTTGGGTTGACCGTTGACTTTTGACTGTTGACCGGTTCGGACTTGTGTTTGTTTGCGCTAAGTGAGGTTCGAACTTGTGACCTCTCGTACGCGTGCACGCAGCTCTACCAACTGAGCTATATGTCTAACCCGAAATATTCTAAGTTTTAATTATATATATATACTAATTAAATGTTTTAATTTATTCGATTATACTAAAAGAATTTAAATGATTGAACCGTTGCAGGGAAACCGAATCGAACTCGGGTCCCTTGGTTTGTAAGCGCACAGCCCAACCAGTTGGGCTGTGTGACTTATCTGTTAAACTTACAATTTAAATTAATCTTAAGAACATCTTGGGTCCTACTCTAATTCAGTAACAAAAAAATTGGTTTTAATTCGGAAAGCCGGTGCGTTTGTAAGATTCTAACTCGTGACGTCCGCTATGTGTTTGCACACAGTCCACCGCTGGACTGTGTGTCTAACCCGGTTTTATATCTTGTTTTAATTAAACTTATACTTATTGTTCGACTTCATCTTCTTCGTTCAAAGACACAGACAACGATATTCGACAGTTCTTGATTAATTCGATTAACGAACATATAAATGATTAAAATGTAATGGACAAAGAAGGTTTTGGAAATGAATGTACCGGAAAGATGATTTTCTCAAACTCCAGCAAAGGTCGTCGGCTCTGTTTTCTGAATTCCGTCTGAGCGGACCAACTAACAGTTTTGATTAACTAATTGTGAAATTAAATGACTAAACAAGAATTATCAAAGAGTTTAGATGTTCGTACCGATTCACAGCGTGATTTCGGAATTTTCAGAAATTTTCCGGCGAGTGCTGAATATCCGGTAACGTCGTCTGGGACCGATTCTGGTTGAAGGACTTAAGTTAGTATAAGTCTAACAATGGATAGAAGATGAAAGAATTGAGAAATTTACCGATTCGAAGAATGTAACGGTTTTCCGGCGAAAGTCCAGCGATATCAAAAACGTTTCCGACGAACAGAAATTAGAGCGAAAGTGAAATTGGAGGTTCTGTGAGTGTTTCCGAATTATGAGACGATGATATTGTTAGAGTAAATCAGGAAGTAATTGATTTCGGTTTTCAACTCCCAAAATCATATGAATCGAGACAATTGATGACCGAATTGATTAAGAACGTGGGCAGCAATTGATCTATCGGTTATAATCAGTAATAGCGAACCTCAACAGTCTGAACAGTTGAAAGCCGATGAGCGGTTTCAGTTTTGGCGCAAACAGATGAGTTCACGGGTAGAGTTAAGTTTTATTTGTTTCCTTGTTTACACAAAAGAACTAAGTGGCGGAGTGGTTAAGTTGTGTGATGGTTGTGTCTTCCGGCTGACCCGGGTTTGAAACCCGGCAGCCTATTTTCATTTTTATTTACTTTATTCTTACTTTTAACAATTTTTGTTTCCATATTCTAAAATGTTTATTAGTTATGTATTGTTTAAAATTAAAATGAGCATTAAATAAGCAACGAAAATTTGAAACTGACTATTCGATTAATAAACGAAGCGGGTTTTGAAAACCCGTTTTTCGACGGATGTTACAAAATTGTTCCTTATCAGCATCATATGGTTTTGCTACCAAAATGTGATTAAGGTCATCCATGGTGCTTGCTTTTTGCGGATGATAATGTGTTAGTGGCAGAGAGTAAACAAAGCCTCAATGCGAGGTTAGAGGATTGGCGAGCAGCTTTAGAGGGCAAAGTTCTAAGGGTTAGTCGCTCTAAGACTGAGTGCAGGCGACAACGAGAAAACATCGCGTCCAAGCTGGATGGTGTATGTGGAGAGCTGCCACTGGGGTATTGTGCAACAAGAAATTCCCAGCAAAATTAAAGGAGAAATTTTATAGAGTTGCAGTTAGACCTGCTATGTTATATGGAACAGAGTGTTGGGCCATCAAGAATGCACGAGCGTGTAAGGTAGAGGTATCAAAGATGAGAATGCTTAGGTGGATTTGTGGACATGCTAGATTAGACAGGATAAGAAATGATGTCTTTCGAAAAAGATTTGGTGTGGCTATTATCCTAGATAAGATGAGGGAGGGATGAGATGGTTTAGGCATTTTAGGAGGAGACAGTTGACAACCACGCTTAGAACCATGAAAGCTCTCAATATGGAGGGGAGGAGTAGAGGTAGCCCAAAATTGACTTGGGAGGAACGCATTAAGGTGGATATGCTAGACATGCATATCTCTGAGGACATGGTCGAGGATGGAGTTTTTGGATATGTAGGATTAAGGTTAAGGACTTTTAGAAGGATAACACTTTTTTGTTTTGGGATTCTTGCCTTAGGATCTTAGCTTTTGAATTATTTTTTATGGCCTTTGCATGGTATCATTTTTCGTATGCATATATGTGGTGTGGTATATGTCCATTTTATATATTTAGTACTCAATAACTTTTGTTTGTCGTGAGTAATAGCTACATGCCTTTATTTGTTTTTGTTTTTGTTTTTGTTTTTATTTTATTTTACTCTTAAGATGTTGCTTTGGAGCTGAGGGTCTTTTTGGAAGCAGGCTCTCTATCCCCAGAGATAGTAATAAGGCTTGTCTATATCCCACCTCCCCAGACCTTACAAGTAGCTTCAAGCTATACGTGAAATTACACTGGGTATGATTGATTAATTGATTTATGATGTTATGGTTTCTATTTAGTAATTAAAATTATAATCATGTATTGATGTACAATGAGTTCAATATTTTTTTTATTAAATCCCACTTTGGAAGCCACAATCTTACTAATGCACAAATATGTTAATTTTTATCAACATATATTATTATGGCTATCAACATCAAAAATAGATTAGCTTTCTTTTCAAATTTCGTACTCCTATATATACCGCTATTGTATCTCATTGTAAATCATACCTATCATTGAAATATTAGTTCTTTTCTCCCTATAATTATTCTCATATTCTTGTGTTAATAGGCTAGTTTCACAACAATTAAAAAGTTATTTTAATCAAATGCATATTGCCTTTATGGTTAACTATTCTTATATTAATCCAGATTGGTAAATTTATTTTGGTAATAACGGAGAATTCAATTCCCAAGTTATTAATGATTATTGAAATAAATGTTGAACTTCATGTAACTTGTGTTTATACAAGAATTGCTTTGTTGAGACGATCACTAACGTTCACGATTGATTGAAAAGCCAATGATCATAAGAACAACAGTTCATATTTGTATTTGGTTAAATGTGATTTTACATGTACAACATTAAACATCAAGCTAATATGTCATCATACTGTTATAGTTGGTTCTTAGTCAGGTATCAAATACGTCCCTTCTAAGATTTTGGTTGTTTGATCCACCACAACGCACAATGTTGGGACCTCTAAAAGGGTTGAGAATATATGTTGGGTAAAAAAAATTGTCTATGATTAAATACTTAAAGCCATTGGTGAGAGATTTGCTTATGGCTCATTGGTTTTCACTTTAGTGAATGAATGTTCCCAACATTAGGGGGGAGATAACAAGCAGTTTGAAAGTGAAAACTAAAATGAATTATCATGTCATCTTGATCCTCAGACCATAAACGGTGAACCAGAAGTTCAAAGGATAATTCATTTACCAATATTAATAAACAAATTACCAGACAAGCTCACTTACCTAAATAGAGTGACTAAGTAAGTTATATAATCAACTGCTTATGCTCTAGATATAATTGTGTCCCAAGAGGACAACCACATATTTTGTAATGAGTCTATTGCACGCCTGAAGCGTAATAGACTAGTTGATTCCAATAATAAAATTCTTCAAAAATTGGAGCAAGTAATTAAGATGGTCAAGTCGAGGTTATAGTAATAAGATCACCTGAAAAGAGATTAGACATGATGGTTCAACAAGAACCTTATGTACTTGAAAATAAAGAGATCTCAATAAGTTGTATCATGTCTAAGATATGTATGGAATCGAAATAAAATCGACGTCGTTATACTTTTGTATATAATATAGCGCTTAAAATGATTAATTGACGAGGATCAAGATATGAGATCTTCCTATGAACATAAACAGAGAAATGAATGGCCAAAATGTAAAGAAGCAAATAAGACAGAGTTGAATTCTCTAATGACATGAAAGATTCTAGACTAACAATCCATACAAATGATGTTGTACAATATGTTTGATACAAATGGGTATTTTATGTGAATCACGTGAACATCCAATTATATGATATAAGGAAAACTGGTGGCAAGGGAATCTTGTGAAGGCATATGACTAATTATGAGGAGATGTATTCTCCAATGGTGGATGTATTGACTTTCTAATATCTTATTAGTCTGGTGATATATATAAAGAGAGAATTGATAGTCGTCTTATGAATGTTTATGTATCGCTTGATATTAAAAGTTTACATGAAAGTCCCTCAACGATTTGAATTATTAAAAACATGTAAAATAAGTTCTCGAGAACAATATGATCGTTGTATACAGATTCATATTTTAATACATTGAATATAATTGGAACTCCTGATGAGTATCCTAAAGCACTTGATATAGAAATCAATGAGGAGGTTTTGTAAAAGAACTCCTAAAGAGTGTATGCACATACATTGTTGTTCAAAGTAGAAATAAGTACGTGAATGATTGTAAATGCCTGAAAACCTCATTTTTATACAGTTAAAAAGATGGTATAAACTAAAATAGTCGAGTTGAGTGGTGTACAACTCATGAGATATTCTGATAAAGAGCAATATAAGTTTGATAATATTATCCATCTTTATCAAAAGTCTTCTCCTAAAAGTTCATTATAATTGTTGTTTACAATGATGATGTCCCGCATCATCGAAAGAAACAGTTAAGCATATAGAGGGAGAATTTTTTAATGTCATTGACACATTGTAATTATTACTCAACATGCAGTTCAAGTATATGTGTAATCAATCAAACTATATCTATAAGGAGGTTGAAGTGCTTTACCATGGACGAAGCTTATCCTTTAAGTACGTTAAAGGTTGTTCGATTACTTGATATAGAAATGACTATTATAGTCTCCTATGAAAGAAACTGAAATTTATGGTTTAGAAGTACCATGTTTAAGTGCAATTGTGCATTAGTATTTCTTGCTATCTATTTAAGATTTTATATATCTATCGATCTGATATAGCATGTGTTAAGCGAGGAAATATTGAAATGGGAAAACATCTATTTCAATACATCTAAGGTATGTAAGATATAAGTTTATATTTTACTAACCTATCGAAACAAGTTTGGTTAGTTTTGTAAATGTAGGAAATGTAAAAAAATACAGTTGTAGATCATATGATATTTGTTTACAAGAAAAGGCACTACAAGGCTCATATGAGGATCATACATCATCGCGACATAAACGATTGCACATTAAAGGATCAAGTAGCAAATCATTGGTTACAAAAGCTTTAAGCAACTTTCAAGAAAGCTGGACACGCGTCACTTAAACAATACATATTAAAATGAGGGGGAGCTTTATTCAAGTTGCACTATTTTCCCTTCACTAAGTTTGTCACATTAGAGTTTTTTTAGTAAGGTTTTTAATGAGGCAGCATACTTGATCCAGAAGTAATCCAAGAAGAAAATACGCGCTACACTCTTTTTCCCTTAGCTGAGGTTTTGTCTCACTGGATTTTCCTGACAAGGTTTTTAACAATACATAATCTCCAAGCGTATGAAGTTAATAACCAAGGGGGAGTGTTATAAACATATATTGTTATTATGGTTATTGACACCAAAAATAGATTAGGTTTCTCTCCAAGTTTTATACTCCTATCTCATTGTACATCATACCTATCAATATCATACCTATCAATGAAATATTAATTCTTTTCTCCCTATAATTCTTCTCATATTCTTGTGTTAATAGGCTAGTTTCATAACAATAAAAAAAAGCTTTTTTTTAATCAAATGCATATTGCCTTTATGGTCAACTATTCTTATATGGCTGGTAACCTCCGATTTTAAGTTGTGTCAACATGTAACCGGGTCTCTTACCCCCTGACGCAGGTGATGGTGAAAGAAGTTCGAGGTGTGGGAAAAGAGACCGTCGAAAAGGGTTGCGAGAGAAATAAAGAGTTACCCTGCACTTAAAACCCGAGGCAAAATCATATTTGTTTCTTAAGTAGTTCAGTTTAGATGGTTCATTCAGTTTCCAATGTTTTTTGAAGATCCCTACTTGTCACCTAGCTTGAAAAAAATGCGTTAGATGGGTCAAATCATTTGAAAGTCACCCAAGGGAAAAACTATAGGGTTTAAATTTGAAGTCACCAGGGAAAACTATAGGGTTTAAATTTGAAAGTAAGAACAGCAGCTCAATGACACCTACTGTAAAATTGTTCAAAAAAGCTGAACCCATAAAAATAAAAGCAGGTAAGTCATCCTCTTATCATCCTCAAAAGAAACTATGAACTAATTACGAAAAAAAACCGAAAGCTGGTTTTTAAAATCAGATTGGATGAATGAAAACTAAATGCTATCGAGTAAGAAGACGGTATGAAGGTAAATCCTCAAGCCGAGTCACATCATCTTGTAAAAGCTCTCTTTCCAGCTGGCGGCGTGTTGATTTCATCACAGCCTGTATCAAGGAATGATAGTTATGATTACAGAAGCAATACAATTACAATAATAATTAATATATATATATATATATATTATATATATATATATATATATTTGAATAAACTGATGTAGGAGACTGTATGCGTTAAAAGTCGACTTTGGATGACTTTCCACCCGTTTAACAGATTCTAGTTATGCACATACATTGAAATCCATATAAGAAGCGTGCATGGCAAGCCATTTATGATCCATTAGCTTGAATGTGATGCAATACAGAAGGTCAAATGCTGATTCATTTTCTGTAGGGAAATAAAATAATATAAAAAATCTGTAAAATTGCTGATTCCTTAATTTATAAAAATATAAATAAACAAATAAATAAAGCAGATATATTTAAAATGGGTGGTCATATATACCTGAAAGAAATTTCAGGAAGGTTGCTCCGATAAAAGTTCGTGGTTTTACTGCATGGTTGAAACACTGTTAAAAACTTTGCCGGAATCTAAATTAAAATATGTTAAATGCAACTTTACTCGAAGAACGATGGAGTAATAATGTAATTTTGCATTTGGAAAGTTTAAATACCAAGGGCTTGTAGAAGTAATAATGCAAGAAGTTTAGTATCTAAAGTTATTGTACCTGCTTCAAGATCAAGCATCTGAATAAGCATGAATGTGATGTTGACACCTGCTACAGCAAAAGGATATTCCCACATTGCCCTCTCACCTTCCAGCTTCTTAAGAAGATCTTGAAATGATTTCTGCATAACATCAGTGTCCAACATGTAACAAATAAGCAACTGACATCTGGCAAAACTATAGGTTTGGGTCAAGATAGATAAGGAGCATACGGGGAAATTTCTAGCTAAATACAGCAAGTTCTCCAGTGATATGAACCCGCCACCCCTGTCACAGAATATTAGGGTTCATGAATAGGTAAAATAATGCGGATTTCAAGGAAAATCAGGAAATTGTTTTTACCTAAAATCTGTGGAAGGATCTTTCCCTTGCCAGCCCATTTCCTTCCACTGTTCAGAAATTAGATCACGAAGTTCCTCTTCAGGACATGCAGCTTTCCACAATGCCCGTAATGCTTCCTACAACAACAATATAGGTAATAAGTAGAACATTATTGCTTCCCTGTTATAGACATAAAGATATATTTGTGCATACACATTAATTGTAAAAGAACCGAACGTGGGGCTTGTTTAGGTACATTAATTGGATAAATGAACCAACATGAATGCTTAAATGAACGAATTTTCTTGTTTGTGTTTGTTCCTTAAGAAAGTGAACATGTTTGTGTTCGTTTATGTCTGCTCATTAATATTTTATACAAATATAATGAACATAAACGAACCTAAGTAATCAAACGAGACATGTGTTTATGTTGGTTCGTTTCAATTAAATGAACAAAAATCTCTTCATGTTTGTTCGTTTATCAAATAAATGAACATAAACGAACTACCCGTCGAACCGTTCACTGAACGTTCGGTTCATTTACAATCCTAAATGTACCTGATGTTCTGGAATTGACCTATCATAGGCGATGTCTAAACGGTTTTGCAGTCTTTGTAGGCAATCTTCCTGACAGCAACACAGAGAAACAAAGCATGAGTCTACCACTTTATGTGTTAAAGATGCTTGTGCACATTATTGTTAAAAAGTGAAGTCGCAGAGATCACTATAGTAAATGCAAATGTTTACTACATTACCAAGAACAAGCACAGCTGGCAGAAAAAAAAAGCACTACAAATCAAATTAAGAACCAAACTCCCAATGCTGTAAGCCATAATCCATAATGTAAAACAACTAAACAGTATGAATGTCTAAGGGAAACCTCTGTAGTGTACTACACACAGAAAAAAATAATATAAAAAATAAACCAAAAGAACTACTTTAACTAATAATACCTGGGCTGGAGTCAAGTCAAATGAAGGACGAGAGTCGCCTGCTTTTCTCTGGACACAAACACATGAAAGGCTTCTGCCAAGCCATGCTGTTGAGCCGGCAACAACCTCATCTACAACAAAAGGATGATGATGACCAGAACAAGTAAGGTATAGTATTCCCCAAAGTCATGTTTTTCAGCTATAGAAAACTTTCAAAACACGTATCATCAATCAATTAAACAGCAAACAGCCAAAACAAATTCCCAAATATAACATACTATAAGAATATTAAATGTCAAGAAGCATAAATTACACAACCATACCGTTTAAACGAGCAACATTAAATGCGGTCCACAGTAGACAAACAGGTATCATTACATTATACTAGAAAGTAATAAATATAGGAATACCTTATGCTCAAAATAAATACAAATAAAATCATATTCATTCAAATAGTAAATAAATACTCAAAAAGTCACATAATTCCTGTTGTAAAGGTGATTCAATTAGTCACTATAACATAATAATAATAATCACACACGCACATCTTCCGGCTCAACTAACTCAAACTCAACCAAAACTACCTCCTAAACGTTTCATTTCACCTAAACGACGTCGTAACTGACACAAACCTCAAATTCAATCAATCAAACCTACACTAAAGAAATCAACCAATACAGATCCAGTCCTCAACAAAATCACAACTAAAACGAATGTAGTTAATCAAAATCACAACAAACTTAACAGGACGAGAAGATATTGAACTATACCTGAAGTAGCGTGACAAGTATTGGTTCGATCGAGACCTTGAGGAATCCTGCGAACAGCGACGAAGGATCCGCCGTCATCCATTGGTGTAAAAACACACAGTAACACACGCACTAATGGAGGTTTTGTTGTTCCGCCATTAATATTGGAATACCGGCGAAGCACATTGTGAGTTTTGGGAGTAAAATATGGAATCAGTGGTTAATATTGGTAAATGATAGTGACGCGGGTTACGTTTGTAGAAGATGGAGTTAATTTGAGATGAGATAGCGAGAGGGTCAACTAATTTTGACCTTATAAGTGTCAATGCTTGAGTATTTATTGTATATTTGATTTGTTTCCTTTTATTTATATAAAAAAATTCAACTAAAACAAAATACTTTTTTCTAGAAATAATCAAACAAAATTCAACTAAAACAAAATAATTTTCTCAAAAATAATAATGTTCGTTTTCTATATGTTTATTATATGGGACTGTCAGATGCCTTTTAAAACAGATGTCTCATAAATTTAGAATTTGTACTGTAAAGTAGAAAAAATTGTCTTACATCGGTTTGGTGGTTTAGCTAGATCGGTTACTATAACTTTTTATAATTGCAAACAAATATACCCTTTAATTCTCTGTGTAAACAAGACGAGCCACTCGAGAACGATTGACTAGAAACTCAAATCGAGACGAGGTCAAACAAGTTGGAGCCTGAGTCAAACTTTATTATTGTTCATTTAGTAAACAAGCTTGAGCACGAGTTTCACATGTTGAGCTCAAAATGGCTCGCGAGCCTAAACAGGTTTCCATTAATATAACATATATTATTATATATAAACAAATATATGTAGATGATATATAAAAACATATAAATAAAATAATTAAATAGCTAATAAAGAATAAATGACCAAGTCTGAGCCAAGTCAAGCTTTAAAATTAGAGCTCTAAACGGAAGCTGAGCTGTCGGCTCAACTCGTTTATACCCCTACCTCTAATCCTACTCATAATTTAACATTAACCTCTTATGCAAAACTAGAAGTCTCAACCTCATTGGGACAAACACAACTCTAAACGTTTTAATACCATTAGGATGGTGCACTTTAGTGAATAATATTACAAGTAAATTTGAAATAATAGGGTATAAAAAAAATACTAAAGTATCTTAAAAATGTAGAAAAACTTTTTAACATTAATCTGGAACATAAAATAAATACGAAGTGTAATATATTAATACTTCTACATAATGATGTGCAATAAAATTTAGGATTATTCACCTATCCAAATAGTGAATTTCGACACTTGAAAGTTTAACTATAAGAATCAAGTTAAGTATAAACACATCATCATAATCTCCTTCAATGTCACAAGGTCAATGAAAAATATCAACATGTTGCATAGTAAATTGCCAACATATTAACAATACATCACTTAATAATTATTTCTATACAAAAATTTTAACCACCATATCATTGCTTTCGATAAGGGGATGACTCATTGTTATGTGTTGGCTCTTCATCGACCACTTAAAATTTGGCTTCGTTAATGCTTTTATGATTGATGGGATCGTAAGGACTCTTATCAAGTTATCATCCTTAGGCATAATGTTATCATTTTTCGTAAATAAAAATGACAAAGATTTAATTCATAAATACTTTTATCACTTATCCTTTAGACTATATGGTGTGGGTGTCGTTCCTCAGCGTTGTTGCCAGTCAACACCCACCTTTCCACACTGTTCCCGCGTTGTGCACGGCGTTGTTGTTTGGGCGAGAGATATTCCACCGGCGTAGAGGGCTAACACGAGTCGACGTGGAGCTTGGTTATTGGTTGCTTCAAACTAGCCATTCAACGGCTAATTTGACCTTTAAAAAAAAAAAAAAAAAAACCTATATATACTAACATATTCACACCATTTAAAAAAAAACCACACACTCAATCATCCATTTATCTCTTTTCAACTACCTATTCTCTCTCATTTTTTACAACATTTTTAAATATTGGAAGGCTCAGATTCTTCACCTTCATCTTCTTCGTCATCGTCTGGGCTTGAAAAAGAAGCAAACTTTATTGAAATTAAACATGATAAAACACATTACAATCTTCGAGCAGATTTGGTTGAACATATTTGGAGTCTTCCACGAGACAAGTTGACGAAGACGAAGAGGATGATTAAAGTTTATGGTAATTTTTTTTAAGTTTATGTAATTTTTTATTTTTAAGTTTATGTAACTTAAATTTCATGTGGTTTTTAAAACTTATGTTTTTTATTCAATTAATATTGACGTTTTTAAATTAAATATAATTGATTTTATATAATTTTTAAATAGAAAATAACAATATTAAATAGGTGTCATGTGTCGAATAACGCCCCTCTTCCACGCCACTTAGCACACCCCTTTTTCTATCACGCCACTTTTCTGACGCATGTTTACGTTTCATCCACATGTCGCGTAACACTCATTTTTAAGCCACTCCACACCGTTAGGGATGGCAAAAAAGCTCGAGCCTGACGGGTATATCGAAACCCGAAACATATGAGCCAGGTATACTTGAAGCCCGACGGGTATGAGCCCGGTATGGGATTAAAAATATAAAAAAATCTGGGTACGGGTTTGGGATTTAGTGATACCCGCCCGATACCCAGCCTGTTTACCCAAATAATACCTGAAAAGTATATTAATTAAAATTTAATCTTCTAATTATATAAACTTTAGTACATAAACTTATTCATTATTCATAATTTTACTCCGTTGCTTGTCTTCAAGACTTTAACATACATAACATTCAAAATTTTATGTTTAGTAATGTTGTTTCTATCCAGATAAAAATGTGTGTTAGTTTTGAGATTTTCTAAATACATCTCAAGTTGTTAGGGAGATTACTTGGTCCTGATTAATGCTACTATTTTTCATATCTGGTGTTTGATTAAATGCAAAATACATAAACTCATATTATTGTTTTAAAGTAGTACATTAATTAGTTATATGTTTCAAATATGCATTTGAATATGATATGTATGTATGTTATTGGTTATCTTTTCCTTTATTGTAGTTATTAAAAGAGTAAATTATATAAACATTAGAGTAAAAAATTACACATAGGAGTCTCAATGGTATTTTTAACAAATTAACGGGTATACCCGATGCCCGATGGGTAATAACCCGACAAATACCCGACGAGTAACGAGCCGAGTATGGGATAAAGAATTACAACCGGGTATGAGCTTGGGATTACCACTACCCGGCTCGAACCCAACCTATTACCCTTCCTACACACGGTACGTTCTTAACTCTTAATGCTCCAATTGGTTCCTCTTATTTGTAAAAAAAATGACAAAGATTTAATTCATAATTCATAAATACTTTAATCACTAATCCTTTAATGCTCCAATTGGTTCCTATTATGTATGGTAACTCTTGTACAAATACTCCAATTGCGCTTACATCCAAAAGATAGAGAGTTTTTATACTAATTCTAACCGCAAACTTTTGAACCCCTAACATTTCCATCAAACAATTTCCACCACTATATAATATAAAAAATATGGAAAATCAGCAAAATAGACATTTTAATCAACTTTTTACCGAAATGAATATTGAACGGAAACATTAATTTCTTAAAAATAACTTTGAGAGCCAATAAAAGACACGGGACAATATAATGTAATTTTGTACCAATTAATTTACCAGACTTTGTATAGTATCGACTTTTTATAGTGTTGTAAGCTAGAGGTTAGGCAAAATGAAAAAGAAGTTTTGTACGAACTGAAAAAGATTTGCATCTCATATAGTGATATCTGATACATTCATAATCAATATCATGTTGTAACGCGCATATCAGTCAACTCGTTTTTATACAAACGCTAACTGGAAACTTTTGACTCCCTAACATTTCCATCAAACAATATTCACCACTATATAATAAAAAAGGTTTGGAAAATCAGCAAAATGGACATTTTAATCAACTTTTTACCGAAATGGATATTGAACGGACACATTAACTTCCTAAAAAACAACTTTGATAGCCAATAAAATAATAAAAGACATGTGGACAATATTATGCAATTTGTTCACTTACTAATTTCATAATAAGTTTCATAAAGAGTAATTTTTTTTAATTCAAGGCCAAATCTTCAACCTTAGCAAAACTCTTTACTTCATTATACGTATCATAAAGAGTGAACTTTTTTTTTTTAAATTCAAGGCCAAATCCTCAACCTTAGCAAAACTCTTTACAATAGACAAATTCTTAAAACATAAGCATCCTGACATGCAAAGCTCCTAATATTGAGTTCTTATTAATCCATTACCATTTAGTCGATTACACATATCAATTTATTAACGTGGCAAGTCATTAAAATTTTAACCAATCACCCATTTTCAAACTTCTATGATCTTCAATTAACTAGTATTTAGCCCAATTAACTCTTAAATCGGTAAACGCAACATTTTAAATTAAAAATAGTCAGAAATAATGACTTTCACCAACCTCACTATTCTATTCTCTGCTAAATTTTTTTCAAGGCTAAACTAGATTTTCACCCATCGCTCGACGAAAAAAGTTAAATTGACTCGAATTTATACCATATATATTTCACCCGACTCACTTCTCAATTTACGAACTACACAAAATAAGTATAAAAACGTGTTATATTTGACCAGAATTGTTTCAGAAAAAAAAAGTTTATGTCAAAACGTGAGTCGGTTACGTGAAACTTCAATTTAAATCGATAGGTACGTCAAAACTACCATACGCAGCGCATTGCGGCCGTGATACTTTAGTTGTTTATAGTTGGCGACACGTTATGTGATGCGTTAACTACACAAAAAACACGTGTTTCACGTATTCCTGATCTAACTCAGTGTAACCTATATAAGCATTGTGGTTACAGTGTACGATGATGACATTAACGTGTGATGCCCGCACGTGACATTATGCATTTTGACTTTGTTACAAACGGTGCGTTTGTGACATTAACATCATTAGACATAGAGAAATAAAGAGTATGTCTCGGGCGTTGCGGTGTAAAGTTGAAATAGTAATTTAGACCACCGTATAAAGTCGTAAAAGTAATTTAGACATTAACATTGTTAGGCATAGATAGAAAAAGTATATTAATGTATGACAGGCTACGATCTAAAGTTGTAAAAGCAATTCAAATAAAATGAGATGTCAAGTTATTAAGTATAAAAAGTTGGCGTGTCAAAGTTGTTAATTACCAAACAGTTAGAAGTAAATGTGTAACTTACTTAGCTTAAGGGTGTGAAGTGAAAGAATTAGAAGTCTAGGGGTTAGAAAATAAAAGTATAGGGATTAGAATTATAACTTGTGAAAGCTAAGAGGAGTTATAAGCATAGGAGCTAGATTTGTAGTTTTGCAAAAGTCGCTAAAGGTTCTGGTTGTCTTTAAGATATAAGGTAATTACAAGTTTTCTTTTTTACGTACCCTGTATCATGTCCTTTAAAAAAAATTAAATTCACTTTATATTCTTTTTTAAATAGTTTGTTACAGGCCTTGTCCATTTCAGTAACTAAGTTAGAAAATCCAAGTTAAGTTGGTTCATGTCTTTGACATGAGGCCAATTGTTCTTTTTACCCTAAATGACAAAAAATGGTTTACATAAAGAAAAAAAACAAAAAAATTGAATTTAATGAAATATAAATGATATATTTTATTTAATAAATGATTTTTGTATATTTAACCTACAAGAATTGTTCTTTAGGGGTCTAAAGACCATTTTCTTCTCGTATGTCTTACACATGATTTAATTCACTAGAATTTTCTAACCCAGTTACTAAGAATGACAATACATGTAGCAAACTGTTGAAATATAAAAGACAAAGTGAAAATAAAACTTTTAAGGGATTTAGCCTACAGGTGTTTAAAAAAATCCGGATCTTAAAACCCGAATCTGAAATATCCAAAATTCGTATTCAAATTTTTTGGATTCGAATAGTGAATATATATTATATGAGCACCATGTTTAGTTTGAAATATAGTAAAAAAGAAATAGTATATAATTGGATTCGTATGTTGATTTATGAATGTTTTTTTTTTCAATGTTAGAAATTCGAAAAACTGAATATATATTTCGTTTTAATCTATTTACAAAATAGATTTTTTTTTGTTTTTGTAAATTGAGTACCCATTTAAATATATGAATCTCTGAAGTTTCAGAAACGAACTCAGATATTAATATTCACTACCCAAAACTTTCTGATATCCGAAAATCAAATAATCTGATTTTAAATACTCCTAATTTGGCCCATAATATTAAGGTTTTTAAATGACAAAAATTGTAATTTAATTTTTTTTTTGTTAATTTCAAACATGACGTAATCATTCTAAACACTTCTAATATAACAATATTATATTTATTTAGGTAAGAATGTGGTGTTTTGCACACCAATTTCCTTATACTGTTTAATATTGTCAAGTATTTTTAGGTAAGAATATGCTGTTTATCATACCAATTTCTTATGTTTCTATGAGTATTCATCCTAACCCCATCAATATGCATAACATAATCTCGTTAGATTTTTAAACTAAACCATATATAACACGTTCTACATATTAATAATAACTAATGTAAGGGGTAAGATCGAATAAAACGTTTATTTTGCCTAAATAAAATGAGAAAAAATCTTTAATCTTTAGTTTTTCAAATCAATGGTTAAGATGAAAATGTAGGAAAAAAGAGAGTTTAAGGGTATTTTGGAAAATTATATTTATTAACTTTCTCTCTTCACATGCAAGACACATGCATATTTTTTCTCATTTTTTAAACGTTCATAACTTTTTTACACGATATTATTTTTTCATAAAAGTTTCATCACAAAATCGAGCGTTTTTATCTTTAAGAACTAAAATGTTTTAGTACCAAAATACTTTTCTTCCTACATATAAGAATTACCACATGTCATCATCATAATATTTCTTAGGCTAATTACGCAAAATTTACTTTTTAACGGATCCTTTTCCATTAATGCAATATTAATGATAATATTATATATATATATATATATATTATATATATATTATATATTTCAGTTAGCATTTAATTTGATTTTTTACTTAATTTTTTCCATTAACCTTTTCAGAAATTTTATATACATAATTATGGTTTTTTTTCAACATTATGTTTTAAATTTTATTGCATACAAGAATATATTCAAAATTTAGTAGTTTTTTTTAATTGTAAATGACTTTTGTACCTATTTGGATAGGTAACTTCAGTAGAGTATAACTATGTATTTCGACTACACGACGAAGATGAAGAAAATGTGTGTATTATATTTGTATTTCATGATTATGTTTATTCGCACGTTTTTTTAATACGTAACTTCCCTGGAGTATAATTACCACTTCAACAACTCGATAACCATGAAGAGCATATGTTTAATTGCTTTTTATTTTATGTTTTTAGTCAATTAAAGTATTTTTGTTGTATCGTAAACGACTATTGTATGAGTTTTGACTGGTAACTTCGACGAAATACAATTTACACCTTGACTACCCAATGAAAATTATATATATCTTTTGTGTTTTACATTTTTGTCTAGCAAATATAGTATTTTATAATGTTTTAAATATTGATATGAACCGGTCGGTTATACCGGTTAAACCGAATATCGGACACGAGCCCAGTACGATGAAGTCCGGTAAAAGCCGAATACAATATGTCTTATGTTGAGGCGGTAAATCCGGTTCTACCGATTCAAATCGTTGAACCGGTTTGCATTATCTTAAAATTTGATTTTTTTAATTTTAATAAAATACGATATTATGGTAACATCGATCTTCCATATTTCTGGTAATTAACCTAGTGCTTTCTATTCCAATATAATTACTACTGAAACCGTTACCCACCACGTCCAATGTAATATTATTTAAAAGTAATAAAATACTTAATATTCTATATGAAAATAGTTTTTTTAGATAATACTATGATCAATTATATAAATCCTAATTGAGATTAGATTATTTTTTGAAATGAAATTCTAGGTTATGGAATTATAGGGTTAACTAGTAACCCGGTTGAACCGACCGATACAACCCGGTTCAACAGTTGAACATTTTAGAGCCCAACCTGATATGTTTTAAAAACCAGTTTTTAAAACATTGGTGTCTCTATTTCATAATTTTTTTTTCTATTTATGTATGCTTACGTGTTAATATGTAAGGTAATATACAGGTTGTTGGAAATGGGTCTCCAATTATTGATTATTTAACGTTGCTATTAAGATATGATCTAAAGAGTTACACTTTGGATGATGAACAAAGAATAATGTTTAACTGATAAACATTATGAATCATAAAAGCAGACGAATTATGAGAATGAGTATTTAAAGAGTTAAACGAGTAATAATTTATTATTCAATAATAAATTAAAGGAGTTATTTTATTAAGGATAAAATAATATCAAGCCGTTTGGCTAGTGGTTTTAACTTAGCAATGAATAATAGTTATTCGACAGAAACGAAGATTAGTTAATATTAGATAATAATTAAAAGAGAATTGGTTATATTATTTGGTATAAAACAAAGTCAAAAGGGTTAGCAATTAATAAGTAATTAAACAAGGTTAATTACTTGGGGAAAGCCAAACGTTGATGGGCTAGAGTGTAATTAGTGGTTCTTTAAATAGAACCTTAATCTGAAACCATAATTATAGAAAACAGCAAGAACACAATTGCAAAAGAAACCTAAAACCATAGCCACCTCCTTTCTCTCTATATCTCCCTACGGCCAGCCATCGCAGCCCCGGCCTCGCCATCCACCGACCACCTTGCCGTGCACCAACCACCTCGCCGCACCATCACTTTCGGTTGTCGCCGCCGCCGCACGCTACCACCACCTCGCTGTCTCGCGCCTGGTAATCCGATTCCTTTTGCATGTGGAATCTCATGGTGTTTTTAGAGATTGCGATCAGGCTTACTAGTGCAGCCGTTTACGCATCTATCGTGCGACTTTTTTTTGTATTTGTCAAGGTACAATCCTAAACCCGCTATGGTTGTGCTTTATATAATTATCTGAGAAGCATCACTGGTGGGAATGGTCTTATCCGTGTTTTATGTTTTCTTTACACTTCCGAATCTGGTTAATAATAAAGTGTTGTTATTATTGTTATTATTATTATCATTGTTTATAATAACATTGGATTTTATAAGACAAAATGGATACCTGGGATTCCCTACACACGTTTATTGATACATTGTGCAGGGAAAGCCTACTACTGGTAATAGGTCAAATTACAAATGCACACATACAACATTCCTGTCACATCACACAAGCCAACTCTGCTAGTTCAATATATAATTTCCAGAGTAAACTTCTTTTTCGCTCCCTAATGTTTGATACTTTTAACGCTTTTGCCCAATAGCTTGAAAATGGTCATTTTCCTCCCTGTGGTTACTACTATTTCTCTAATCAACTCCCTCACCCTAACTCTATCGAAATGTTTGTTAATTAGAATGTCATTTTTGTAAATTTACAAATAAAAGTAACGGTATTTGGTACTTTTATATTAGATAATGTAAAAGATTTAGTTATTACACACACACACATATATATATGGCTAATATATTCTACGAAGCCTGAAATAAATGAGAAGGGTAAGAAGCCACCATAAAGTGACAAGTGTCCAAGGAGGGATCAAGCGGAAAGGTAATTTCGTCCAAGAGAAAAAAAAAAGAATATGGTTATTACATGCCTTGAAACATGCAAAAGCACGTCACGTGTTATCCCCCACTTTTTTAAATGTTCGTAACTTTTTATACATCGTTTATTTTTGTTTAAATTATACCATAAAATCGAGCGTCTTTTTATCTTTAATACGGGTAAACCCAATTGCGTAAAACACAATAGACATAACGTAAAACACAAGAGTTTTATACTAAAAACACAATGGAAAATAGACTAAAACACAACGGAAATTAGATAAAGAAACACAATCGACAACAAACTAAAATACAATGGACAATATACAAAAAACATAATGAACAACAAACCAAAACACTGTGGACAATAGATTAAACACAATGAACAGCAGATCAAAAAACATAACAGACAAACAAATTAAAGCACAGCGGTTAACAGACTAAATACAATGACCAAAACTTATAACACAATTCAGACGAACCTCACAACTCAAATTCGTGACGCACAGCGGGAGCTCTCAAGCCAGAATCTATACATGGAGAATCTCTACGCGGCATTGAATAATAAATGGAGTCAAAGGAAGATGAAATGTTATATTTTATGAGACGTATTTGGGTTCCATTATTTGGCGGCTTACAAGAGTTAGTACTAGACGAAGCACATAAGTCTAAGTACTCAATACATCCGGGAGCAGATAAAATGTATCACGACTGAAAAGAATATTATTGGTGGCCTAACCTTAAATGCGATATCACGACTTACATCAGAAATTTTCTGACATGTGAAAGGTCAAGGTCGAATACCAAAAGTTATCTGGCATGTTACAACAACCGCAAAATCCCCATGTGGAATGGGAACAAACATCTAGGGATGTTATCACTAAACTACCTAGGGCGTCTAGGGGAAACGACATGATATGGGTGATCGTGGATCGCTTAACAAAGTCGCTTACTTCCTACCTATACGGGAAAAGAATATCACAAATAAGTTAGCAAAATTATGTATCAAGGAGGTAGTAGAACGTCATGGGGTGCCTATTTATGTAATCTCGGTTAGAGATTGTTGGCTCGTATTAAGTATGTGGTGTTCATTTCAAAAGGCTGTTGGATCCCGTTTAGATCTAAGTACAACATTTCATCCACAAACCAATGGCCAAAGTGAACGTACTATCCAAACATTGGAGGTCACGCTATGTACTTGTGTGGGTTAGATTTTGGCGGGAATTGGAATACTCATGTACTGTTGGTATAGTTCTCATACAATTATAGTTATCACACTAACATCAAAGTCACTTCGTTCGAGGCTTTGTACGACGAAAGTGTCACTCCCCGTTGTGTTCAGCGGAGGTCGGTGACAAACAATTGATTGGCCCAGAACTAGTTTAGGAAACCACAGACAAAATTTTTCCAAATCCGTGACCACACCAAGGCGGCTCGGGATGGATAGAAAATTACGTAGATAGGCGGCGTAAACCATTATTCTCCGAGGTCAGAGACAATGCCTTGTTAAAAGTCTCGCCTTGGAAGGGTGTAGCAGGGTTGGGAAGCATGGAAAGCTAAACCCAAGATACACTAGACTATTTGAAACACTGGCTAAGGTTGGTACCATTGCGTACAAACTGAAATTGCTAGAGGACTCGGTAGCGTTCATGACACATTTCATGTGTCGAACCTCAAGAAGTGTTTATCGGATGAGGCACTTATCATTCTAGCAAACAAGGTTTTCATCGATGACAAACTCCATTTTATCAAAGAACCCGTTGAGGTTACGGACCGGAAAGTCCAAAAGATGAGGAGAAGTCATACCAAACTAGTCAAAGTTCGCCAGAACTCAAGGCTCGGACCCAAGATTACCTAGGAATGTGAAGATCAAATGAAGGCTAACGTATCCCCATTATTTGAGAAGTCTCTTGTTCAGGATGACTTTGCATGTATTTCGAGACGAAATTATTTTAACGAGGGTAGAATGTGACAACCGACAAAATTACAGG
Organism: Scalesia atractyloides; assembly: GCA_947069175.1. Taxonomy (NCBI): domain Eukaryota; kingdom Viridiplantae; phylum Streptophyta; class Magnoliopsida; order Asterales; family Asteraceae; genus Scalesia; species Scalesia atractyloides. The sequence continues at coordinate 63,125,225 of CAMTDV010000002.1, read as the reverse complement.
CTAATCCATATAACTTAACCACAGTTAGTTAAGCAATTACGTGCATTTAGACTTAATTATATATCAAGTGAGTCCACAAAGTCTAGAAATGTCTAGGAAATGCGTGAATATTTGCATTTAACATGATCACATTCGTCTCGAAGTGATACAATAGAAACAATTTATACAAACGTTCGTGGGTTATCTGATTTAACAATTTTATGTCTGGATGGTTCCGATACGCCTATAACGAGATAACAATGGCATTATTATTACATGTCCGATGAAAACGAGGGATAGAAAACAATATAGAATAAGTGTGTATTCTAATTTTCCAGAATAATACACAAGTATTATATTTGCCGATTCTAGTAACGGGACTTACAATTTTCCACCAATGAACAAAAATATATATAATCAATAGATAATGTTGATTATCATAAGGTGCTATCAAGGGTTATTAAGTATTCTAAGGGTATCTAATTAATAATTACCAGTTAATATCGCTAATTTATCACAAATTGATTCATAAGCAAAACTAATAACCGTTTTAGCATCTAATCATCATTAAGGCAAAGTCTTGTGAACTAGTTAACGGTAGTTAGTAAACTAATGTGTGATTTGGATCCTAAACATTCTAATTAGCCTAATTACTAAAATATCTAGGAAACCATATCATCTCAAAATCTAATTTGTCAAATCAAATCAAACAACCCCCTATGTCTAGGGCCACCAAGGGGTCCCACAAGCTCCCATGTTGTGATTTCTTGCAAACTTGAAGAAGTATGGTCTTGGTAAAAGTCTTGACTTTAGAGTGGTTTGGTGGAAAATATTTATAAGGAGCATTCAAGACCACAATCCAGACTTATCATTTTCCAAAAGCAAAACAACATCACTCTCTCTCCCCCTCCTTTCCCAAGACCTACGGCTACCACTATCACCCCTCTCCTTTCCATTTCAACTTCTAAACAACCATTCCAATGGTTCCAAGGTGCATTCTACGGTGATCTAAGGTGTGACAAGCTTAAGGAAATCATCAAGGAGTCTTGTTCTTGCAAGACTTGAAGCTTTATCTTCATACCTTCTACAAGTTGCTCTTAATTTAGTATTTAGTACAAGCGTTCACCAAGAAATCTTTTTAAAACACTTGAAAGGTTTTGAAAGAAAACAATATATTTTGAACAATATTGGTAAATTTCATGAAGATCTTGAAGTTGATAATGTTGATATACATGATGAACTTCTAAAGTTAATAATAAAAGTGGTTTAGCATGATATCTAAGCAATATGGTGTGGTGAAGTTTGTCTAAAAAGGAGGATGATAATGAAAATGGTCTTGGAAAATGTGACATTCCGTACTTTCAGGTTAACGCCGTTAACCCTTTCTATTAATTACTATTCGTAGACACACAAGTTACTAACACACGAAGTTACGATTGATTAACTTTGCAACTAGAAGGACTTGAGAGTCATTACACAAAGTTATGTTGGTAACTTTCTACCCAAGTTTGTAACTTGGAAACTTGAGGGACCATTTATGCATGTTGGAAAGTAAATGCTAGAATCATCAACATCAATTTACGTACAAACTTATTAATTATGTGTTATCTATTATATTTGTGTTATAAATGTTATAACCTAGTTGTAGGATAATTTGTAATGTTTTAGGCAGTTGTGTAATTGCATTGCCACTAAGAAATCTCTAAACGGTTACAAGATTAACCACTGATCTCAGGTATAAATAGCCTGCAGATAATCTCATTTATAATCACACACTTTTATTATCTTACAAACTCTCTCTATCATATATTGTTACTGTTTTATTGTTGAAGAAGAGATATCACAGTGATTGTGATATCTAATAATTGGCATCAGAGCCAACGTTCCAAGGACATGTGAAGTGTAAATATGGAAGACGTGTACATGGCGGGAAGCTAGGATGGAGTTGATTGTTCTCCAATGAATCCATCGTTGTGATTCAACGATGAAGATGTCTCTACACACATAATGAACCAGAGGGGTTTGGGAAGTGTGTTTGGAATTGCGAAGGCAGAAAACAGAAGTCTGGATGACTTGTGTAAATGAATCGGAGGGTTCAGCGTAGGTAGCGATGGATCCAGGAAAAAGGAAAGGAAGCATAATGTTTTAACGAAAACGCAGAAGTGCAGGCAGAATCGAAATCAGAAGAGGTATGGATTCCGAAATCATACGTGTAATTATTTTTCCAATCAAAAGAAAAATAAGGCAGTGTGTACAAATAGAATAAACAATTCTGAAATCGTTGTTAAAGGAACCGATAACTATGATATTGATGATATCTGGTTTGTTAGTATGAATCGGAAAAATCATGCCTGTGGTAATTGAGATAAGTTTCTAAAACTCAGAAACACTTTTGGTATTGAAACGTAAATGTATGGCTATTATAAGAGTTATTTCAGAGGAAAAGAGCAAGTTTTAGTATGTTCGGATGGTAACATGTATATAATAGAATTTGTATTTTATGTGCCGACTTTGAACCGAGATATTCTCAGTCTGCAACAACTTTCAAGTCAAGGATATGATGTTACGTTTGAAGGAAAAACATGTTACATAACCAAGACATTTGGAAGGGATGCGGCGATAAGTAGCGATGAAGAAACGATCATTGATGTGGGTGAAGATCAGGAAATCAATGAGGCTGATATACTCAAGAAACATTTCGAAACTTTGAAAATAGAAGACGAGAAAATGAAAGAAAAGATCAATAAAGAAAAGCATCATATGGTTTATCTAAAAGTTATAAACTAGATTGAAGATTGCATGACAATGGTTATAGTATTACAAGTCTCGGCAGAAATAGAGAAGCAAAAGAAGGTTTATGAACGAGAGTTTGAAATGGTCGTATAGTGGTTTCTGAAGGATTTCATAAAAATTAATAAGTCATGCAGAATTCTGCTACTCGACAACAGTGGGGAGAACATGAGTCTCCTTGATCTCTATATGGTGGTGCAAAAATCCAGAGGATATAACGAAGTCGAAAGGTTCGGTGGATGGCATTTTGATGACTGTCATGCAAAAACCTAAATAAACTAGATAGCTAGAGTAAGTATAGTATCGAATCCAGAGGAGTATGGTGGAAAGTTTTTGTTGATTAAGTATTAAGAACCTAATTGCAAAAATGTAAAATCGGTTGTTTGGTTGTTTGATTAAACTAAAAATTACTAAAACGAGTTTGTAATAATAGTCGAAAACAATGGTTCCTCCGGATTTTAGATTCAAAGTAAACTTTAATTACGTGTTTGACTGTTTACAATCACAGACATAATTGCATAATTTGGTTAATTGATTGTGATATCCAAGGACTACTTACTTCGATTGCAAAACAATGAAAGGTTATCACATGAACACCAATTGAAATTACCAACCCTAACCCCTATCAAATATATCCCAATTACTAGAATTCTCGGGAATTCAATGAATCAAAATTAAGGTTAGAGCAAATCCAATCGTTTACAATTCAATTAATCAATCCAATGGTAAAAAGCATCAAATGCTTAGATTACCAAGTTCAACACAATCAAAACACATAAACCTAGTTCTCTTACAAGAATCCTCCACCCGAGGAGACCACTAGGAGATTAGCTGCTTATCTTGGTGAATCGATCTTCAAAGCTTGATTCATGGTTGAATTCATCTTCTTGATATTTGATTCGGTGAAAACTATGATGATGAGATGGTGAAAAATTGTGCCAAAAGTGCTCCTTGATCATACAAATTTGTCCTAGGCTTCAATCATGTGTTGGGGTTTGAAAAATAGCTTTTATTCGTCCCAAAAAGTTAAAACACCCGTTTCAGTCTAGGCCCTACAGTAATTTACGGCTGACTAACCATAGGTTACGGTCATCACTTGCTGGTTCCTTTTGTTTGCCCAACATAACCTACGGTCAACTGACCATAACCTACGGCGGGTTTCTCCAACACTTCCCTTCTTCCATTTTAATTTTCACACAATGACCAAGAGGCCCCTGGACTTTATTCTTTCTCGTTTTTCACTATTCTAAGCAATTTTCCTACCCGAAACAAGTCCCGAATAACACCTTTTGCTATGTTTATCATCTTCGGCCGTTCTGCTTCGTCTCTAACCACTCTAACTTGACCGAATTAAGCGATTAACCTGCAAAACCACAATTTCTCATAGTTATCACATTCAAAGCATATAATCACTAAAACGCATAAAAACACATAAGATAAACATATTAAAGATTGGTTTCACCCTCTCCATCAGAAGATGTAACAAGATTGCTCGGTTACGATGGAGATATGGTAGACATTGTGTAGAAGAGATATCTTCGCTATTTAGAGATGCTGGAATGGTATTCTATTAAGAGCAGAGAATTCGATCTGAAATACGAGTTCGGAGAACCAAGTGTGATCAAGAATAAGAGATCATTTGCTGCAGAAGATAACATGGACATTGAAGAATATTTGCTGTCGACCAGAAGCGAAAGATGATAAGGGATTGGCCTGCATCATGTGTGAACAATGGCTGATGTGTAGGTCTACAGAATTTGATGATGCTGAATTTAGTGAGGCAATGTTGGAAAGTAAATGCCAACATCATCAACATCAATTTATGTACTAACTTATTAATTATTAGTTATATGTTATCTATTATATTTGTATTATAAATGTTATAACCTAGTTATAGGATAGTTTGTTATGTTTTAGGCGGTTGTGTAATTGCTTTGCCGCCAGGCAATCTCTAAACGGTTAAAAGATTAACCGCTGATCTCAGGTATAAATAGCTTGCAGATAATCTCATTTATAATATACGCACTTTTATTATCTTACCAAACTCTCTCTATCTCTGTCGTATATTGTTACTGTTTAATTGTTGAAGAAGAGATATCACAGTGATTGTGATATCTAATAATGCATTTATGGAAAGTTTTGTTTAAAAAAATAATAATAATAAAACCCAAACCCAAGCCTAGGTCACCCCCATTCCCTACATACACACTCTCTCCCTCATCTCTCTCTTTCTCCAGGCGATTTCAAGAAAAACCAAGAACCCTAATCTTGCTTGTTTTATCTTCATCTTCGTCTTTAGGCTCTTCGCTTGCTTCTGGTAATCATCTCTTTGTTGTTATGTTACATATATGAGTAACTTGAAGTCTTGATCTTACTTTGATTCTTGATGCATGAAAACATGATCGTACACGTTTAGGGTTTGCTAAAAACATGTATTTTGATGTTTATATAATGATTATTGATGGTATAGTAACTTGAGATCATGTATGCGTGCTAGGGTTTGGATTATGTGATATTGATGATGAAGCTGATGATAAAATTCATGTATGTGATGTTATTAGGTTTTTGTTTGCTGAAAATAATGGTAATAAAGTCATGAACAAGTTTTAATCAAAAGCTGAATTCAAAAGATCTGATCAAAATTTACAGCCGACTTGTATCGGCTGTAACATGGGCTAAACTTAACAAAAATGGGTTTTCTTGATTCTAAAATGTAACTCCAGAAAATAGATTTCAAACCCCACTGGAATCATAATTTGTCGATGAGTTTGATGTTTTAAATGAATGTTTCCGTGTCAAAGGTGCATGTTGTTTTTTTCGCAGAATTGCAGCCTATTAAGAATATCATAACTCAGACTGCGTCAGGAATTAATATGTGAAACTTATACAGCAGGTAGTGCTAGGAGATCCTCAAATTCTCCAACTAGAATTTCGTCGATCGGATCGACAGAGATTTTTAAATAAATTTTACTGTAAACTGTCGCCTCAGAGTTGAGTGTACTATTTGATTTTTCATGAATTTCTAATCTTAAAAATTTTACACAAGGACAAGTGGGTATTTGTCACGTTACATAAGTTTATCGTAATTTTTGTAGCTGGTTTAGTATTTTAATAAAATCCCTGAATATAGCGAAGTTTCGGAGTTCTAAACTAGTAGTGTAGTGAATTGAATTTTGTGCATCTATGTGTTGCTTGTGTTATCATAGGAAGTTAATACTTGTTTAGCACCTACATGAATGTCGTTTAACATGTTGTATGTTACGCTATGATCATGTACACGAATTCACCCGAATGAACATTTGAGTGTCAATACGATGCATGCTATGTGTTAGATACATGTAGGGTTACGTGTCTTGCATGATCACACACTAACAACCTAATGGTAACCATAATAGGAAGTGCTTGACCACATCGGCTTGAAATTCACTTAAGTCATACTGAGCAAAGAAAGGTGAGTTCACGACCCCTACTCTTCAAATTTTTATAAAACACAGCGGGAGGAAACATGTAAACATTACGATGATGTAATGCTTTAATGTTATGGTATATAACATCTTTACTTAATAGAGTTTTTGTTATATATCTTTATGGCCACAAAGTAGCAATTATCACATAAAGTCCTTATAAACCTCAGACTGTTAGTATTGGGTGGGTAGTGGGGGAATTTTGAGTAGTACTACTGGGCCTGACAAGCCCCACTCAAGCTAGTCGCGCTAGCTAGACCAGTAATGGTTAACGGGTGTAGAATTGGCCTAACTTATCGCCATGATCAGTGATAGACTTGGCAAACAGAGGCAACAACAGTAAGCTTCGGTTTTGAACTCTTTCGTGACGTAACTTAGGTTAGCTACCTACAATATAACAAGTAACTACTAAACACTGTATTTATTGTTTGGGTTAGAACATTGGGGAACTTTTGGAAAACAACTTATTTTGTAACTGTGAACTAAAACATGTGAACTCACTCATCATAATTGTTGACACTTGTTTCTTGCAATGTTTTCTCAGGTCGCTAAGGTACTCACGGTTTAGTGGACAACATGGATGTCAAAACATTTTTCTTGATGATGCATTAACATTATTTACGTCGGTTTGGGCATTTGTTTTGGCGCACACTTTACTTTATGTTTATTTACGCTTCCGGATTTTCGTTAACTTATTTGGTTGTTTGTTTTAAAATTTATTTTTCTCATATAGAGGTCGTTCTATATAAACTGGTGTCTTAGATTCTCATGCGTCTCGTGGTAAAACCCCGTAGGTGGATTTTGGAGAGTGTGACAAAAAGATCAAGGGTTTCACACACACATATATATATACACATATGTATATGTAACTTTTTTTAAGATTTTATTAAAGTATATAGATTAAGTTGATGATGATTAGTGGATGATGATGATGATCTAAGAAGTATGATGAGAATCTAGAGGTTACCGTGCTAAAATTTCAAACTACCAAGTTTGTTTTAAAAACAAGACGAATTAAGCTTTACAAACAAATAATGGATTTTGTGCACCAATTATGTGTAAAATATATATTTGAGAAATATAGAAATATGAATATATATTTTGGTTTATAAATATATATTTGGTGGAACAAATGAAAAAATATATATATATATTAAGAGGTATATAAAGTATTATATATATATATATATATATATATATATATATATATATATATATGAACTTGATAAAATATGGGAAATATACATATACTAATTATTACATATTCATAATTCACAAAAACATGACAAGATTTGGACAAATAAGCATTTGAAGGAATGAATGGACACAAATATATATATATATATATATATATATATATATATATATATATATATATTAAAAGATGTGAAATGTGTATATTAAGTGTTATATATATACACACTTAGTAAAAGTAGGGCAACATATACACATTGGGCAAGACACAAATATGTTATCGTGACGAAATCCGAGTTGCCGACAAACATGATGACAATACCGAACATTTGGACAAGTTACAAATATATATACTCATAGGATAAACGCATATATTGACAAAACCATTACGAAAGTATATATGATTTCAAAGAAAACATAAAAAGATATATTTTTCAATGACGATATGGAAATATATATATAATTTTAGACCCAATTACTAAATATATTTTTTTTGGCGATCATAAGAATATATTTTCCTAAGAATATATATTTCCGGAAAACTGACATGATACTAAGTGTAAATTAATCAAGAAATAAAAGTATATATATATATATATATATACGTACATATACGGGTCTACGTATATCTTAACACACTTAGTAAAATATGAGGTTATAACTAGTATACATGAGTATACGTATAACATATACGTACAAATGCACAAGACATCCATAAATTGGAAAAGTATACAAACAAGAATATATACATGTATACTCATACGAGGAAATTAAACAAACAAGGGGGACAACAAACGAGATATGTCAAGTACACAAAGATAATGTTAAAAACATTATTTTTAACAAATTATCGAACTAGTGAAACATATTTACTTTTAAGAATAAATATATTTTGATTAACCATTGACTTAGTGAAAATGGTACACTATATAAGAATATATATTTTTGTACATATAAATATCTTATTTTTTCTAAACAAAACAAGAGTGTAGGACACGAGTTTATACAAGGGGGCTAGGCCTCAAACATTATACAAACAAGTGTGTATAATTATATATATACATTATGTGAAAATATACATACATGGTCATCCGGATAATCACCCACCAACATGTTTAAATAAACAAGGGCTTTCAAAACAAAGGAAACAACGTTAAGTCTTAACAAGGATTTGGTGAAAGACTTGTACACGAAACAAATGATTAGACCAAGGTGTCTTAATGAAGTAGGACACTTGTAGGTTGGAGTCGATTCAGGGAACATTATGTATTGCTAGCATTATGCATTGACGTGGTTGAGCGTGGTTATAATTTTTGTTATATTTTAAGGACCTTTTACTCATGCATCAAGCTTTAAATTTATAAAACACGATATAATACTACCACTCTACACAAGTTAGGCCAAGTGCACCCATCGTAGATGTAGTATATTGACGGTAAGATACCAAGGTCGTCCAAGGGCACAAGAGCTTTTAATACCGGCTTATTGTTAACGTCTAATCCAACCATATTTTGATCAAAGTTTTGAAAGTTTTAAAAGATAAAAACTATATTTAAAAATGTAAAAAAAGACAAGAAAGAATCACTTGGTTCCAACTCCTCTTTTATATATCCTTTGATGATTTTCGCACTTTGGGCTTTTTAAGAGATTATCCTAGTTATAGTGGTAGGCCACTTTTGTGAAGGCAACGTTACCCTCAGCCATATTGGTGTGATTCAGTAGGGTTACAATCCCGCAAGGCCGGAATATTGAAAGATAATTAAATAGTTATTAATGCGAAAAGTGGTATGCACCTCTTGTGAAGACGACGTTACGCTCGACCATATTGGTCTGAGTCAGCAGGGATACAGTCCCACAAGGCCGGATAAAGTTTTAATAGTAGTTTACTTAAGGGGTTCAAGTCGTTCTTACTCCCCCTGATTTGATGCTATCTGCCTCAAAGGAAGTCCTAATAAGCTTGAACCAAGTCCTCGCAGGATCTATACACTGAACGAGGCAAGAACTTTACCCAAACACCCCTCTAACCCCTTTCCAGGTAGTTAACGCGCTTTATAGACCGTAAAGACACAAATGAGTGAATCAACGAAAACATGAAAAAGTGTTTAAATAAAGTTCACTTTCAATATAAAAAACTAGTTATTAAAGTCATTAATAAATACCCAAATAAAAAGTTGCCAAAGTTTGAAAATCAAAAGTAATACATAAAAGATTTGACTTCACTAAGTGATGTAAGAGATTTAGCCAAGCATGGCCTTTGTTTGACAAGAACTCTTACAATCAATCTTGGATCTCGAGACTACTACACACTCTAAAAGATGAAATATGGATGATGGTGTTGTAGTGGTGGTGGACTGATGAAAAGTGTGAGAAGTGGTTTGCCAAGGGATGCCTTTCTCTTGAACCAAGCACCTCTATTTATAGCTGGAAACAGAGGGCAGACACGACCCTGTAGTCATCTTTTTCTATCCCTTCATTAATTGTAGATGTCAGGTCTTGTACTAGCACGCCCCAAGGTCAGTGTACTTGCTGTAATATCACAGATTCTACAAATCTTATAGTTGAGCATGGCTCGTGTTAGGTTAGCATGGCCCCGTGTTGGTTGGTCTGTTATTGTTGTCTTTTTCTGTAGAGAATCTTGACTGGGCACGACCCCATGCCTAAGCTTCTGTCTTTGTTATTTTGTTGTTTTGGATGTGTTGGTGGTTCGGAAGGTCGTGTCAATCCTTGTTCTTTGTATTTTTGTTGGTTTCTACTATTCATTTGTTCCTTTTATTCGTTTAAGCTCTTTTGATCATGTAATTTAAAATAAACAAATAAACATGCTTTTTCCAACATTAGTACCGAAAAAGGGTTGATTTTATGTCTTGTTTGATGTAATTTATATGTTGCATTTGGTGCACATCATGCATGGAACGCAAACTGTGAGTTTCACGAGCCCTCTTTTACATATCCTGTTTTCAAAATTAGGGGGAGATACATGTTTATTCAATGGTATGATAGTTATGGAGTGAAATCAACTAGATCACGTGTGCATAAGTGGTGTTGCATTAGTAGCCATTAGTCACATTCACACCGAGGAACAATTGGATAGATCTATCGAGTATAGGTAAGCTCCACTCTTGGTTCTTGAAACCCTATGGGAGTGCTTTTGTGTCTGACAGTCGCGTGCCACTCAGATTTAGGGTCCCGGTAGGATGGGATACATAGTCGAGGTTTGGTTACTTGCTTATGTCGACACATACATTTATTAACTTCCTAGCTAAACATTAACTGATCAAAGAATTTCATTAACACTATGCATACCGGTTTTTACTCAAGGGTTTATCAAATGTTTTAAAGATTCATTTGTGACAAAACAAAACTTGTGAACTCACCAACATTATGTTGACTTTTTATGTAACATGTATTTCAGGGAAAGGAAAGACGTCAGATGGTTTTAAAGGTCAAGGGCGAACATTGCATGAACGATGTTGTTTTGAGGGTTTGCCTCATATCTTTCGTCTTCGTACGAAATATATTGGCCGAAGCCTAGTTTATAAAAACTATCTTTTGTTGAATTATAAATTTGTTTTAAGTTTGAAATACTTGGTTCATGTTGGTAAAAAAAATGCTATGGTTAGTATCGTCTTTCCAAGTAATATATAAATTGGGCATCGTTGTTTATTTTAAATCATGTAGACGATACACATCGAATGCTATGAAAACCTTTCGTATTCACACATAGTGCTTCCGCTACGAGCATGGTGTGACAACTATATCAGCCCTTACCATCGCCACCACCACCACCACCTGGTCCCCACCCTATCCAATAATATAAATATCACCTCACCACCCTACTAGACCGTCACTAGCACCACCCACCTCGTCGTCTAAACCCTAACTCACAAACCAACAGCCACCAATCACCACCACTACAACCCTGAAAAAAGGAAGAACTCTTGGCCGGAAAAACCCCTCCTACAAAACCCTAGTAGATCACCAGTACCTTGAACCATGACCACCATCAAAACTTTCACCTAGACCCTTCCAAGTTGGAACCCTAATTTCAAGTACAACCGTTGCAGATCTGTTTGAACTCTTATATGAAATCAAATAGAGTGAGGAATATATATGTGTGAATCACTACGTGCAACCGAACCCATCTCCCTCAAAGGTTCATTTTTCCAGTGAAGTTGCTAGTGGTTGTATTTGTCGTTGTTGTTTTCATCGTTTGCCAAAAATGGTGGAAACGGGATGGCTGCATAAGTTAGTTGTGGTTGAATGCTACCGAAGACAACTTGGTTATGGTGAGATGACGGAGATGCTAGCAGTGATAGAATGAACAAAGAAGATGGTGTTAGAAAGAGAGAGAGGGGAAGAAAGAAAAAAAGAAAAAGATGTAAATAGGTGTGTGTGAATATATATACATGTAAAATTACCAAAATTCCCTTGAAACTCACAAACATTTTAGATGAAGTTAGTGCGAGAGAGCAAATTGAAAAAAAATAAAAACAAGTAGCAACCACATGGAGGAAAATCGCCATTTTTAATCTATTAAGACAAAATGGTTAAATTACCAAACCACATGGAGTAAAAAGAAAGGTTACTCTAATTTCTGAGTTATTAGAAGTTTCCTCCTCTAATGTTTTAAATTACACCATGGTGTCATCTGTATTTTTTGGATACGTGGCACCTCCCTTATGGATTCATAACCTTTTTAAATATGTACGTATGAAATTGAATGAGTTCTTAACATTTTATACTTGCAACCTTCGATGAAACACAAAGCCCATGTTTTTAACCCTTTTTAAACATGTGGTATTGTAATTGTTATGCAACTAGCGTTGTGGGGTCGGGGTCATAAAACCGTGCAAGATAGTAAACAAATGATGAACCATACGTGATGCAAGCGTGGGTGATTTTTAGATATATTTTAAGTAGTTTTCACTCATTTATTCAAGCTTTAAATTTATAAAAACACAATATGCAGCTATCACTCTCTACAATACGC